>OX424575.1:26986292-27586292 GCA_949152435.1 Gastracanthus pulcherrimus
GAAAAAATTGCCGCAGATTTATTTAAATTTAAATAACCGAGTCCCTGATAACTTTGGAAAAAGTTAGCAGGGTACCTCTCTTTAAACTATCAAGGCAGCATTTCACATCATTGGGACAGAGCTTACATTTTGCCGCTTTTTTGCCGTAAAACAACCTTGTTCTCACATTTACTCCAAACATTTTGTACCGCTCATAAGTGCCAGAATTTTCTAACTCAAGATAAAGTTGGCAGGGTACCCCCTTAAAACCCACAAAACTCCATCCTATACTGTTAGGTAAGGGCTCAAAATTTGCCGTAAATAATCCGCAAGTTATCCATCGAGATGAAAAATTGCCGCGGATTTATTTTTAAAAATAACCGGGTCTCTGCTAATTTTGGAAAAAGTTAGCAAGGTACCCAGTTAGTTTTAAACATAAATCCGCGGCAAATTTCTCGCCTCGACGGATAATTTACGGATAATTTACGGTAAATTTTGAGCCCCTACACAATAGTCTAGAACGCAGTTTAGTGTATTTTATGGGGGTGCCCTGCCAACTTCATTTTAAGGTGGAAAATTCTGGCGCTTATGCGCGGTACAAAATGTTTCGAGTAAATCTGAGAACAGTGTTGTTTTACGGCAAAATAGCGGCAAATTTTAAGACCTGTCCCAATGACGTGGAATGCTTCCTTGATAGTTTATGAGGGGTAAGTTGCTAACTTTTTCCAAAATTAGCAGGGACCCGGTTAGTTTTAAAAATAAATCCGCGGCAAATTCTTCGCTTCGACGGATAATTTACGGACTATTTACGGCAAATTTTTAGCCCCTACACAATAGTGTAGGATCTAGTCTAGTGGATTTTACGGGAGTACCCTACCAAATTCATCTTGAATTGGAAAATTATGGCGCTTATGCACGGTAAAGGGTGTTTCAAGTAAATCTGAGTGCAGGGTGGTTTTACGGCAAAAAAGCGGCAAATTTCCAATCCTGTCCCAATGACGTGGAATACTTCCTTAACAGTTTTAAGGGGGGTACCCTGCTAACTTAACCCTAAGTTAGCAGGGTACCCGGTTATTTTTAAAAATAAATCCACGGCAATTTCGTTGCCTGTACGGATAATTTACGGCAAATTGTGAGCCGTAACCCAATAGTCTAGGATCTAATCTAGTGTATTTTACGTGGGTACCCTGCCAACTTCATCTTGAGTTGGAAAATTCTGGCGCTTATGCGCGGTAGAAAATGTTTCAAGTAAATCTGAGTACAGGGTGGCTTTACGGCAAAAAAGCGGCAAATTTCAAACCCTGTCTCAATGATGTGAAATGCTTCCTTGGTAGTTTTAAGGGGGTACCCTGCTAACTTAACCCTAAGTTAGCAGGGTACCCGGTTATTTTTAAAAGTAAATCTGTGGCAATTTTTTCGCCTGTACAAATTATTTACGGATAATTTACGGCAAATTTTGAGCCCTAACCCAATAGTGTACGATCTAGGCTAGTGGATTTTACGGGAGTACCCTGCCAACTTCATGTTGAGTTAGAGTATTCTGGCGCTTATGAGCGCTTAAAAAAATTTTCGTCTAAATCTGAGTGCAGGGGTGTTTTACGACAAAAAAGCGGCAAATTTTAAGCCCTGTCCCAATGACGTGGAATGCTTCCTTGGTAGTTTTAAGGGGGTACCCTGCTAACTTTTTCTAAAGTTAGCAGGGTACCCGATTATTTTTAAAAATAAATCCGTGGCAAATTTGTCGACGTCACGGATAATTTACGGATAATTTACGGAAAATTATCAATTAGTTTATATAACCTAAATAGAAAATGTCCATGCCAAGTTTAGGGAGGTTATTCTGGGCAATTTAACGAAATTAGGTTGGGTAATCGGGAAAGCGCAAAGATCTTCCATTTATACCATGCATATACTAAGAAAAATTTTAACAAGGAAATTATTGGATTGCCTTTTATATTAATGTATTGATCAACAACTTTCTTTTTAAGTTAAATATTTAACTTGTGCCATTACCTCTTACGCCCTTGTTATCGTACACTTTTGTCAATGCGGAGAAGCCAAAGCGGGGGTATCGAAAGTGTAAAGATCTTTCATCAGTCAACTGAGCATAGCAATTTAATTTTCCCTAATTAACAAATAATTGTTAAAAAGGGCAAAAAGTTTATCACTAGCTCTGGAAAAATTATTGCAGCATATTCCGTGTAATTTACGGAACCGAAGAAATCGAGGAATTGTGATGCGCAAACATCTTCAATTTTCACTACGCATATAACAATTAGATTTTCTATAAGTAAACCCGTACGGGAAAATCTCTCAAGATGAGTGTTATTTCGTACCCTGAACTGAAATTTATTCGAAAATTAATTATTTAATATTAGTGAACAAAGACGCGAATGAAAAACTTTTGCACTTTAGCTATCTACATTTATTGCAGACTAAAAATCGCAGTAGTGCACATACTAGTCTCCTATATTATCAGCGTATTCAGAAATAAATGAAGTCTACTTATGGACACAAAATAGTTATAAAAAAATATTTATATTATATTATATAAACCATTACCCCGTGATTAAAGACTTTTGCACTTTGTACATACTTCATTGGATGTAGTTCGAAAATCGCCTAAATGAAGTACATGGTTTTCCAATCATATGCATACTCTGAAAAAAAATGAATTTTACTGTAAAACACTTAGATGTTTAAAAAAAATTTAATTCACAATAAACAATTACCCCAATTAAAGACTATTGCACTTTCGTTATTCCCATTCCACGCGGCCTGAGAATCGCTGTGATAATACATACAGTCCTGTACTTATCAGCGTAGTCAGAAAAGTTCGCATTTTACTCAAAGACACTTATTACTTGCAAATAAATATTTATTTAATATTATATGCATCACTACCCCGCGATTAAAGACTTTTGTAGTTTGCACATACTTCATTCGATGCAGTCGCAAAATTGCATCAATGAAGTGCATTGTTTTTAAATTATTAGCACGCCCCGAAATAAATGCATTTATAGATCCATTTTACTCTACTACACTGAGTTATTAATAAAAAAAAATATAATTCGCAATAAACAATTACGCCAATTAAAGACTTTTGCGCTTTCGTTGTGCACATTCCATGCGGCCTGGGAATCGCAGTGGTAATACATACAGTCCTGTACTTATCAGCGTAGTCAGAAAAGTTCGCATTTTACTCAAAGACACTTATTACTTTCAAATAAATATTTATTTAATATTATATGCACCACTACCCCGCGATTAAAGACTTTTGCAGTTTGTACATACTTCATTCGATGCAGTCGCAAAATTGCAGCAATGAAGTGCATTGTTTTCAAATTATTAGCACGCCCCATAATAAATGCATTTATAGATCAATTTTACTCTACTCCAGTGAGTTATTTATAAAAAAAATTTACTTCGTAATAAACAATTACGCTAATTAAAGACTTTTGCACTTTCGTTATTCCCATTCCATGCGGCCTGAGAATCGCTGTCATAATACATACAGTCTTGTACTTATCAGCTTAGTCAGAAAAGTTCGCAATTTACTCAAAGACACTTATTACTTTCAAATAAATATTTATTTAATATTATATGCACCACTACCCCGCGATTAAAGACTTTTGCAGTTTGTACATACTTCATTCGATGTAGTCCGAAAATCGCATCAATGAAGTATACTGTTTTCTAATCATATGCATACTCAGAAGAGATCCATTTTACTCAACTACACTGAGTTATTTATAACAAAAAGAAAAATATAATTCAAAATATACAATTACGCCAATTAAAGACTTTTGCACTTTCGTTGTGCACATTCCATGCGGCCTGAGAATCGCTGTCATAATACATACAGTCCTGTACTTATCAGCTTAGTCAGAAAAAATCGCCATTAACTTAAAGACATTTATTACTTTCAAATAAATAACTATTTAATATTATATGCACCACTACCCCGCGATTAAAGACTTCTGCAGTTTGAGCATACTTCATTCGTAGCAGTCGCAAAATTGCAGCAATGAAGTGCATTGTTTTTAAATTATTAGCACGCCCTGAAATAAATGCATTTATAGATCAATTTTACTGTACTCCAGTGAGTTATTTATAAAAAAAATAATAATTCGCAATAAACAATTACGCCAATTAAAGACTTTTGCACTTTCGTTATTCCCATTCCACGCGGCCTGAGAAACGCAGTGGTAATACATACAGTCCTGTACTTATCAGCGTAGTCAGAAAAGTTCGCATTTTACTCAAAGACACTTATTACTTGCAAACAAATATTTATTTAATATTCTATGCACCACTACCCCGCGATTAAAGACTTTTGCAGTTTGCACATACTTCATTCGATGCAGTCGCAAAATTGCAGCAATGAAGTGCATTGTTTTTAAATTATTAGCACGCCCCGAAATAAATGCATTTATAGATCCATTTTACTCTACTACACTGAGTTATTAATAAAAAAAAATATAATTCGCAATAAACAATTACGCCAATTAAAGACTTTTGCGCTTTCGTTGTGCACATTCCATGCGGCCTGAGAATCGCAGTGGTAATACGAGTACATACAGTCCTGTACTTATCAGCGTAGTCAGAAAAGTTCGCATTTTACTCAAAGACACTTATTACTTTCAAATAAATATTTATTTAATATTATATGCACCACTACCCCGCGATTAAAGACTTTTGCAGTTTGTACATACTTCATTCGATGCAGTTGCAAAATTGCAGCAATGAAGTGCATTGTTTTCAAATTATTAGCACGCCCCGAAATAAATGCATTTCTATCGAAAACACTTAGCGACTTATCCGAAAATCAATTATTTAATATTAGTGAACAATGACGCGAATAAAAGACTTTTGCACTTTAACTATGTACATTCATTGCAGACTGAAAATCGGCACGGGGCATCTCGTAGACTTGTATATTATCAGCGTATTCAGAAATAAATGAAGTCTAAGTATGGACACATATTAGTAATAAAAAATATTTATATTATATTATATAAACCATTACCCCGTGATTAAAGACTTTTGCACTTTGTACATACTTCATTGGATGTAGTTCGAAAATCGCCTAAATGAAGTACATGGTTTTCCAATCATATGCATACTCTGAAAAAAATGAATTTTACTGTAAAACACTTAGATGTTTATAAAAAATTGAATCCAAAATAAACATTTACGTCAATTAAAGTCTTTTGCACTTTAGCTATCTACGTTAATTGCAGACTGAAAATCGCCGCAGTGCATCTCGTAGTCTTCTATATTATCAGTGTATTCAGAAATAAATGTAGTCAACTCATCGATAAATATTAGATTACAAAGCATATGTATTTAATATGATATAAACCAGAACCCCGCGTTTAAAGACTTTTGCACTATGCACATACTTTATCCTATACAGTCCGAAATCACGGCAATGAAAAACATTGTTTTCTAATTATGTGCATACTCATATACATACTTTTGCAGAAACCCCCATTCTATTGAATTATTAGTTTAGACATAAATAAATTCAATTTACTCAAAAACACTTATTAGTTTATCAAAAAATTAATTTTTTTGTAATTATCTGTGTACACAGAAATAAATGCAATTTACAAGGACGCTTAGTTGTTTATCCGAAAAAAAAATATTTGATATTAAATAAACAATTAGGCGAATTAAAGCTTCTATCAGATATTGAAAAATTCATCAACTCGGAGTACATAATGAAAAGCCTTAAAGAAATCGCGAGTGCCACCATCTGGCGTCTGATCTTACCTGAGTTTACGGAAACTATAGCATCCACGCTGTTTTACCTGCCGAGTCGGCAAACGACGTAGCGCTGAAGCGTGATCAACTCATTATTCTTATAATTACTTTAATAACGGTAATAACTAATTATTTCCACTTTATATCGAATGCATACTTTATGTACATCATTAAACTATCTTATTTTACTATTTTTAAGTGACAATAAGTCTATTTTTAAAAGAAATCATGTTACAATGATGGATTTTTAAAATTGAAAAAATATAGATAAAGAAATATAAATAATTATTTCTGTCATTGTAACTTGTTTACTTGTGATTTAAGATAATTTATCAGGGTATAAAAAAATTTTTTTGGATATATTTTTTTTGGGTAAAAATTACATTATTTGAATTTCGCGCTGCCTCCACTTCTGTCGGGCGTCGGTTTTGGCTGCGCTGCTTCCGAGCAGTCGTCGCTACGGCGATCAGCTGGTGCCGCTGGTATGGGTGTGTGCGTGTGTGTGCCGGTCTGCGGCTTTCCTCGATCGCGACTCCTTATCCTCATTCCCTCAACAAAATAAATAACAATTCTCCCCATTAATAACAATAATTATTTAATATAAGTTGCTCGGCTCTGGTGACGGGTGACTTGGTCGCGATTGACTGCCCGTGTTTTAATAACATTGGGACGTAAAATACACGTCACACATTAAACAGTTCCACGCAACTCTAAAGTTTAAGTTATAAATTATCTCAAGTTTCTTAAATGTTCCTTATTATCAATTTTACTATCTACTAAATTACAATAAGTTAAATTTCAATGATTTACCAGAGTCGACAATATTGCTATAGCACTTTATTTATTAATCTTGATGCAAGCTGTGGATTGCATTAGTATATACCAGATTTTCGTTTTTCTTATTCTTCTTTCATAGTCTAACATTCATACTTTTTTATAAATATTAAATAAAGAATATATAACAAGAGATCCTGTTTCAGAGGCTTTCCTCATCATTTATTTTTCGATCCACTTATAAATCATTATGCGGTAGATAAAAAAGCATACATTCAATTTATCAATGCTTATACAATATAAGGATATAATATTGACAATATTGATCACGCAATCAGGGCATCGAATGCACATTCATCGCGATTAACGCCATCACTCGGAAAACATGAAAACAACTTAGCTCGACGAACTGCACACAACTGTAGATCAAGAGTATAAGCGAGTGCATATACAATCATACCATTCATCATCAAGCGGCGACCGGTCATGTAGACTTTCGCAGGAATGAACATAAAAACTCAGCTCTCAAGGTACATCTATATGCACGTATAATGCATTTTAGGCCTTAAATTCCAATATAATGTTCGGTACTGTTCATAATAAAAAAACTGCTGCTAACTGCTTTAGCACAATGCTTTCTCAAAGAGATTTAATGCACAATCAATCATTGAATATTTACATTGATAAAATTGATTTTAGAAACCATTGACAATGTTATAGACCACGGTGTTAAGCTAGATTAAAATGGTGCATTGTTGGGTCATGAATTTTATCAGTTCTATACGGACTCATTTCTCATAAAACTACAAAATTTTAATGAAAAATACAAATGCGGTCAAAAGTTATTGTAACCACAAAATTTGATCATATAAAATGCACATCAAAATTTTTAAATTGTACTGCGTTAACAAAAATAATGAAAAGTAATTGTTAGATGTATAAATTGTCAGGAAATTACGTCTCATTTATGGATAAGTGCATATTTTTTTAGTAATGTCTGATTTACAATAAATTTTTTCTTCAATTGAAAGGAAATTACGTAGGCTTTACGGATATATACATATTTTTGACATATCAAACGTATTATATGATAGCATTGCATATTAATTGAAAGGAAATTGCATGAACTAAAGTTTTGGATATATGAATCTTCTTGACACATCAAATGTATAAAATGAAAAAAATAATTTTTTCCAATTTTTACAAATTTTAAGAACTTACAATCGCAATTTTTTAACAAAAATAACTTTTTGTTAAAAAGATATTGTAAGATGCACGAATCGAAGGAAATTTTCGACTATTTTACGATTTATGCATATTTTTGGCATATCTAACTCATAAAAGAGGGCAAATTTTTTCTTGCTTTATAAAATATTTATGAATTGAAAATTTTTCAAAAATCTAATCAATTATATGTTGGATAATATCTGATATACCTGCCAAATTTCAGCTCGAAATACAGTGGCCTTCAAAATTTATCGTGACCACAAATTTTTACCACATACATACAAACACACACATACGCACACACACACGCACACACGCACACGCACACACACACACGCACACGCACACGCACACGCACATACACACGCACACGCACACGTATACGCACACGCGCACACCCATGCACACGCACACATTTTGAAAAGCCTATGCATTCCGATTTAGAGACTTGAAAAACATCAAAATTCATCAAAATCTTGATTTTCGCAAAAATTATCGTTACAAAGCTTTCTCTATGAGAAAGTAATAGCCCTTTAATGAGGTCAGCCTAAGTCAAACACTGAAAATGAAATTATTTATTAGTTCATAAAAACAGTTTCTTTAGAAGCAATTATTCTAATATATTTTTAACTATAAATACTTGATAATATCTTGTAATTTAACCATTATAAAACCTGAAAATCTTGTTCCTACGCGACACAATATATTACCACTGCCGATGAAATATTTATTGAAGGAACTTTGTGGTGTACATAATTCTACGTGACACAATCACCAAACATTTTTAATCAACTGGATAGGTATAAAATTATATTGATTACAGCACAAAAGTATACAATCTGCATGAAATAGTACTGTCATATAATGTTCATTGTTAATATATGATCAATATACTGATTACATTATAAGTGTGTACCTGTAAAGGTTCGTTAAAATGTGTTTATTTACGTATTATCAAACAGATTGAATTAATTTAAGAATAAATTCTGATTTTAAAATTACCTATACTTAGTTATAATGAGCAACTTATCAAATGATGAATTTTGTTAAATGCAATAATTGATAGCAATAATTTTTTTTTTTTAGAAAGTTACTTACATTAATTAACACAATATTATGCACAATACTTTCTTGACAGTCTTTCATTGGGATCGGTAAAATAATTTTTATTATAGCAATTTTTTTGAGTTTTGAAAGGTTTATTAAAAAAATAAAAAAGTTTGAACAATTTAGTTATAAAAAACAAAACAGTCATAATAATGACAATAAAAATTATCTGATTTCGTGAACCACAACTTTAAAAATACAATTTGAGCATAATTATTTTTTTTAAATTTTGAAAAAAATATATAATTTTTAATTTGTTGATAACAATTCATAAATCGAAATTTGAGAGGGAGAAGAGGCTATCTCAGAAAACGCTTGAAGAAGATGCCAACTCTGTTTTTGCTTGTATAACAGGCTAACGCAGTTTGTGTTTGAAAACCTGTAAAAGCTATGAAATAATCCTAATTTCGATTTAAAACTTTCAGCATCATATTTCTGTGTATTAAACCTATTGAAGTAATCAAAAATTAGAAAATGATTTTTTTAACGTCCAAGATAGCGTTTTCCTATAAGTAATTATTTCTCGCGATTAATTTTGTAAAAGGCAAAAATATAAAATAAAGAAATTTAATTTTTCACAAATCATATATTTTTTAATTTTTAATGGTTTCCAGTACGGCATCAGAAGCGAGAAACTAATAGTTAAAAAAGCGCGAACTGAGTTAGCCCGTTCTTCAAGCGATAACTGAGGAAGCCTTTTATTCAAGTGTTTTTCGAAATAGCCTCTTCTTCCGCTCAACCGTCGAAATATACTGTGACACCTTATTATAAATGCAATTGTAATTTATAGTATAGTACCGTAGAACAGGGTGTCTTTGACCACTTTTAACAATAATGTGTATGTTTATAAATTAACATTAGCAGCTTGAAGGTCTAATGGAAACTAATGTTATAATAGCTGCCCAATATATGCGGTTGACTAAAAACACCCCACTCTACGGCTCTAAAATTAATTTTATTCAATAACTGCTAAAATGCAACATACTACTTAAAATTTTAATACAAAAAAGTTTTAGAATCAGTAATAAATTGTTTTTTAATTAGTAACAATTTGGTATATTACAGTATGCTTTAACAAGTATAAAGTAGGAAGAATAAAATTAACATTGGTTAAATATTATTTTGAATGGTACGTACTCATGTAAAATTGAACTTAAAATTATTTTTATTCTTTAATCTTGATAAATCCTTATAATTCTGGTAGTGTAGGGAATTGTATGTGTGACGAACATGTGTGAAAAATTTTAATGCGATCTGTTGAAAATTACTCAAGATACCTTACGACAAGAGAAGTTGGCCATCGAACAAAGATGATCGAATGGCCTTGGGGAAAACAGTAACAATTTAGTAAATTAAAATATGTTTTCTCCAAGCCCATTCGATGACCTATGTTCGATGCCCTTTTTTTAAAAAAAATTACTGATTCTAAATAATTTTTCATTTAAAATTTTAAGAAATATGTTGCGTCTTAACGAGTTTAATATTGATGAACGATTTACTACATAACAGAACATTTGCTTTAGATAAAGCATATCTTATATCTAATGTTTTTTAAAACAATCACGAGAATAAAGTTTAATTAAATTAACGCATCTCTCATAAAATAAATTCCATACATATATAATATATCAGTGGCTAAAACCTTTGAACAAAAAAGATTAGTCGCGAATATAAAAAACGAAGCACAATAAATATATTATATATTAACAAACACCTTATTAAGGTTAGGAAAGATAAAAATTTCTCTCTTTGAGGAAGCTAATTACAGTATAGTTAGCTCTCGCCCGCTATTAGTCATCCACTCTTCTTCCATATATTTTTGCCTTGTTTTTTTACATTTATTCCCTACTCCTTTTTTGTGCAAATACCTCCATTATACTTAACTTAATGCTAATATTTTTGTAAACTTTTTATTATTAGCTTATTATTATACCAATTTGATGATTGCTAGCTACTAATACATGTTACACAATACACATCTTAATAAGCCCAAATACCTAATCTACCTATACTGTTAAAAAACTAAAATGTTTTTTACAACAAAAAAGCATTCTGCTAAAAATTAAATAGTTTATACACTATCGATTACATACTTAACATATGACTTTTATACTATAATCCTGTTTTTTTTTTAATATTTAAATATATAATACACATTTTCTCGCTTACCTAAGGTTCACGAAGTTTATAATAATACTATTAATTTTAGTTTTCATCAGCATATAACGCTTAATATTCTAATACACCTTGAAAAGAATTACAATTTTTTAAATCGCAAATGTATACCCTCTTTTGGTGACAAAAACACCTTTTTTGGATCATTTTTGTTGCGACTGTAAACATTATTGCTGGTTTCTACTTTAAGATTTTGTAATATCTTAACGATAACAATTTTTGACACGAGCACTGCAAACTGTGCCCCTAAACAATATTGAATTCATTAATACAATTTGTATCATAATAGCTAACAAATGTAGAAATAGTATGAAAATTTACCTATACAATTACGTGGTCCGCTTCCGAATGGTAAATAAGTCTTTTTAGTACATTCGTGAAATCTTTCCGGATTGAAAATTTCCGGTTCCGAATAAAATTGCTTGTCGCGATGAATTGCGTAATGTGGAATAACTATGTGAGTGTTGGCCGGAATAGTTACATTCGTGCTAGAAAATGTATAGGATTTGTTTGATTTTCGAATTATGTTCCTCAGCGGATATTTTCTGAGTGTTTCTGAAAATGTATTGTAATTAGTATAAAATAGACGTAACGTGTATTGAAATAGATATTTAAGTCACGAAAAAACAAATGTTTTATGTTATTGTAAAATAATATCTGTATAATTTTGATTCGATTAAATTTAATACGAAATTTTATTTCTCACAATTTCTAGATAATTTCTAGATATTAGAATACTATTAAAATTTTTAAATTCTTTAATTGCTTAAATGAATGTGAAATATAAGTTGTATAAAGTGCTGGCTACATTTTTGAGTACTTTAAAATAAAAATAAAACTTTGTGTTATGAGCTAATAAAATCATTAACGATACTATTATACTATTTATAAACAGAATTTGTATATATACCTCTAAATTTATCAAGGCAGCAGACATTTGTATTGAATAAATAATGCAAGTAAGTACAATTATCAAACGAAGAAAAAGAAAAGTAAAAGAGAAAAAAATGTGATTACGATGTCATACTCAAATGTGCGATAAGCTATATATATATATATATTGAATCTTAACAGCATTTCTCGCATGTGCCGTTTCTAGACCTAAACTTGAAGCGAGAGGACGTTAAAGCGAGGAGCTGGTGTAAATGGTAAAAACTAGTGATAAGGCGAAAAGGGGGAGTAACGCAAACACGAGCTAATGAATAGGTAGGTCTAAAAACGGCAATGCACAATGAGTCAGTGGTGCTTTTCTACTCGGGTTACCAACGTAAGAAAGTAGGACATTACGCTGCCTTTTGTTGGCGACTAGTAAGCGCATAATCAACTAATCAAGAAAAACTTGACTTGAAAAGTAAGATGAATAACGCAAATTCTTCAATTTTGCTCCATTTCGTTAAGCACCCTTCTTCAATATAATTTATTATTTATGCTACAGAATCTTTACGAGCTTTTACATACTTTTTTCTGATGAAACATTATAAACGCTTCAAGCTTCTTAACTAAAAATATCGCAGTTAATAGCCGATTTCAACATATAGAACAAGATTGCTGCTAAACGAAGTCAGAATTTCATTTTCTTTTCAGCCCACCCTAATATATACAAAAACTCTAAATTATCAGAAGGAATAGAATAGAATTTTAAAATAGAGTTTAGATTATTTGGCAGAGATGACCATTAAATATGAATGATAACTAACTTTGCAATTTAAACGTTTTAAAAATAATAATAGTTTATTAAGGGACTATAAATAATTTAAATCAGAAAATATTCTATTTTTCTGTAATAATGACAGATATGATTCACCTTTCAGTACTTTATCAAGATACTTCATTTTTTTAGTATTTTGGAATGTTAGTTTTTCAACATTGATTTCTTCTCGCAGTTTATCTTGAATACTTGCATTAATCGCAAGTTCATAAAGTATGTTGCTTATAATCATTGCAGTTGTATCGGAACCCGCAGTAAAGAATACGTACGCCTGTGCGGCTAATACATTATCACTTAGCTCTGCAATAATAGGAATCCATACTTTAATTCACGTATTAAAATAAATACTTTTAATATACATATGTATAAATTTCATAATATTTATCAAAAATTATAATAGAAATGTATCTTTACATTAGGCATTACTAACAAATGATAAAATTACCTACATACCTATATTATTATTTTTTTGGACATTATCCTTTAAATCAATCAATAGCCCAATATAATCACTCTTTTGTCTCTTCATAATTTCTCTGTACTCAGCCACCTGGCTTATAATACTGACGTACAAATTTCTGATTTTATCATTGCGAAAAATACTACAGCACTTGTATATCTTCGGGCAGAATTCTCTCAGGAATCGTTTGAAAAAATTGTACCAACTCGACTGTAGCCTGTTCTTACTGAGCTTCCTAAATTCGGTGACCTCTCTCGCGAATTCGTTCATCTTCAGTCCGAAGCCGCATTCGCCGACTGCCTCCGTCGTAAATTTGGCCATGAGTTGACAGCACTCGAGTGATTCCGATTTCCTTGACTCCGACTCGATGAACGTGACGAAACGTTCGGCCACATCGAGAGTAAGCACGAACATATCCTTAAAGTAAAATTACAATTATTGGAATGTACGTAAGATCTTTATACGAACATTCGTTAATTAAAAAATTACTCTAACGTCTAACTTTGATAAATTTTAAATGATTGCTTTTAACAGCAAATTGTAGACGAAATTGTTTTCATTTGTGTGAATATATTGACAACGTTTCGGGTGTCTCTTAAACCCTTCTTCAGGTCGAAGAATAATTAATTCTATAATAAGCTTAAATCTAGGTAAAACATATTCATATAAATGAAAACAATTTCTTCTACAATTTGCTGTTAGAAGCAATCATTTAAAATTACAATGTTTTAAAAATATTGCTTGGAAAAAATTTTAACGAGAAAGTGCTTCACTTAATTTTGAGTACATGTCAAAAGAAATCAATTAACCGCCAAAAAAAATTTTTTAGTTTATCATGTAACCTAGAATCGTGTACGCCGCAAAGTCCCGCCAATAAATAAGGTATTGAAAATAGTGATTATCGTAACGTGTAGGATCAAGATTTTAAGGCTTTACAATGGTGAAATTAAAAATATGACCTAGTGTTTATAGTTACAAATTATTTTAGAATGATTGATTTTAAATATAAAAAGTTTTGTGCACTAATAAAAATAATTATTTTAGAGCTTAAAGGTGTCTTGTCTCCAAAGTGGAATCCGAACTACCGAAAATTCAAAAGATTATTATTAAAGGAGTATTCATTATTTAAATTAAATTTTAAAAATCATTACTGGATATGATTTTATATATTATAAGACATATATTTCGTGTACCGGAAATGAGAAATAAATACTTTTTGGTGGTTGGTTTCATTGCATTAATTAATTTTGACTTGAAATGTCAGCATGTCATAAATCGAAGTGCTACTAAATTAACCTATGTTCTTGAAATTGAACTGTAAAGGTTGTATCAATGCAACCCCTGCGGTTCAACCCGACTTAGACTTGGGGTACATTTTCTGAATTTGGCTTGCGTTTTCGTTGCGTAATGTGGTAGTTTGCAGAATTGAACTTGTGATGGGTTTCACAAAATACGGCATTTGGTTGCATGGTGCAATAACAATATATATTATAACAAAAAAAACAGTAACAAATAAGCAGTAACAAGCGAAGCGTCATCGTTGCGATTTGTACGGATGGTCGCAACGTCTCTGCCGTAAGTATATGCTAGAGACGCGACGATTCCCGAAGCGCGGAAATTAATGTAATGCGAATGTGTATAGTGTATGTCTGTATGCGTAAGTATAAGTGCAGTACAGAGCAGTGGAGCGCGAATCTATTTATAGATAAGAGAGTGAAGAGGTGGTAAGACTCGATGTGCATGTGAACAGTGGTCCTCATTCAAGCTGTGATACATATGTACGTATCGCGACGATATATATGGGTGGTGATACACTGCCATACGTTTGTGCACATGCATATGGCAGCGTATCACTGTCCACATATATGGCTGCGATACATATATATGTATCATAGCTTGAATAGGATCAATTACCACATCTAGTGTGTGCAACAATGGGTGAGAACGGCTGTAAGGTGTGCGAGTATATATCGGTGGATTCCCGGAAAAACGACTTAAGTCCACTTTTCATGTTTTTGAGATATTAAAGTTTATAGAAGTAATGTTAAAAGAAATCATGAATATTAGATATAATCATTTGTAATGTAATGAATACCGATAATACCGGGAGATGAAAAGAGAGGGAAATTAGACGAAAGTGGGAACATCAAAGAGAGCGGAAATAGGGACAGATTATCGCCGACCGTTGATTGACACGGTCGGTCCCATCTCCGGGATTTTTCCTCTCGTGCGTCGATAGGCGAGACAACACGCAGCCGTACAGACAATAGTTTGTGAGGAGCGCATGGGGATCGGTCATTTTGTGTTGGTAATTCCTGGTGACGTCGCCAAGTTGGGGACGATTAACCCAGTGCAACCGTTACAGCCAGGCCTGGCGCAGAAATAGCGACGTAACTGCACACACCACGCCAGCAACAACAGAAACAACGAGAAACATCACCGAGCGACGCACTGATCAGCGACGTCGAGCCACATAAAAACGACCGCGACTTAGCGGCCATTCTCCAGCGAGAACTTACGTACGATCACCAGGAAGTGAAGAAGAGTTTAAAAGGTATAAATGTATGTATGGACGGATGTGTGAGCCGGTATTTTATTAGGATTAGATGTATATTTTTTTATTAGATTCGATATAGCGAACCCACGCCCGAGTTTATTTTTATAAAATTAATTTATTTATTTATTTCAAGAGTTACAAAATAACAATTACAGACGATTTCAAGTACAAAATATATTTACAATGATATACTAGAACGCCGTAATCCTGCAGAGGAAACTACTATTCCCTGTTCGCAGGTACTGATTAACAAAATTAAATATAAAAACTGGTTAGATAATACTGTGTACTTACACAGTAATAACTTCCAGCCACACATCATTACTCATACATACTGTCAGCACGCAGTGCACGATAGTATTACAATCATACACAGGTTAGATTAAATAGGACTATAGATACCCTTTTAATCTCAACGCTTTGTCAACATTAGATATATATTCTTCAATAACTAATATTAAAATATTTCTCTATTTATCTTTCATAACGTTAAATATATAATTTTATATTTGGTTATTAATAATATGGTATTTGTTTTGTATTCTAATACTTAAACGTAGTGTAAGCAATCTTAATTTTTCCTCCTATTCAATTCTGTTTCATTCATTATTCCTGATCCATTCTTAATAAAGACATTTATTTTATATATTTTACCTAAGAACTTTGTAAATAGATATATTCATGTCATACTTCCCTGCCCTAATTATCTCTTTTTTCTTACACATTTATTTTTACACTTTCTTGATGTTTTGCATTTTTATCTAAAATATACTATGTAAGAATATGAAAATCGTTCAAAACTCAATTTTCAAAAAATGGACTTGAGTCGTTTTTCCCAGAACCTACAAATATGCGTATAAAAGTGTGCGCAATAAGTACAGTGGATCTCAAACAGCTTTTCAATATACCTAACTTTAAGAGCAATCACTCTATGAACACTTCTAAGCTCTCAAATTGTAGCTAAGTAGTATTTCTTTAATAATACAGGTCACTAAAGTTTATATCTTAACTAGTTATTATATTATACTCGATTTAAATCAAATATACAATAATTAATTAAACCGGAGAAGAGTTAACAATTGAAAGTTAAAAAGTTCCTTCTACTGATTAGTGAATTATTTTATTAATTTTTTAAAACGTTTTGGAAATAATATAATATCTGTGAATGTGAGTTATTAATAAAAATAAAAATGTTTAGAAAATAAAAACGATCTTTTATTTGTGATTTTAAATCAAATCTTTTCAGTTCAGTTTCAAAAATATTCGTTATTTTAGCATGCGCACAGAACATTTTAAGTAAAAATCGAATATTCATTGAAATCATCCATCAGTTATTTTGACATTTCTGGCACATAAAATATATGACATATCAAACACAAAAACATATTCTACAGAAAATTTTGTAAATCTCCTTAGTGAGAATGGATTCTATTTTTAGACCAGTAAATGGCTATTCTAAACAAAATATTCAAAAATGGTCCAGTTTTACGGTCGCGATGAAACACTTTCTTGCACAATAGAGCATTTAATGGATTAATGAAATCAATTTCTTGATATCAAGCGATTTATTACGCATTTTCAAGCCTGTAAAAATAGTTTAATCTAAAACAAAAGTTAAGGTATCTCCTAGCCAGGAAACAAAGAGGAAATCAGTAGCGAAATTGCTGAGTGATGAATAAAGGATACAGAAGATAATGAAATAGAAGCTATGTAATATCCTCGCAAATGGTAATATGTATACCTGTAATACTAACGTTCCTTACTTGTAATTTTGTAGATTAGTTTTTCTGTTGGATTCTGTTAGTTAAAATGCAAGAATAAAGCAAACATTTAGTTTAAAATATTTTAAGGTTAGGTAGCATGTTGGTTTACTTCATTAAATGCTCCAGAAATGGGAGAAAAAGCATTTAATCGCAACCAAAAAACCGCTGCTAACTGCCTTGGCAGAATGCTTTCTTAAAGCGAGGATCTAACTAGCGATTAATCGATTTATAGAATCTTATAATGGAAATTCACAATAAATAAATTAGTGCTAAAATTAATTTCTCATTTTAGGCTTCAGAATAACGTTAAAAGGCATAGTATTAATTATTGTTTATTTGATAAAATAGCTACTTTTAGAAAATTCTTTAAATTCGCTTTTATTTCTTAAAAATTGCTTGAGAATAGTTTTAAAAGACATAAATCGAAAGAAAATCGCCCAAACTTTAAGAATTTATGTCTATCTGTTATACAGGGTGGGCCATTTTAATCTCCGCGCCTAAATTTCTCCGTTCCTAAGCATGGTATCGAAAAAAAGTTGAGACAAAAGTTGACAAGGGCAAAGGGGGTCAAACATTGGTGACCTTGAACTTAACCTTGAACTTGATCTTCAAGATTATTTCAAGGTCAACTTGATTTTTTTAAATGGAAACCCCTAATTTTTATCCCGGAATTGAAAAGAGCGGAAAATTTTACATCGAAAATGTCTTTGAGAAAATTTTGTTTTGTGACCTTAGAGAGGTAAAAAATCAAGGTCAAACGTCTGAAAAACGATAATATGATTTTTCTCTGAATTATTACGGCTTTCTGCTTCTGGTCGAAGGAATTTCTGGAAAATTTTACATCGAAAATGTCTTTGAGAAAATTTTGTTTTGTGACCTTAGAGAGGTAAAAAATCAAGGTCAAATGTCTAAAAAACGATAATATGCTTTTTCTCTCAATTATTACGGCTTTCTGCTTCGACCAGCAGCCGTAATAATAAAGTTTTTCAGACGTTTGACTTTGATTTTTGACCTCTCTAAGGACACAAAACAAAATTTTCTCAAAGACATTTTCGATGTAAAATTTTCCGCTCTTTTCAATTCCAGGATTAAAATTAGGGGTTTCCTTGAAGATCAAGTTCAAGGTTAAGTTCAAGGTCACCAATGTTTGACCCCCTTTGCCCTTGTCAACTTTTGTCTCAACTTTTTTTCGATACCACGCTTAGGAACGGAGAAATTTAGTCGCGGAGATTAAAATGGCCCACCCTGTATATCTTCAATACAAACTGCCAAAAAGAAATTTTGCACACACACACACACATACACATAAACCCATACACGCACGCACACACATACACACGCACATACACACACATACATAGTGACAGACATTTTTTAAAAACATATTTTTCTAACTCAGGAACCTCAATAATATCGAGATTTATTAAAATCTTTGATCCGATAATTTTCATCGTTACAAAGCTTTCTCTTTGAGAAAACAAAACTACCTAATTATTATAGCCATTATCTAGTTTTCTACAAGGGTTATCTACAAGGATTTTCTACAAGGGTTATCGGAATTAAGAATCTTATCATTTATCAATAGCTTTTGTAAGAAATATTTCAATTTGAAAAATTCTAAAAGAAATACGAGTCGGTTTTCGTATTTCATCAAATTTACACATGTAACTTAAAAAAAAATTTCATTAGCCAACCCTTACATACAAACTTTAATTTCAATTAAAAAGAAATTGCTTAAAATATAACATTTTTAAACTATCAGCCAAAATGACCATGTCCTTACCTTGAGATTGGAAGAGGTAAAGGCGGCCGTCATTTGGGCCCGGAGAGGGCGCCAGCTGGCCTCGGGCAGATTGAAGAAGTGTTGCGACAGCGGCTCAACTCTGTCGTGGACGCTGATCCCCCGGTCGGAGAACACCGCGAAGTCCTTGATAAGGACGTCACTGATCAGATCGGGATCGCGCAGCATGAGAACCTGCAATGGTTACATTTATGTATGGATACAGAGACAAGAAATCGCTGCTAACTGCCTTAGCAGAATACTTTCTCAAACAGAGATGCTGATTAGACATTTTCTAAAAACATATTTTTCTAACTCAGGAACCTCAAAAACGTCGACATTTAGCAAAATATCTGAACCGAAAATTTTCATCGTTACAAAGATTTCTCTTGGAGAAAGCAAAAAAGATAAGAAGAAAATTAAAGAGGAAATTTCAAATATTAGTCCCATTTTCTCCCTTACCAACCGGCGAGCTGTTAATATGGTAGCGTATAGTTGAAAGCGTAAAAAAAACTACAATCTTTTTATTCGAGAAAATATAATTAAATAATTTAAAGATATTTAAATGACTCATGGGATGCTTGAAAATGTAATTTTGAGTTTTTTTACGCATAAAATGAATTTAAAAGAATACTTTCTTTTTTTGTTTTTAAAACACTTTTCCACGCACTGGGCTTTATTATTTTCTCCCTATTCTGCACATTTATGTCAGTACAACTTTGACTATCTTAATTAAACGTAATGATGTATTACCAAATCAAAAGCTCGTAATTTAAAAGGAAGGCAACTCTAAGTTAGAATAGACATGGGATTTTGACTCACATTTTGTCATCTGTACGGTGAAGGAACTAAGATTTAATTGGTTATTCTATCAAAGAGCCCTTAAAACATTTTTCAAAACTACTAGTTCTTATCAGAGGCTTCTTATAAAACCTAGACCTTGTCAGATTCTCTGATAAAGTTTAACGTTTTACTTCTGGAATCTCTAAAAAAGTAATCATTTTTTTATGAGAATCTATAAGTGTAAAACCCCAGGAAATTTGCAATAAGTCGGTTCAAAAACTCGAAAAAAATATTTTTGAGGGCACATCTTTTCGGACCAAGTCTTTTCGATTTCCTATGCCATCCCAAACATAGGAAAAATCGTGAACAAATTCCAGCTTGGGGTATACTTTTTCTACATCCACATAACTGTCTCAGGATTTTGCGTAAAATTACGATATAAAGCAATAAAATATGTATATTGGAAAAAGCGATATCATACTAAAACTCTGAAATGATTTCATTTAAAATAAAAAAAATTATTAAAAAATTATTAATAAAATTGGTATTCACTTAAATTACGTACGAAAAAACGACAAACCTTTAATTATACTAGACATTTCATTCCCCAATAAAAATATTTTCTGACTCTCAAAGTATAATTTATTTATTCTCTCTAAACTTGTAGTTTATTATTACTAACCGGTGAGTGGTTCACAAAGTAGCCAACCATGCGTTCGCCAGGGAACTTGTCGTAAAACTCTTTCGTCAGCTCCGCCGCGTGAATCCGGCCGAATATATTCTTCGCGTAGTTGCCGAATATTGGTATGGGTGTGGGGCCCTTCACGTTGCGCCTCTTCCAGAAATCAAAATTATAAGTAAAGCACTTCCAGGACATGACCAGAATAATCACGAGCCAGCAAATAACTTCTAAAACCATTTTGCGGAAAAATGTTTACTTATTCGAAACTTAATTGTCTTTTAACTTTCTTCAAAGTGCACAGTATGACTTTCTGCTACTCTGGTGAAACTTCAATGCGTTCTTTAGCGAAGTACGTGAAATACAGTGCTTCGTTGTGCGAAGTCTTGGCGCTTTATATTAAAGCTGGAGAGCTTATTCATACAGTGATTTCCCCATTTTCCCGATCGCTTTATCGGTCGCAATAAAGATGCACTTGCTACATGGGATGTGGTCGTGCGTTGTATGCGCACCTTTAAAACGGTATTTTTAGCATTCGGCGGTATAAAGTATTGTTGTTCTAGCATGCGGATTATCGGCAGCTATTACGACGTTACAGAGAAATAACGCTTTGTCCTAGGAAAATATGATTATTTCAGCGAAAATTTGTTTATCGATTGCATTAATTATGAAGATTAGAAAAAAAAATTATTAACGGATTATTTTCTGTTCGTTTTTTACTTTTTTAGTGATTATACTTTTATACTTTTTATTTTTCTTAGAGATAGCGATTTTAAAAACTAACTTTTTAAGTTTATATATCTAGCTCTTTCATGAGAATAGACATAAAAAAAATATATACAATAATTTGTTTACGTGTTACAATATCAGATACGTTATAATATGAAAGAAGGGTACTTAAAGTGAAAAAAAAATTTGTAAGAAAATTTCGATATTACAAAATTAGATATTGCGTAAATTAGAGAATGATTTGACAAATGATCCGAATCTCTTTTATTTTTTATCCAATTTTAAATTGGTAGGTCCCATTTTGTTCCTTGAAAGATTTCAGGGGGACTTGCCAATATAAAAATTAAAAGACATCGAATAACCTGCAAAGTTAAAGCCTATTGTTTATAAATCGATAAACATATTTTTGTAAGTTCGTGCGTGTACAAGTATAAACTATTAGCTGTAATATTGCAGGTTATTCAATGTTTTTGAATTTTTATATAGGCAAGTTCCCTTGAAATTTTTCAAGAAACAAAATGGGACCTACCAAATTAAAATCGGATAAAAATTAAAAAATATTCGGATCATTTGTAAAATAATTTTCTAATTTATGCGATATCTAATTTTGCAATATCGAAATTTCCATACAAGATTTTTTTTCATTATATAAAATCCCCTTCTTTCATATTATAACGTTTCTGATATTGTAACATATAAACAAATTATTGTATAAATTTTTGTTTTTCAAGTCAATTCTCATAAAAGAACTACCTTAAGAGAAAGTTTCGAAGATTATTAATAAAAACTATACAAAATTATCAACATTTTTTATTATTACCCACTCACCATTTGAAGATCAATAAAATGTAAATCATTATTACTTGACTATATAATAGTCAGCGGTTGTTTCCTTTATCGTGATTTTTATTTACAGGTTTCATTTCTTTCCCATAATACTTTATATCAATAGTTCGTATTAAATATACAGAACATATGAAAAATCTGGTATTAATGATAGTTAATTGATTTTTGAAAAATCAGCTGTAATAAAGATTATAGTTTAATTGAAAATTTCAAGAAAAGATGATACAATTTAGGTAAAATTAAAAATTATTTTCTACGTAATCGATCTTAAACTGATCATGATGCCATGAAAACTATCTATATAATAAAAGATAATATTTTTCATAATACACGTACGAATGAGTGTATCATTTATAATTATAACTTATCTAACTTATATCTCGATAAAACAATCAAAGTGTAAATGATTCAATGTTAATATAAATTTATACATAAAACAATAAATACAAGATTTAAACTCAATCATTATAATTTAAAGGTTATTCACAAAAAAATCAATAACACAAGTATTGTATTATACATTAAAGGGCAAAGTCAAATATCTGCTGTACTTTTTTCGTTTTTATTAAATTTCTATATATAATCGAATTGATCATACACATTTATATAAATAGCAAATATATCAAATCATAACATTTTGCATTGGACACGCACAAACAATAATTAATTTCATGTGATAACAAATCACTATGCAACGAACCAAATGAACATTAAATTACATCGTTGTAGAAAATAATTCAAGTTACGCCTGCGTTTAAGCCCAAGGATAATATTATAGGCTGATAGTCTGAATTAATCTAAACAATAATTTTCTAACTGAAAATTCCGAAAGTTATTCCAACTTATCACTTTTTAAATGTAAGAATTGTGTATGATTCTATCAATTTATAAGATGTATTCTATTTATCAATGATTTTAAAATGTATAGAATCTTGTTTAGTATATAAAATTGTAAATAAATCTATGTTTCACATCACTGATAAATAACCATCGAGGTTTTACGTGGAAACTCCATCCAATTCGACTTGTCTAGTTTAATAATAATTATTATTAATTACCTCAATAAATTAATACAAATCAAAATATATGAAGCTATATTTAGAGTCCCATAGTTTAATTATTAAATATGCAGATCTTCATTGTATAGAATTCTAAGTTCCATATTTTGATGAAAACTCAAACCAACTTAAATAGTTCTACTGTCACAGCAATAATATATTATATGCACTCGCAGTAATTATTCACGATATTTTTTCGCCATAAACGAATAAAAAAATTTTTAGGTTCCAATTCTAATTTCAAAAGCACTAATTTTATATAAAAAATAACAAACTTTATTAAGAGCTTGATAGGTATTAGCAGATGGTTAACGACTGACGGTTTCTCGTTGAACAGTAATAGTATATTTTTTAGCTTATTGATTGATTCAGAATGCATTTTTATGGAGGTGGTAATGTGAGAAAGGCAACGCATCACTTCCTTTGTCATTTTGTATTTTGATATTACAAAACCAAACGACTCTTCTGCGTGTTACTGGAGATTGAGGGATCAACATGGCGGTGATAAGAAAAGTAAAACGTTAAAGATAATCTATTTATAAAATATTATACAACTATAATACTTCAAGTAAGAGATATAAATGCAACATAATATTAACTCATGCTTGTTAATTAAAAATAATATAAAATATGATGTATTGAAATTTAAAAATGAAAATTGTTTGTCTAATTTACAAGTTTAGTATTTAATGATATTTAATGTTTATATTGAACAACAGAACTTATGATAATTTTTTTTGCAGCAAAATAATGTAAAATGAAGAACCAACAGACATTCTCCTAAAAATTTTCGTTTTGATTGCGGTGCATGGTGAGCATGATTTTTTCATGTCAGATCATCTGAAATCAATAAATGAAAAACAATCTATTATTACCTGAGAATATTATATTAATACCTGTTTGATGTAAAAGAGGATGTTTTGAAAAGAAAATTGTAGATGAAATGGCAACCATTTAAGGTGATGTGAAAGTCCCATAAAATTTTCAAAACAGTTATCCAGTTGCAAGTAACAACCGAACCTTTCCAAATTTGAGGGAGACAAGGCTTATACAAATTCGGAGGGCATAGTATGCCGCTTTTTTTTAAAAAACTTGTTCAATATCGAGTAATTGTTTTTTAATACAGAGGTCGATAACACAGATACAGCGGTTAATTACGCCCTTCGTATTTATAGAAAAATTATCTGGTTCGATTTTCAAAAGAATCCATTATTATCTGAATTCTGAAAACGCGTTTGAAAAGTACCCTTTCACTTCCCATTCTCCAAACTTGAAAATACCCTCGGCTAGAGCCTGTACCAGGCCTGGTTTGTGGATGGCCGATCGTTCTGCAAACGATCCTCTCAGGCCTCGCCGAGAACTCAACGAAACGCTTTTATAGTCGGGCCGACATTAAAGGCTGAGCCTGGGCTGTGCCTAAGCCGTCGGTCTTCCGACTCTCGACAAAACATCGTCTGAGCCTTGGGCCAGGCCTCGCTATATATAAATCGAATATTCATCGTAAAGCCCGGAACAGCCCTGGCTTGCCGACTTTCAGCCATTTACAAGTAAACAGCAAACTATCGTTTTCGGCCTGGCTAAGACCTCGAATGAAATGCTTTTATGGTCGGCCCGACATTAAAAGGAATGATTCTGGGCCGTGCCTTAGCCGACGGTATTCCGCGTCTCGTCAAAGCATCGGCAAAGTAACGTCTAGAGCTTGGGCCTAACCTGGTTGCCGTTAGATTAAAAAAAATTGTTATTTTTGTTGATAATACAACAGTTAAAAGAATTCATTCGGTGTTATTCTTAAGTTATTGCTTATAGTATAAATGCAAATATTTGTATATATTTACACATTATTATGTTACATCTTATTTAACTTCCAACTATACTTATAATAAACGCTCTTACATACTACATATTACGCTTGGGATCGCACGCTTTGGGCCGAATACGCTCGGACGCTAAATTTCAGCCATTTGGAACCTTCATTTCTTACTTTTCTTATAGGTAGCCACCTAGCGGATGCAAATGGAAATGAATAGAGCCGTCTGGTGCCTAGCGCATGGCAGCGATTATGAATTTCAAAAAGAGTGATATTATTATGAAAACATAAAAATTTATTTTAATTTATACACAATTGCATTTTTTATATTTTACAGCAATGTTATAGTAAAGCTTTTTTCTCAAAGCATAAAATACTTTTTGCACTTTTGCATACTAATAAGAGTACATGAACAGTTTAACAGAAAAACTAATTTAGAAATAAAAAATATCCATTGTTAATATTATGCGTTAAAAATAAATATTAATATTTAGTATTATAATATAATTATATAATAATAATATAATACTAATATTAAAAATATAATATTAATATTCATAATAATATACTATCAATGAATATTATACATTATAAATAAAAAATGTTTTTAATATTGTACATTCAATTATTAAACACTTGTATTCAATACATCTTGTATCGTGCGTTTAAGGAGGTTAGATAGATCTCCCGTGCTGGGCGAGGAAAGGAGAGTCCCCCCGCGTCACACACCGGCTCCCCTCTTACCGCGCACCTCGTCGCGTAGCCAACAAGCTAGTATTTTTATGTACGCTTTCGCTTATTCCTCGGAATCGGTGCTCTCACTCGTTCTTTCCTAATATTTTACATAGTTTTTCATTTCATTCTTATAATTTTTAAACAATCGCACTCTAAGTTTATTGTCAGTTTACAAACCGCTCTCATAAGAGCCCGTGTATAAGAGTCAAACTTTCAAGTCAAGTATCTTTAAAGTGTTAGTGGCTAATGATTTTAAATTTCACATACTATGGTAAACTTAATAGAAAAATGGCATATTAAATTTTAAGAAACATCTTATCATTTTGACTTTACTGTCGAACCTCGTTAAATGAGATAAAGTCTATGAAAAAAAGACTGACCTACGAACTCTGGAGATAGCTCCGCGCTGCCTGTTGCGGGCTATCGTCGTTCGTTGGTCAGGGGGGTTATTTTCTCTCTCTCTCTCTCTCTCTCTCTCTCTCTCTCTGGCATGCACATCACGGGTTCCAATCTGCCCTCTCCCCTCCTTTATTTCACACACAGCCGCTCGCTGAAGACGACTTTCAAGTTGCACGTGATCTGTCCTTCGACTCTTAATTTCCGCCCAGTTTCACAAAGTGAAGTCCTTCAAATGCTGACATCTTCAAATTCGAAAGGCTCTGGCATCGATGGCCTGTCAGTGACGATGATCAAAGCTGCCCTGTCTGATATTTTGGGCCCTCTTACTGATCTAATGAACTCTTCGCTCTTGAATGCATATTACCCCTCAGCATGGAAAAAAGCTCTGTTAGTCCCTCTTTCTAAAGTTAAAGCTCCATCTACACTATCCGACACGCGACCAATAGCCCAACTCTCCGAGTTATCCAAGATACTTGGGCGGCTAGTTCATCATCAACTGCTAGGGTATCTCGAGGTTCATAACCTTCTAAATCCTAGGCAAGCTGGTTTTCGTCGTGGTCATAGCACTCAGACCGCTCTACTAGGTGTACTTGGTGATATCAGGCGGGCTATTAATAATCGAATGATCACAATTTTGATTCTCTTTGACTTTTCAAAGGCATTTGACTCAATCCCACATGCGATACTACTGGCCAAACTTCGCGCAATCAATGTTTCTGATAGGATCCTACGATGGTTTTTCTGCTATCTTACAGACCGCATTCAAGCAGTAATAGATGAGGGTAGCTCTATATCGGATTGGCTCAGATCTGCCTCAGGTGTACCTCAAGGGATGTCCTCGGCCCTTTACTTTTTGCTATTTATATAAATGAT
Organism: Gastracanthus pulcherrimus; assembly: GCA_949152435.1. Taxonomy (NCBI): domain Eukaryota; kingdom Metazoa; phylum Arthropoda; class Insecta; order Hymenoptera; family Pteromalidae; genus Gastracanthus; species Gastracanthus pulcherrimus. The sequence goes on from OX424575.1 coordinate 27,013,501, forward strand.
CTTCCATCAGTCCTGAAGTATGCTAATTTCATGATATTTGCCGATGACACCCAGATCTATCATCACTGCTATCCATCTGATCTCCTTCAAGGTATAGCTGAAATCACAAGAGATGCTCAAGCTGTCGCCACTTGGGCAGGTGCCTGGAAAATGGTCTGGATCTAAACTTAGCTAAAACAAAAATCATGATTCTTGGAAGTCTTGCTTACATTTCGCTAATCGACATAGCAAACCTTCCTGAAGTTATAATCGATGGCCATGCGCTTCCATATGTTTCCGAGGTCCGTAACCTTGGTGTGTGGCTCACCCCTACTCTCGAGTGGCAGCTACTTACTAAGCATGTAGCACGAAAAGTCTATGGCACCTTATTTGTTTTATAACTCTACAGACATGCCCTAACGTTGAAACTAAGGACAAACTTGGTGGAAAGTCTTATATTTCCACAGCTTGATTATGCTTCAGTCGTATACAGTGATCTTGACTCCACCCGATCCCTGAAAATTCAACGTGCCCAAAATGCGTGCGTTCGATTTGTTTTTGCCAATATTCCCTTTCGTGCTCATGTTACACCTTTTAGGTTGGAATTAGGCTGGTTGTCAGCAGCACGTAGGCGTGAATATTTTACTGCCGCACTAGCCTATGTTGTCATTGCCCACGGACGTCCTGCCCCTCGTACGGAATCCCTCAATCAGGCATTTCATATAAGAGCGTCCGCGTTGCTGAATTCGTTATGTGTTGTAGATTTTTCTTCATCGGCCCTTGGGACTTTTAAAACCTTCCTGCGAGATGCTCTCTTTACACGTGATCGTATAGACTGGGAAACAAGGATTCAAAATGAGAGCTTATCCGTTTAGTTAGTTATTATATTATATTATATTTTATTACATATGTTGCGTTAGCTGTACAACTTAGAACTTAGAATTTAGTTAGAATCTATTCATTCGATACTATTAATTCTTGAATTGTAATTAATATTAGGCGAATTTACACTTGCAATTAAAATTAAACTTACATGTTAATTTCTTTGTACGTTTATGCTATGTAAATTTAATTAAATTATAACTTTGTATTTTCTTTGCGCCAGATGGGGTTCTACCCCAAGGCGGAATAAAGATCAATCAATCAATCAATCAATCAATCTCTCTCTCTCTCTCTCTCTCTCTCTCTCTCTCTCGCTCTCTCTCTCAGAATCTATATTCTATAGAAAATCGGAAACAACTAGACCAAGAAAATAAAAAAATAAAAAAATGTTGAGCGCACACTGACCAGACACGGTTCTTCTGAATGCTTTTGGCATTTTAAAACAGGAAAAATAATTAACAATACTCTTTCAAGTGTCAAGTTTGATCTACGGTCAGAGTACCATTATGCAATTTGGGTTTAATAAAGTCTCTTATTGAGTCGTTATAACTCATCTCCTGTTGGTCAAACATTTTCTTTCACAACAGAAAATTAAAGTAGACTTAAGAGCTGCAATTTGAGATGTCAACAACCAAAAAATATTATTTCCATGCAAAGTTATACGCAAATAATTATAATATAGGTACGCATGTAGTAATTTTATTACTTCTTAATAAGCCGAGTACAAAGATTTATTTGTACAGTATATAATTTCTGATAAACATTGTAGAACTTATCTGAGTAGTGAAAGTTTTCATTTGCAGCAAAATTATTTTTGCAAAAATAAAAAATCGTATGATATGCGCTATAGCCATTAACATACTGAATCTATAATCGTTTGATTCTTTTGTTTCAGACAATCCATCTCAGTGATTTCATCAACAGCGTATACCTACCTACTGTTTGAGGACCTATGATTCACCACCATTTTTATCTACAAAAAGTGTCTAAAATAAATAAAAAAAATTATTTATGTATTTTGAGAGTGTATTTACTTAGCCTCAGAATTCATATCAATATCTATAATATAAACTTCTCAAAATAAATTCATGAAAATAGCCTTTTTTTCAGCATCTAATGTGAGTAGACCCCTTAAGTAGGCAGCACTGAAAAGTGTAAAAATGTTATTTGAGTATTAAAAAGTAACTTATTTCTAAGTTCTTACATTGACGTATTTTAATGGGTACGATTTATCATTGATATTTTTCAACATCAAAGAGCTAAGTGCGTTCTTTTCAACTCAATCTGACTTTTTTCGATAAATTTGCAATAATTGTTCCAGAACATCAATTTAAATACCTTATGTTATTTTCTTAAATATCAACCTAGAAAACCTATTATAAAAATATTATTTATAGTAGATCAAGACAATGATTCATTGTGTAGACGATAAATCGAAAAATTTCATAGTGTACTATTTTTTATTAATGTTAGTTGTTCTACTAGCAAGAAGCAGTAAAAATGGATTACCGTAATTTTTTAACAATATTTTGTTATACAAACTTTGTTTTTTTAATATTTGATAACTTTTTAATATTTAATAACTGAGATGTTTATCTCGCACGTGTACGTATGTACGGACGTGCGTTAGTGGATCTGCTATTATTCTGTGTAGAAAGTAGATAAATGCAGATGAAATATTTTAAAGAGAGGGATGATGGAAGGTAAATGTATAGAACAAGTCCGGAAGGTAACACAAAAAAATATTTTCAAAGATTATATCATAAAAAAATCATAATTTATAACAGAATTTTTTCAACACCAGTGGTATTCCGTAATATAATATAGTTAGATGTAGCCGAAAAGTGAGATGATTATCCCGCACACGTGCACGTGCACCCACCATAAGAAATTATCGATAGTAGTTAAAAATATTGATAATAGTGAAAAATCATACGTATCCTCCGGGACATCTGGACCACACCCGCGATGATCATCTCGCATATGTGCACGTATACCCGACATAAGAAATTAAAAATAGTTGAAAAATATCGATAACAGTGCAAAATGATTCGCAGTATTCAGGCCATCTGGACCACGCCTGAGATACTCATCTTGCATACATGTACGTACCGAACTTTAAAAAATAGCAATCATTGTAAAAATCATTGCAGCATCCAATATATTTGAATCCCGTCGTGTATGATGTAAGATTCCTCGAAAGTGTCCGTACGTACGTATGTACGTTCATACAGACCCGCGTTAGAGGATCCTCTGCTAATATTATGGTGTGTTACTACATATTGCAGTAGAAGTAGATATATGCAGATGAAACATATTAAAAAGAGGAAGATGGAAGATGAATGCATAGAGAAAAGTCGGAAGGTGTTAAAAATCTATTTCAGAAATTATAACATAAAAAAATAATCTTAACTGAAAGTTTGTACAACAGTGGTATTCTGTTAATATAGTGTAGAATTAATGAAGTCTTTCGCAGCTGTTATGAATTGTATAATGTTCTATAGGTAATTAGCTATCTATATATACTTTATTTGTAAAGATTTTATACCAAATTGAGGATCTTTTGAATTTCACTATATCCAACATATACTACTCTCTCCTATATAGTACATAGTACACTACTCCGCGTATTATTATAAACGCAACATAGATACATGTTTATAATCAATTATGAAATTGTGAATAGAGAATGAATTTTTATATACTGCAGAATGAATAGTAATACCGATGCTTAATTTATTTAGCAGACTGCTTTTCCAAAGCTGCTCTAACAAAATAAACTTAAATTATTTCAAATCTTATTTTTTTTTTTTCAAAACTGATTTAACCGTTTCATTCTCATTGTAGCCATATAGCACACTTGGCACTTAAAAAAGATAATAGCATTTGTGCTGATTCTGTGCAATCTATGTGAAATTTTGAGGTGTAATTGCATTCCAGTATGTCCAAGGAACATATTTTAGCAAGAGGAGAGCGTTTTATGAACACCTTAATTTTTATAATGGATTTTACGTAAACAAAATCTAATTTTTAGAAAATAATTTGTGAACGGAAGAATTAAAGTAATTGTTAAAATATAAATTTAATTGTAATAAAGTATACTTTAAAATTATATTTTTGTTTCTCAAATTCCTACGGTAGTAAGCGTTAAACATGATTTGATTTGTTAAAATAGCCACGTATTGAAAATGTGTATACAAAATTCAAAATCATATTATTTAGCAAAACTAGCTTCAAAATAATTTTTAGATATATAAATAGAATTAAAGTAGACAAGCTATGAGGCTTCCAGCGCACCCCAGATGGTCTGGAAGCGTCATAGGGTCTCAGGGTAACCTGCGCTAGAAGCCTCATAGGGTTTCTAGCACAACTCCCCTCCTCTACCTGACCCTGGCTCCTCCCTCCACGCAGCCACTGGAGGCGCCATCATGCCGCGAACCCAGAGGCGCCACCAGACCGCGGACCCGGAACTGCGCGAAGCCCAGAAATCACGCCCGAACCTGCGCGAACCCCGAGACGCCGCGGCCGCCCTGCCGAGAGACCGCAACCGCAAGAGATTTGTGTGTGAGTTGGTGCTTGTACAGTGGGAGAAATAAATTGATATAAAGAGAAAGATTAATAAGTTATTAATACTGCACGATTTACAACGGGGTAGACGATGTAGGGCTGAAGAAATCGAATGGACGATGCGGGAGGGAGGAGGAGGTAGCAACTCTGATAGTGATATATCTAATAGTGCAATGTGTAAAGATGAGGTCGAGTCTCTTCTCCGAATGTCCGAGGATGTTCGTTTTTGCAAGCGATTTGTGCGAGGTCTTGGATCCCTAGTAAATTTCAATTTAGTCGGAAATATGCACCATTTTTTGACCTTACAGATAACAGGATACTACAGTAAAATTATCCATTATTCGTACGTTAGCGAGCTCATCTATCTAATGAACGACTGATCACGAATGATAAACTTAAATCATTTGAATTTTCTGTTTAATCATGTACGCAGAGAGATAATTAAAAAAAGCACGTAAAAAATCCTTTCAATAGTAAAAAATTAAATTATCATCGAGCGTTAAAGATCAAATATATATTATTCGAAAATTAATCGCAATGCGCCATATCTAAGAAATCTCTGGAGCCTATTTACAAGGAGACATAGAAAGATAATTCGATTTTTCAATAATGCCCCGTACTGGTAAAATGTTATCAATATTTTAATATTGAACTTTCCTAAACATCGGCAATCCCATTGCAGTGTACACAATATTATACGCACCTGAAATACATTCGTAAAGTTCGAAATAAACTCGCGTGTACAATCTACTTGGAATGGCAGCTGAAGAGACTATTGCATTAAATATCATTCGAGATACTTCTAAACAATTGTACAAGCATACAAGCAGCATTAGAGTTCTAACCAATTTGAATCGAAGAAATATGCTTATAATAGGAAAAAGAGGGAGATGAAACGATTCCCTCTCTATCACTCTCGTGCGATTTTAAATAAACTCTCAGCTGTTTCTTCACTTCGAGGTCCGATCGAGCGTCTATAGGTACGCACGGAGGTCGTTCGAGATCCGCTCGAGGCTCCTTCGATATCAATCGGAGCGTCCGAGATACGTCCGATGAAGTTCGAACGCTTCCGAGAGTTCCGAAACTTCCGAGGAGTTGCGAGTCTTCGTGTCAGATCGATATTCACTCGATCCGCTCGATATCCAGCAACCTACTTTACCGACATACCTTAACAACCAAGATAGTACTGAGCTTGTGCGGATGCTCTCGAACGAAACTTGGCAACGCCGCACTAGTCAAATCGGTCGAGACGAGATGATTGCCGGCTAGCTTTTGTTTACAATACACACGAGTCGACGAGTCTATACGTGTTCGTGCTAGTACCTATAAGGTACGTGTCTGGTGTCTCCGGTAATGGATGAAAGAAAAGTGACACATCTTATTGAAGAAGTTCATCGTTTTCCAGCAATTTGGAATAAGACCGTACCAGAACACAGCAACAAACACTTTGTTGGTTCTGAGTGGAGTAAAGTAGCTGCCAATATCAATGTAGCTAGTAAGTAATATGTGCCTGATAAGTGCCTGTGATGTGCCTGTGATGTGCCTGTGATGTGTCTGTGCCTGTTAACAGTAAAATTTCAGACCTCATGAAAAGCGTTGTTAGTTTTCGTTTAAATTTATTCTTTAACAGCCTTTACCTGTAAACCTTCACTCGGCTTTACAGGATCTCAAGATAAACTTTATGAATGAATAAACTTAAACGAAAACTAAGAAGGCAATTAATTTTCTCATGCTTTAAAAAGTAAGTGTGTAAAATTTCAGACCTCTAGCTTGAATAACATTGAAATGACGAGCCATGATTTAGTTATATATATACTGATCGTGGAATGCTTTTCATGAGATCTTGTCAAGTCTACCATTCCATATCTATTTGCACTAGCGGGCTGAAATTTTGTATAGATGTTTTACAGCTAATTACAAAACAATTTGCCAGTATAGTTTTCATTTAACTGTATCCAATTTGCATGATCACCTTGAAACAACACCCGCCAATTCCGGTTTGTAAGTGGGATTATGTAAATTGGATACTGTTAAATAAAAACTAAACTGGCAAATGGTTTTGTTACAAGCTCCAAAGTATCTATACAAAATTTCAGCCCTCTAGGGCAAATAGATATGGAATGGTAGACTTGACAAGATCTCATGAAAACCATTCCACGATGGGTATATATGTAACTAAAACATGGCTTGTCATTTCAACGCTATTCAAGCTAGACATTTGAAATTTGACACACTTACTATTCTAAGCATGAGAAAACTAATTGCGTTGTTAGTTTTCGTTTAAATTTATTCTTTAACAGCCTTTACCTGTAAACCTTCACTCGGCTTTACAGGATCTCAAGATAAACTTTATGAATGAATAAACTTAAACGAAAACTAAGAAGGCAATTAATTTTCTCATGCTTTAAAAAGTAAGTGTGTAAAATTTCAGACCTCTAGCTTGAATAACATTGAAATGACGAGCCATGATTTAGTTATATATATACTGATCGTGGAATGCTTTTCATGAGATCTTGTCAAGTCTACCATTCCATATCTATTTGCACTAGCGGGCTGAAATTTTGTATAGATGTTTTACAGCTAATTACAAAACAATTTGCCAGTATAGTTTTCATTTAACTGTATCCAATTTGCATGATCACCTTGAAACAACACCCGCCAATTCCGGTTTGTAAGTGGGATTATGTAAATTGGATACTGTTAAATAAAAACTAAACTGGCAAATGGTTTTGTTACAAGCTCCAAAGTATCTATACAAAATTTCAGCCCTCTAGGGCAAATAGATATGGAATGGTAGACTTGACAAGATCTCATGAAAACCATTCCACGATGGGTATATATGTAACTAAAACATGGCTTGTCATTTCAATGTTATTCAAGCTAGAGGTCTGAAATTTTACACACTTACTTTTTAAAGCATGAGAAAATTAATTGCCTTCTTAGTTTTCGTTTAAGTTTATTCATTCATAAAGTTTATCTTGAGATCCTGTAAAGCCGAGTGAAGGTTTACAGGTAAAGGCTGTTAAAGAATAAATTTAAACGAAAACTAACAACGCAATTAGTTTTCTCATGCTTAGAATAGTAAGTGTGTCAAATTTCAAATGTCTAGCTTGAATAGCGTTGAAATGACAAGCCATGTTTTAGTTACATATATACCCATCGTGGAATGGTTTTCATGAGATCTTGTCAAGTCTACCATTCCATATCTATTTGCCCTAGAGGGCTGAAATTTTGTATAGATACTTTGGAGCTTGTAACAAAACCATTTGCCAGTTTAGTTTTTATTTAACAGTATCCAATTTACATAATCCCACTTACAAACCGGAATTGGCGGGTGTTGTTTCAAGGTGATCATGCAAATTGGATACAGTTAAATGAAAACTATACTGGCAAATTGTTTTGTAATTAGCTGTAAAACATCTATACAAAATTTCAGCCCGCTAGTGCAAATAGATATGGAATGGTAGACTTGACAAGATCTCATGAAAAGCATTCCACGATCAGTATATATATAACTAAATCATGGCTCGTCATTTCAATGTTATTCAAGCTAGAGGTCTGAAATTTTACACACTTACTTTTTAAAGCATGAGAAAATTAATTGCCTTCTTAGTTTTCGTTTAAGTTTATTCATTCATAAAGTTTATCTTGAGATCCTGTAAAGCCGAGTGAAGGTTTACAGGTAAAGGCTGTTAAAGAATAAATTTAAACGAAAACTAACAACGCTTTTCATGAGGTCTGAAATTTTACTGTTAACAGGCACAGACACATCACAGGCACATCACAGGCACATCACAGGCACTTATCAGGCACATATTACTTACTAGCTACATTGATATTGGCAGCTACTTTACTCCACTCAGAACCAACAAAGTGTTTGTTGCTGTGTTCTGGTACGGTCTTATTCCAAATTGCTGGAAAACGATGAACTTCTTCAATAAGATGTGTCACTTTTCTTTCATCCATTACCGGAGACACCAGACACGTACCTTATAGGTACTAGCACGAACACGTATAGACTCGTCGACTCGTGTGTATTGTAAACAAAAGCTAGCCGGCAATCATCTCGTCTCGACCGATTTGACTAGTGCGGCGTTGCCAAGTTTCGTTCGGGAGCATCCGCACAAGCTCAGTACTATCTTGGTTGTTAAGGTATGTCGGTAAAGTAGGTTGCTGGATATCGAGCGGATCGAGTGAATATCGATCTGACACGAAGACTCGCAACTCCTCGGAAGTTTCGGAACTCTCGGAAGCGTTCGAACTTCATCGGACGTATCTCGGACGCTCCGATTGATATCGAAGGAGACTCGAGCGGATCTCGAACGACCTCCGTGCGTACCTATAGACGCTCGATCGGACCTCGAAGTGAAGAAACAGCTGAGAGTTTATTTAAAATCGCACGAGAGTGATAGAGAGGGAATCGTTTCATCTCCCTCTTTTTCCTATTATAAGCATATTTCTTCGATTCAAATTGGTTAGAACTCTAATGCTGCTTGTATGCTTGTACAATTGTTTAGAAGTATCTCGAATGATATATAATGCAATAGTCTCTTCAGCTGCCATTCCAAGTAGATTGTACACGCGAGTTTATTTCGAACTTTACGAATGTATTTCAGGTGCGTATAATATTGTGTACACTGCAATGGGATTGCCGATGTTTAGGAAAGTTCAATATTAAAATATTGATAACATTTTACCAGTACGGGGCATTATTGAAAAATCGAATTATCTTTCTATGTCTCCTTGTAAATAGGCTCCAGAGATTTCTTAGATATGGCGCATTGCGATTAATTTTCGAATAATATATATTTGATCTTTAACGCTCGATGATAATTTAATTTTTTACTATTGAAAGGATTTTTTACGTGCTTTTTTTAATTATCTCTCTGCGTACATGATTAAACAGAAAATTCAAATGATTTAAGCTTATCATTCGTGATCAGTCGTTCATTAGATAGATGAGCTCGCTAACGTACGAATAATGGATAATTTTACTGTAGTATCCTGTTATCTGTAAGGTCAAAAAATGGTGCATATTTCCGACTAAATTGAAATTTACTAGGGATCCAAGACCTCGCACAAATCGCTTGCAAAAACGAACATCCTCGGACATTCGGAGAAGAGACTCGACCTCATCTTTACACATTGCACTATTAGATATATCACTATCAGAGTTACTACCTCCTCCTCCCTCCCGCATCGTCCATTCGATTTCTTCAGCCCTACATCGTCTACCCCGTTGTGAATCGTGCAGTATTAATAACTTATTAATCTTTCTCTTTATATCAATTTATTTCTCCCACTGTACAAGCACCAACTGTGTATGTTGGACGCCACCTCACCGACCCATAACCGCAATTGTCTGCATCGGTAAGGTGATGGAGCTGCAAGATGGCGGCAAGCGCTAACACGTTCGCAAGCCTGTCTAGACTTGCTAAGAGAGAGAAGGAGAGAGAGAGAGCGAGAGAGAGAGAGAGAGAGAATGTGGATATGAGTGTCTGTACGTGTATATGTGTCTGTGTGTGTATATGTGTGAGAACAATTATCTAACAATTGTCGAAAAAGTATCGAACAAGTGTCGAACAACTGTCGAAAAGTGTCGAACATGTGTCCATACCACATTACGGCACAATTTCGCTGCTGTCAGTCTGCGTCAAAGCGCCTTAGAGGCAACTTCCTTTACTTACTCTGCTTCCAGTAATATTTTCAATTCTGCTAGCTTATTTAATTTTTCCTTGGAATACATGAACCGGTACTAAAAAGATAATTGAAATTGTAGACATGAATGAGCGATGAATGTTCTCTAAATGAATGAAAGGATAATAGGGTATGGTCCCTGATTACTGTACCTTGCAGTAGCTAGATGCATGAGCTAGATACTAGAGCTTATATTAACTATAACTTTGTCTCCAGTAGCTAAAAAAATTATTATTATTGCAACAACAGTATTCATCAAAACACATCTTCTCATCAAATTTAAGACCTATTCATAAAGGCAAATAAAAAATTTTTAATGTTAAAATCATTTTGAGCGACTTAAAAAATAGTTTTCTGGTCTTTTTTCCATGTTCTAGAAATAAATTACTGTGTTCCAAAAACGGATAATGGGCTAATCTTATACAACACAAAATAGAAAAATGGAAATTTTTATTTTATAGGTTATGTAAAAGTGTAAAACTGTAGCTGAGTTATAAATATTTCAAGTTAGATGTTTCTTTTCGAATTTTGCTAAACGGACACCTTTGTAACTTAATCTTACCTTAACCGTTATGGCTCTAACTTTCAGAAAAAATAATTTTAAGATAGTTGAAAATCAATCTAAAGTTTCGTTCTGCTTATTTGCTTTGCCCGGTACGAATACTTTTTAACTTGCTTTAATCATGTAAAATAAGTTTCAATCTTTTTAAATACTGCAATTTCATTGGATCAAATGGTCTGTTTCGCTAACCAAATTGCAGAACTTTGAAGAAAAACAAAAAAATTAAACAAATATTTTTTTAGTCGAGAGCATATTGAAGTCATTTACTCAATATAATATACGAATTGTGACTCATGCGTACTTACTTACTTATTATTTAGAAGTTAGATACAGACCTTTAATTTGTGGGATCCAATTGTTTATACATAAAATTGAATATTTATTAGAGGAACTTTGCGGCGCGCCTCATTATTAGAGAAACCGGAGAGATAAGATAGGTATGAGTGTGGCACCCTCGGAGTTGCCGCCACGACAAGTGCGCACGCTCCTGCCGACAGGCGAGCGGCAGCACAATCGGCGCAAGCAGCGACTGGAGCCGAGAGCGTTCTTCTAGCCTCGGCCTCCTATCGCTGTCTCTCTCTATACTCGGCTACAGAGCCTCGCGAGTTGCACGCACAGGACTGCACGCAACAGCTCGCTACAACGCCACAGCTCTGGCACATCGCCTTCAAATTTAAATATCTTTATAGCACACTAACCTCAAAATGGCAACTTTATTGTCGATTTTGAGGTTGTTGTGCTATAAAATATCGAGCCCCGGAAAAAGAGCCCACTCGGAATTTCAGCCCAATGGTCTAAAAGGGGGAGGGGAACGGAGAAACAGAGACAAACGAGCGCGCAGCGCCGTTCGAAGCCGACAGAGCTGCACGGGTGTAGCTTTGTTTCGGCGGTACTTATGAATAACTCGTCGATTACGATGTCCAGCCACTTCAGGCCGATGACGCTGTCTATAATAATTGTTGGAGTTATTATAATCTTTAATCCCTGAATGCCTCTAGATGTTTGAGAAGGCGAATAAAAAAACGTAGGTGAAGCGATTCCATATATATACAGTGTAACTATAAATATCGCTCGCAGACGATGTCTAGGTGTCCCGGGTCGCCGTAAACGGAGTCTAGGTATTGCGCCCCGTAGTTTTTGGCATTTATTCGGGAAATTTCACCACCGAATATCTTTCGATGTTCAAAAACCCGAACGAAAAAAAACATATTTTGTATAACAAATGTATAAGAAAGACCATTTCTTGTCGCCTTTGAAGTGGATCAAGAATAGTGTTTGGAGTCGTCCACACGCATACGCATAAATTTTTGCTTTACTTTATTTTTTATTCTCAGATTATTGTAGGCTCGTTATATTTTATAGCGGGTTAATTTATACATGTGTTATGACGAGGGAATGTTGCTCTACTTTTTGCCTGACGCTAGGAAAACCCTATTTTCGCTCCAGTTTATAGGCGCCGAAAATGGTCTTCTTTATGCATGCGTTATAAAAAAAAATAAAAGCATCAATTGAAAGCAATTACGCAAAAAAAAATTACTTTTGTGATAACAATTTAAATAATTAGAAAAAGTATACTCAATTAAATTTAAACAATAAAAATTTTCTTTAACTACGATTTTTTATGTACATCGTATATAAACTGCAAAGTGCACAACCTGGATTTACATACCGACTTTTATGTAAATGCAGGGATAAAATTCGCCAATAATCAGTACGCATCCTTTAACAACTACAAAGCGCACCATACAGCCTCAGTGTAAATAATCGTTCTTTTTTCTGTACGCACTAAATTGTTTAAAACGATAACTGTCTACCAATGACAAAGGTTGCGTTTGATTCAGATAGATCAGATGTTTTAAGGGGGTGTCATTTTACATATATAAGAATATAGATTACTCTTTCGCAACTTTTTCACCTTTTCCAAGCCGGCCTGAGACAAGAGTTTTATGTATGACTGGTATAATAACTGCATTTTGCTACGATCGTTCAAGTTTTTATTATTTATAGTAATGCAATATCATAGCCAAAAATGTGCTATACCGTGTTTTCAACACAGATTTTAATCTTAAATCTCGCTGTACTGTAAAATGTAGTATGTAAAAAAATTTCACTAACGTATAATGATTTTTTTTAAAAGTTACTCATCTATTCATGTAAAAATCTGTGACCAGTGACCCAGGATACGTTGACACAGTTGCTAGTAGATATTTATAATATTATCTATTTCAATTTATTAGAATATTATTAAATACAGACTGTATAAAATATCTACATAAATCAAATTTTCCGGCACTTGTAAACGGCTAAAAATCACCCGCTATAGAATATTATTAAATACACACCGTATAAAATACGAATCGCAACTTCTGGCCTCGTTCATTGTGGCTCTCTCGCATACATTGAGATAGTCTGCGATCGAGTTTTTATGTATAAACGCCAAAAACTACGGAGCGCAATACCTGGACTCCGTTTACGGCGACCCGGTACACCTAGACACCATGTGCAATCGATATACATACATACACTGCATACATTTTAGTTCCCTTGACCATGCGTTTTTTTTCGTTCGGGTTTTTGAACATCTAAAGATATACGGCGGTAAAATTTCCCGAATAAATGCCAAAAACTACGGGGCGCAATACCTAGACTCCGTTTACGGCGACCCGGGACACCTAGACATCGTCTGCGAGCGATATTTATAGTTACACTGTATATATATCGGTTCGCTTCACCTACGTTTTTTTATTCGCCTTCTCAAACATCTAGTGGCATTCAGGGGTTAAAGATTATAATAACTCCAACAATTATTATAGACAGCGTCATCGGCGACCTGAGGTGCCTGGACATCGAATCGACGAGTTATTCATAAGTACCGCCGAAACAAAGCTACACCCGTGCAGCTCTGTCGGCTTCGAACGGCGCTGCGCGCTCGTTTGTCTCTGTTTCTCCGTTCCCCTCCCCCTTTTAGACCATTGGGCTGAAATTCCGAGTGGGCTCTTTTTCCGGGGCTCAAAATATCGTATGAGACTGTTGTGGGAGGTGTTTTTCTACCTTGCTCGATTTTCTCACTCGCTTCGCTCGTGCAAAAACCCTCGAGCAAGGTAGAAAACCATCTCCCACAACAGTGTCATAATATACTATTTTACGGCTAACTTAGCATTTCTGTATATTTGTAAATATTGTACATAGTTTAATATAGTGCTACAAAAATCAAGGTGTGTGAAAAACCCCTTTTCTCTCTCCTGCCATCGTCCGCCTCGCTCCTGTCCTCGGCGCAAACAGCGCTGCACCTGCTGGGGCGATTCCCAATGCGCCCTGGCAACCCGCGGCATAGCCCGCACATGAGAATACAAACATATAAGAACTGTAAAAAATATGTTTATGAGAAATAAATTTATATCAAATAAAATGATGGTTAGAATAACCAGTACAGAAAATCTATAGCGATAATGAAACGTTTCTTGTGGAAAATTAGAAAATAGAGCTTTATTATTTTAATATTATAAAGATTTTAGTTATACCACAAACCGGTTAAATCGTATATTGAGTGCGAAAACCACGATGTGCATTAGGATACTTTAAAAGTTCCCAAATCTCGAGATATATTGTCCGACGATCATCCGAAGTAAGCTTTAAGAAATCTCCAGCTTCTTAAATACTTTTATAAATTTGATTTTCTGCAATTTGTACATAACATTGCGCAAAAAGACTGAAAATAAATTATTGAGGATAAAAGTCAAAGTTTTCCAAAAAACCAGCTATATTCTCATCAGGTAAATATTTTATGATTTTTCAAAAAATAAAATTATTTTAAATTATCTAGTCTAGTTCATTCGTATACATTATTATTGTTGCTATGAACACTCTTTTTAATTTTACATCTTGTACTTGTTAGAAAATAACTTTTTCAAATATAATTTTTTGAATTTGAATTTTGTTGAACTGCCTGGCAGCTTTTTATTGGCTAAATTTAAGTTATACTACCAGCTCTAAGTCATCCGCTTTACTGTACAGTTTTCCATGCCACAAGTGAACAAAGGTACTTTAAAGGTACATTATTGTTTTCTTTGTTTTATATAAAATTATTTGTACATATAATATAACATATAATCTTACATAATATACTTATAATTAAAAATTATGTAAAATCTATTTCTTTATTAAATAATTAATTTCAGAATAAATATATAGATACCAAAATACAAGAGTACTTATTGCTACAATTATATAAAATAAAGTCTATTATTTGGTCTTTCCAATGACCGTTTGTCTAACAAGGGGAATGTCATACCTTTGGGAAACGGATTTTACTGAGACTTTGGGAGATGGTGTCTAGTACCTATAAATGAAGGCTATGACCAGCAGTTTGGGCCCTTATTCGAGATATAAACAATTGTACTCCGAATGTACGATATTTCAGTGAAAAAAGGTGCCTCTTCTTATGATAATATCTGTCCATGTATTAATACTAAAAAAATTAACTCAAATGACAATAAAAGTGGGCGAAGAGAGCTTTAATTTAATCAAATTTTCCGGCTTTGTTTCGTAAAAAATGTTATACCCGTGCAAAGTTATTAACAATTGAAGATAATAACAGATAATCGTAAATATTCAAGAAAAATGAACTATTTTATATTCAATAATTTTTTTTTAAATTTCCGCTATTATCTTGTTAATCAATTAATTAATCGATTGTTAATAACTTCGCACTAGTATAATATTTTTATACAAGACAAAGCTTAAATAAATGCTCTTTTTGCCTACTTTTATTATGATTTGGGTCATTTTTTCTAATGTTAATGCATGCATAAATATTATCACAAGAAAAAGTACCTATTTTCTCTAAAATAACGTATATTCAGAGCAAAATAGCTGTTATCTTAAACACAAGGGCCAATTTTAAAATTTAAGAATTATATATATTTTATTTAAATTCATATACGCAACGGGATTAGTCTCCAATAACATCCCGTTTCCTTATCATGTTTTTACATTAATTATTATTTCATAATTAAGTTTAAAAAATTGTTTAAAAACTTAGTAATTAATTTATTATTTATTATGACTTAATGAACTAATTATCTAAAAATTATGCCTGTAAAGCTTAATAAGTTTAAATAAAACTTTTTTTTATGAATAAAAGATTTGATTAAAAAATATTCTTAGTTGTATATTTTGTAAATAATAAATTAACCGTTTACCGGCCTATACGTAGTAATAGATTTGTTTTCGCTTTCATAAAACTGTTGAATGAAGTTAAATTATAATACAACTTTGATATATCTATAACATAGACTATCTCATAATTTGTTATATTTAAATAGCAATAATTAAGTATCATTTATTGACATTTATTAATAAAATAACCATATTAAATTTAACTTCATTCAGAATATAACACTTATAATTCTTAATACTCGAATTAATATTTTTTAAATCGCAAATGTATACCGCCTTTTGGCGACAAAAATACTTTTTTCGGATCATTTTTGTTTCGTCTGTATACGTCGCCGCAGATTTCTATTTTAAAGTTTTGTATAATTTTAGCAATAATAATTTTAGAAATATACGTTGCCATTTGTGCCCCTGAAAAATATTAAATTCTTTAATATAATGATCATGATAGTTAATATAAATGTAAAAATGGAACAAAAATTTACCTATACAGTAACGTGGCCCGCTGCCAAATGGAAAGTAAGTTAATGTATTCGGCTTCTCGTCAAATCGTTCTGGATTAAAAGTATCCGCTTCGGGATAATATTGATTATCTCTATGAATTGCGTACAGTGGTATGATTATGTGAGTGTTTGGCGGAATAGTTACGTTGGTGCCCGAAAATGTATAGCTTTTGGTTGATCTTCTGATAATGTTTCGTAGAGGATATTTCCTCAAGGTTTCTGAAAATATAAGTTTAGAATGAAATGTTCATAAAAAAATGTATACCAATCCATCGTAACCCGTTGCGCACATTGATAATCAAACATATGTCTGATTTTACAGATTTTTTCAAAATGGTTACTTCAAAGGGTGGTGAATTTGAACAAAACCAGTCTAAAATATCATCTTTTTCTGTCTTATAACATATTTTGAAGAAAAAATATTTTTCTTTTTAAATTAAAGGATTTTACTGTTTGATATATCGTCTTCCCTTAATAGGTACACCAGAGGAACAGTGATTCTTAGCGAACGTGTTTGAATTTAGCTCACAAAGTATATCTATGTATGACATATATATATATATATATATATATATATATATATATATATATATATATATATATATATATATATATATATATATATATATACTTTGTAGGTTAAATTCAAATACGTTCGTTAAGAATTAGTTTATTACGCGTAAAAAGGATTTTCAGAAAAAATTGAGTTTCTCGGGCTCTCTCTATAACCCACAACTAAATCTAATGCATGAATATTTTACGTTTAAGGGAGTACTATCGGTTTCGAATTAGTTTTCAGAAAACTCTGAAATTTTGTATACTTCAGAGTGTGTTTTGACCTCAAACTTACTCATATAAATGTTTAGAAAGCTACACCAACCCAGAAAAAAGATATTAAGAATTTTATATTTACGTTTATTAGAAATCAATTTGCCATTGAAAACTAATTAATAAAAGATAATTAATTTATTCTAAACGAGGAGCTGAATGAATGAATTTGACAGGTAATTAAATAAAAGGTAATATTTATTAATTCAATCACGCTTGGGTGTACAGATTCAGAGGTCTCGTTACTGTCGATACTTCGTTTATCCACGTTCACGCACAACTCCATCAGCACGTTTTATTCTCTCACGCGGCGTCCCACTCGGGTCTCCCCCCGAAGCGTCTCTTCCTACTCTCGGCCCGCTGGCCACGATTCTACGGACCTTTTGTCCACGGCTCTGGACTTCGTTCGCGACTCCTCGCACGACGTCCTCGTCCAATCTCTCTCCTCGCCCTCGTAAAAAACAATATCGTTCGCGCGGTTTCTCGCGCATCCGCTCTGTCGCACGGTTCAACGATTACTCTCGCCACACACTCGCGGCGACACTCGCCCGCTTCCCCAAACCCATTCTTGCCAACTGTACTGCTGCTCACACCCGTAGCCACACTCTCTCTCTCTCACTCGCACACACACTCATACATAATATTTAGCGCAATTAACTGGACTGTAACAATCGGCCATCCTTGCAGTAGCTTGGTCCTCCAAGCTACTTTACATTGATGATGGATCCCACAATTCAAAATTACAATACAAAATCATCGAACTTTCTCGGTAGTCGACGGTTACGTACACTTCTAATATGCGCTCCGTCACTGATCACGGTATTATTCGCGTTACCTACGCTTGTTTCTTTCTGAACATTTTTCTGTTGAACATTTTTCTTTTGTACATTTAGACCTCGTTCCCTGTTATTTATATTAGACTCAGCTTGCGATTGTGCGTCATCATTATCGGAATCTACTCGCGAATCGCTGTCTTCCTCGCTACTGTCATTTTCATCTTCGCACTGACGCCAAATTTTGAGCTGGCTAACATGCGCAGTTGTTCCTACCTTAGAATAGCTTTTGGCACTCAATTTTTGTACGCGATAGGTGTCTGAAGGTAATATGTCCGTTATAACTAAAGGTCCCTTATGACGAGCTTGGAGCTTGGTAGATTCACCAGTCGCAATCGGTTTACTTTGCATAAAAACTATATCACCGATATCATATTTTACATTTTTAATTCGAGCCTTATCATATCTTTCTTTTGCCGCTTTTTGTTCGACTTCAATCTTATTTATCGCATCGCGTCTAACATCTTCAGGTATCCTATAAGATTCCGCACGTACCGTGAGATCCCTGCTCAGACCCTCTTTAAACCTAGGTATGTAACCATATAACATCTCGTACGGCGTTCGACCTGTCGTTTTTGAAATTGAGCTATTTAGATCCCGTTCTAGCTTTCCTATGTTTTTGTCCCACGTTTGGCCTTCGCTATCGGCCTTGTTCGCCTGCATCGCGGGTATAATAGTTTGGTTGAATCGCTCAACCTGACCGTTGGCTTGCGCGTGCCGACTAGAATTCAGGGTGTGCTTAATACCGTTTTCCGCACAAAAAGTTTTGAATTTATCCGACGTAAATGCGGTTCCTCTATCTGTTATAAATCGCTCCGGAGCTCCGAACCGTTCTACAAACTTTTCTACTTGTTTCACAGTAGTAGAGGCCTTTACGTCTCGCACAGGATACAATTGGCAGAATTTAGTAAGATTGCATACTGCTACTAATACGTACTTATTTCTCTGAGTCGACGTTATAAATGGACCCAGATGATCTAGGTTTGCGGTTTCAAACGGCCGTTTCCCTGCAGGTATCGGATGCAATTCTCCCGCCTGCTTGCCTACCTTGTTTTTCGCAAGAATACATTCAATACAAGAAGCGATATGTTTTCTGACGTATCGACGCATTCCAGGGAAATGAAAGAATTCTCGTAAACGCGTTACCGTTTTGTCGACTCCGAAGTGACTCGACATATCGTGGTTTTTAATGACAAGAGCTTTCCGCATCGCTCGAGGAACGACATACAACTCCTTGTCATTATTCGCATTATCAACCTTATATAAAATCCCATTACGTAGAACGAAATTGAGAACTTCCCCCCTTTCTCTACGAGTACGCTCGCGTTCAGTTTTGTTCAGAATCTCAATCTTTCTTTTTAAAAGCTCATCGCTTCGCTGGTGCATCAAGATTTCATCCTCGTGAACTAGGATATTAAAAACGGATGCTTGCTCTGCGGATTCGTCGATTTCCTCTATTGGTGCTCGCGACAATGCATCGACGTGCTGCATTCGTTCGCCTTTTCTATGATGGATCTCGTAATCAAACTCTGCAATCATCCCTAACCAGCGTATTATTTGCGGATTTTTGGTCTTAAGCGAGTTTACGTATACTAAGGCTTGGCAGTCTGTGTAGACTTTAAAGGGTATCCCGATCAGCAGTGTTCGTAGGCGCTCCATGGCCCATACAATAGCAAGGAGTTCTAATTTACTGGAATGGTACGATCGTTCAACGTCAGAAGTACGCCTGCTGATCGCATACACCATGTGTAATCTCCCTTCATCATCCGATTGCAATAAAATCGATCCGAGACCAACCGCGGACGCGTCAGTATGTAGCTCAGTACGTTCGGCATTTGAGTTATAATGTGCTAAGATCGGTTTCGATGTGAGTTTACCCTTAATCTCATTGAAGGCTAAAATTTGACGTTCCCCCCACACGAAATCTCCGTCGTTTTTAAACAGCTCAATTATTGGGGCAGCAATGCGAGCAAAACCCGGTATAAACCTTCGGAAATAGCTGGCCATTCCGTGGAAGCGACGTGCCTCATGAACATTTCGCGGGGTCGGAAATTCGGTTATTGCAGTTGCTTTACGCTCCCCCGGTCCAATACCATCTTTACCAACTATGAATCCTAAATAATTTACATGCTCTAATCCGAATTTACATTTCTTTAATTTTAAGGTTAGACCTGCATCGCGTAATAGTTTTAAAATTATCTCCACCTTTTGAAGTAATTCGGCCCATGATTTCGCATGTACTAACATATCATCGAAAAAACGTAACATTAACTTACTACCATAATGTCCGAATATCTTTTTCATTAGCTTTTCAAAATAAAACGGGGCGTTCATCAACCCAAACATAGCGCGTTCAAACTGCCCGGTATCATCCGGCGTAATAAATGCAGTCATTTCTTTCGCCCTATCGGTTAGTGGAATCTGCAGATATCCATGTGCAAGATCCAGTACCGCGAATAACTTAGCGCCATGCAGTTCTTCGAGGCCATCATCGACATTTTGAAGTGGAAAGTTCATACGTACAGTATTTTTATTCAATCGACGGTAATCGACAACTAAGCGGGGAGTTCCATCCTCCTTCTCGACCAAAAGGCACGGACTCGCATATGCCGAACTAGTTTCCGTAACTATACCGGCTGCTTTCCACTCGCTGACTATATTTCTCATCGTTTCTCGTTGCTTAGCGCTAGCTTTATACGGCCTAGAGTAGACAGGTTCACTGTTGGGCTTTTCCACAATATCCATTTTAATATAATCTGTACAGCCTAGTTCTGTATCATTTTTAGCAGAACAAATTCGATATTCGTTTAGAAGCTGTAACAGAGAAGCCATGTCCTCTTTTCCTACAGAAGGACCTACGGTCACGTCTTTCTCAGTGATTGGTTCCAACCTAGGCTCGATTTTAGGGATGTTCCCTTTAACTACGAATACAGTATTATCTAGGTTATCCCCTTTTTTTACCCCAACCTTATCTTTACTTATATTATCAAACGGTAATTCTAATTCTCTATCTCCAACCCTAACCTGTACAAAATTCACAGTAGCTCTAGGAATTTCAACGCTTTGTATAGACTTTGGCTGATCAAGACTATTCTTTTCATCAATTATCGCATGTACATTAAAGATAAATTCTTGTCGACGATAGAATTCTAAACCTATGATCTACCTTAACATACGCAATATCAGGTAATTCCGTAAAATTTCGTCCTATTATTACGTCATACGGCTGCACATCATCTGGAACTACTCTAAAACTAACTCCCTCTTCCGTACATTTATCAACAGTCAGACATTCAGTTACGATCCCACTCGACTTTACTTCATTACCGGATTTCCCAAATCCCACCAGCGTACTGGGTATTCTATTAAAATTAAAATTATGCTCTAATACGAGCGAAGCTTTTATCAAACAGTCTGAGCTTCCCGGGTCTATTAAGGCTTCTAAATTTTCTACATTACCGACCTTTACCATTTTACAATATTTCGTTACATTATTCCGAATCGTAGGCTCTAGAAATTTTATTTCGGCATTAGATAATTTTTTTGGTTTTACGCAGTTCTTAGAAATATGTCCTAATTCGTTACAGTTATAACATTTGATTTCCCGACGTACAGTGCAATTTTTGGCTAAATGCCCCCGTCCATGACAACGAAAACATTCAACATTCCCGGTACTATTTACGCTGCTGCTGCTGTCGGTGCGCTGAGAAGAGCTGTTCGATGTGCTGCTACGCTGCTCACTGCTGCGACGCCCTTCGCCACTCGACGTTGAATCGTTGCTACGGTAGCTCACGCTGCTAGTACGGGACGACTGCTTCTCATCCGTCGGCGGTTTGCGGCGCCCGTCTGCGTCGCTCCTTGTGGTCTCTGCTTTGGCATTGATGCGCTGCTTCCGTGCAGATTCCAGCGATTCGAATGCCAGAATGTTCCGCAGCAAGTCATCAAGGTCAAAATGACTCTGGCCCAAGATTGCTGCGCTTGTGTTTCTCGACCATAGCCCCACTGCTATCTGCGTCTTGGTCTCGTCAAGGGTGAATTTGAGCCCCTTGCACAGGCGCACCTTATCGAAGAAATACTCGCGCGTGTCCTCGCCAGGCCCTTGACAGCGTCTCTGCATCTCCTGCCATCGCTCAGTCATGGTCTTTTCCATGAGGAAGGTGTTGCAGAAAGCCTTTCTGAAAGATGCCCAGTCAATTACTTCACTCATATTAGCGAGGTACCAATTTTTCGCCGCCCTCGTAAGGTGGCTTCGCGCGGTTTCGAAGGCAACTGCCTCCGTCCATCTGTGCAGAGTGGCCGTTGACTCGAGTTGCTTGAGCCAAACTCTCGCGTTAGTAGCTCCCGATAAGCCATCAAAATCTTGAATGTTGTGCGAAAGATCCGGAAGAATATTGTAATGGAACGTACCTGCTGCCTCTTGATTTTTGTTTACCGTCTGAAGCAGTTGAGCGTTTTGCTTCATCATTTCAGCCATAGCAGTCATCAGCTGCGACATCTCGTTTGGAGCTGGCGGCGGTATCATGTCGTGTTCCATCCTCCCATTGTCGTTCCCGTTCCCTCCATTCACTGTATGAACGTTCTCGTTAGATTGATGGCCGCCGGACAATGTGAGCAATGCATCTACGGCTTCTTTATTCTGGCCCATCATTTTCTCACAGTGTCGCAGTAAAAACACTCGCAGCGTCTCCTTTAGATTTTTTTTTTTTTTTTTTTTTTTTATTTATCTCGATATCGTCGCCGTTGTCAAGTTTCTGGTCACACTACACGTTCCGTTCGTATTCGCACAACTATAACAGTTCCTTTTTGGTCATGAACCAGCGTCAATTTTCGCGTCACATACGCACGTGTTGCTTCCCGCGTCAACGTTAACGGTTTTCTTTGTTTCACGCGAATGGTCTGACGGCCATTTTGAATTCTCGGAAGCACCTTCTTTACGGCAACAAAACTCGAATCAATTTCTGTATTTCACTTACACGAATCTTCCGCCGAAATACAATTGCTTTTTGAGTTTATCCCACTTCTGAGTTATTAGAAATCAATTTGCCATTGAAAACTAATTAATAAAAGATAATTAATTTATTCTAAACGAGGAGCTGAATGAATGAATTTGACAGGTAATTAAATAAAAGGTAATATTTATTAATTCAATCACGCTTGGGTGCACAGATTCAGAGGTCTCGTTACTGTCGATACTTCGTTTATCCACGTTCACGCACAACTCCATCAGCACGTTTTATTCTCTCACGCGGCGTCCCACTCGGGTCTCCCCCCGAAGCGTCTCTTCCTACTCTCGGCCCGCTGGCCACGATTCTACGGACCTTTTGTCCACGGCTCTGGACTTCGTTCGCGACTCCTCGCACGACGTCCTCGTCCAATCTCTCTCCTCGCCCTCGTAAAAAACAATATCGTTCGCGCGGTTTCTCGCGCATCCGCTCTGTCGCACGGTTCAACGATTACTCTCGCCACACACTCGCGGCGACACTCGCCCGCTTCCCCAAACCCATTCTTGCCAACTGTACTGCTGCTCACACCCGTAGCCACACTCTCTCTCTCACTCGCACACACACTCATACATAATATTTAGCGCAATTAACTGGACTGTAACACGTTCTTGTAATATTAACGCCTAGCCTTATGGGAACTAACGTTTCAGACAGTTACAATCATGAAATGCATGAAAACCGCTGTTCTGATTTCGACGAAACTTTAAGATATATATATTTAATTTCCCATAAATTGTGACGGGTAATTTCACATACCCTGTCACATGCTCTCTCCCACACACATATACACACACACTTAGAACCTGTACTAACCGTTTCTAGATGTTACAGGTGTCAACGCTGTAAAGGGAGAGAGAGAATTGCGAGCCGCATAGAGAGAAAGAGAGAGAGAGTATAAGCAGGGGGCGCGCAGGGGCGCGAGCCACGATAGTTTTTCGGGAGAAGGTAGAGACGTTTAGGCAACCGGTAGAGACGGACGCGGGATTATCACACGGAAAGCGACGGGTGCCATTGCGACGACCACCCAATATACCTTCGAGCCGGCCACCGCTGTTCCCCAGGGATTGTCTGGGGATAATTACTTATCGTGCGGCGATCGCTGTCGAGTGCCAGGATTAAGGTGAGTCAGCAGTTATATCTCTCTCTCTTCCCGGGATATTCTTTCTCTCTCTCTATTTCGCGTGATTGTTTCCCTTCCCCTTATTTGAATATATGTATATTTTTTATAGCTTCTGTGTTGTTTCTGGCTTTTTCCCTTTTCCCCACTCGTTCATGCTCTCACCATCAAATGGTATGTACCGCGGGTTTTACCGATTAAAACCCCGTTACAAAATATAATGCAAAAGTCAAAATGTTGATTCACCAATTTTGATAGCTAATATAAGCAAACGAATACAAATTTTCACGCTCATTCAACCATTTACTCACACGATTTGGCCTACTACGGAAGCCAAAGTCGACCAAACACGCATTTGACTCTCGGAGTACTAATAGTACTCTCTTAAAACTAGTTAAGAAGACTTAACCACTTTAAAATTTCAAATAAATCGGTTATATATTTTAGGTGTGAATGAATTATTTATCATATATTACTTACTTTTTTCAGTAAATGTAAACATTTTATTAGAATATAACGGAAATAATTTTTTTAATTGTTTTGTTATGATTGTTACGTCTTTTTGTTTGGCCATAATACAAACCTGTATATTTCTTACTCAACTGCAAGGTTTTCAGAGTCAAACTGATCGGATTGGAGTTTTTAAGGTTTAACGTGAATCGTGATATTTTTACTTTCTTAACTGAAAAAACACTTAAGTAATTAATCATACGTTACTGAGTATACATGAAAAGTAAAATTATTAATATTTTAATTCAGCGTTTAAGAAAATGAAAGTAGAAACCATGATTTACTAACACCAACGCAGGTTACAACTATATGGTTTCGGACGTTGTTCACGTTAAAAGTTCTATGTGTTTAAAATACATATAATTAGGATACGAGTGTGGGAATTTGAAAAACAAAATTATTGATCAAGTTATAGCTTCTTTTAGCCTACATTACTCCATTTTTTTTTAATTTTATCATAGAATATGGCTTAAATAGGCTATAATTTTTGTCAATGAATTTGTTTTTCCAATTTCCCCACTCATATCCTAATTATATGTATTTTGAACTCAATAAAACCTCAAAAACTCTAATCCCATTTGTTTGACTCTCAAAACCTTGCGACAGAGTAAGAAATATACATGTTTGTATTATGGTCAAACAAAGTAGAAACTAGTAGGTAATATATGATGAATAATTTATCCACACCTAAAATATATAACCAATTTATATGAACTTTTAAGATGGTTAGGTCCCCTTAAGTGCAAAATTATAGAAAAAGAATCAGTTAGACTTATAAACATATTCCCTGTACCATCCTCTAATTTATTAGCATAAGAATTGAGTAGATTTTCTAGTCAACGCCTCATTTATGAAAAACGTTATGACTTACCCTGAAAAACACAGTCTAGGTACTTCATTTCTTGAATGTCATCATATGATAATTGGTGATCTTTTATTTCCTCATATAATTTTTCATAAATAAGAGGATTAATCGCAAGTTCGTATAATGCATTAGCTATGGCGATTGAAACTGAGTCAGAACCCGCAACCAAGTATACGTATATTTGCGCAGCTAGTAAATTATCACTAAGCTCTGCAACAAAACGAATATTTCAATTTATGCAATAAATAAAAACTTTTATTTTATAATGTTTATCATAAATTATATACAGAAATGTATTTTTATACTTGGTTTATCGATATGTAATAAAATTGCTACATAGATACCTATATTACTGATTTTATGAGGATTATTCTTCAGATCTATTAAGATACCAATAAAATCGTTCTTTTGTAACTGCTGACTTTGTCGGTACTCCGCGACCCTGCTTATCATGCTAAGGAAGAAATCCGTCATCGTGGGATTGAAAAAGTAGAGACAGCGGTTGAAAATGTTCGGTGCATACTCCCTGAGCAATCGTCTTGAATAATTGTACCAATTGCTCTGTCGCTTTAGCTTGTTTATGCGCCTGAACTCGCTGCTCTCTTCCGATAGCTCGTTCAGCTGCAGTGCTAATCCACACTGGCCGAGCACCTCCGTCGAATACCTCTCGACGAGTCCGAGGATCTCCAACGTCTCGGTCTTTTGCAGCTCCACCTCGGCGAACTTGACGAGGCTATCGGCCACGACGAGCATGGTCTCGAACATGTCCTTGAGCTTGGAGGGGCTGAAGGCGGGCGTCAGTTTGCTGCGGATCGGGCGCCAGGTGGGCTCGCTTAGGTTAAACATGTGCTGCGACAGCGGCTCTACCTTATCGAATACGTCGATGCCCCGCTCGGAGAAGACTGAGAAGTCCTGGCGATAGGAGAAACTTTTTTATTTTTAATCCTACTTAAATCTTTAAATCGTCTATCAAAAATGGACTGCAAGCTAGTTGATGGCTAGATTTTTGCTAGTAATGAAATGCTTTCTCTTCCATTTTTATGAGCATTTAATGATGTAAACGAATTCATTACCTAACCTCAACATTTTTCATCTAAATTTGCGCTCTATTTTTACATTATTACTTGAAGAATCCAATTGAGAAAACTAATTAACAACATTACAAATAAGAAATATTGGTTTTAGAATTAATAATAATATTATCGCGTGAATATTAGAAGGCGTTTGTTTTACCATCTTCTGTCTCTTTCACTCATCGAGCAACTTTTGTTCTAGGTTAAACTACTTCAATAAGCTCAAAAATATCTGATAACTCGGTTAGGATCAAGAAATTGATTTTTCTACTTTATTAAATGTTCATAAAATAAGAAAAAAATTATTTTCGTAGCGACCGGAATACTGTGCCATTTTTTTAGCATTTTTATTTGAACAAGCTATTTACTGGTCTAAAAATTGAATCCGTTTCTACCACAGTATCAAGTTAAAATTTTAAAGTATTGTGAAGTATGACAATAGAAAGTTCTTTACAAATTTTTAGCTAAATCATGTGTCTATTGTTTGTAGAATTATAAAAAGAAAATAAACAAAAATTGAAAAAAAGACTCACTGACTGGGTAAGGGTGGTAATTGCATATGCAATTTATAAAAATATCGATTTTTTAACAGAAATTACCAGTTTTCAAAATGTCACTAGTTCTAATGGATTTTGAGATAAAGCTTTGACAAAAATTCAGTTTCTTCCTTATTTGACAATCAAAAGAAATTGTTTAAATAATGTTAAATTTCTTAAATCTTCTACTTTCTTAAAACAGAATGATTTTCAATTGACTTATTAAAATGTTTAAAGAAATTGCGTTTCTTTATTCTTTTTATGAATAAATTAGTTAGTAACATTATAACCAAAAGCAAGAAATGTAAACGTAGTCAATAGTTTTTGTTTTAAGTATAATAATAAAGAATATTTAGTGAAAATTTTGAAAAGATTAATTAGAAAAAATATTAATAGAAAAATTAACTGAAAAAATGTTGACATATTCTACACACGTAATTTGAAGTAAAAATGGTCTCTTTTAATTTTTTTTATCACCTGTAAAGTTATCTACGTAAAAATGCGTAAATATTCTAGTTTTTTGAGAAGGCGCTCATATGTTTTTATCTCGAAAACTTTGCTTTTGATAAAAAAATTAGTAGAGACAATTATTATTTAAAATTATGAGTAGAATATGCCAAAATTTTAATAAAAAAATAATTATAAAAAATATTTTGATATTTTGGCCGAAAAATGTAAAAATCTTACCTTAATGAAGACGTCTTTGATCAAGATGGGATCGCGCAACATAAGATACGGCGTATTGTGCACGAACAGGCCCACCATGCGCTCGTCGACGAACTCGTCGTAGAACTTTTTCGCCAGTTCTGCTTTATGAATTTGACCGAGTATGTTCTCCTTATAATTACCGAAAATGGGTATCGGTTTAGGTCCCTTGACATTGAGGTTCTTCCAAAAATTGAAATTTCGGGTCATGAACCACCACAAACAGAGTAGAATCCCCGTGATATTGCAAACTACTTCAAAAATCATTTTGCAGAAAAAAATATTTTTTTAACGACCTTTAATCTTTTTAAACAATCTTTAATTTTCGCGTTCAAAGTTCAATGCGTCTTCTACTGCAACAGATGAAATACAGTGGCTGAAGGCACGAAGCCGTGGCACTTTTGTATTAAAAGTTGGTTTACTTGCTTATACAGTGATTTCCCCTCTTATATCGGTCGTACTATATAACTGCAATCGCCACGTAGAGCACACGACGGACTTGCGTTGCGTATTCACCTTTAATAAGATATTTCTTGTATTCGCTCGTTGTAAGTATTACTTGTTTCTAGTTTTTCCAATGATTTAAAAAGAGGATGTCCTTTACCCTACAAAAATAAGAGTAAACGAATAACAATTTGTTAATCGAGTGCATGGGTAATAAGTATTAAAAATATTTAATAATGATTTATTTTCTACATGTGCTTTAGTGAAGCCATCACATGACAATCAGCGCATTTATAGTACATGGAAAAGCATATTTTCGTGAGAAAATAGTTTTTATATTTGATAAAAATTAAAGCGTGCGCGATATTTCCAATATAAAATCCAAATATCAAAATTTTTAGTCTATATTTTTTACTATCTTAAACAATGTATATTGAATACGTACATATATAATATTCGTTTATAATTTTGAGACCTATATTTAACTGTGGTAAAGCCATATTTTGAGCACAAAGGCTGGGTATCAAGCGTTTTCTTTCGCTCTGCCCTGGCGATGTACACGCATCATGAGCCCGCCTGCGATATATTTGAAAATCCCTCTACAATTCTCCTAAACAACTAGTTTGATATCGTATTCTACTAAATTAAGGGTCGTAAAGGATGAATATGTATAAGTGTCTGCAAAATTAATTCGAATTAAGCTGATATTACATCCAATACTTCAAATATAAAACCAAAAAGTCACACGATCACTATTTATTTTTTTACTTTATTATTAATAAAATGCAACGTTTCAATAATTTTACAAGTGTTAACATACTGACCCTTTAAAGCATAATAATGATTCCATTCAAAACTCAAAATAGATCATTATATTAATTATATTGTCTTAACAAGGTTTGACAGATTAACACCTGTCATTAAAGGAACAAGGCGGTATCTCTTATTAAATAAAGAAAAGAAATGAATTTCATGGAATTAATAAAGATGACTATATTTTTATAAATAAATATTTTTATAAAATAGATATAATAATTTAGAATCACAATTGTTGGAAAAGTAAATTTTATAATATTTATGAAACGTCATAGTAAATACTATGCACAGTTTCAGAATGATTCAATAAAATATAATTCCCATCGAACATCCTGAACATTAAAAAACATAATTTTGATCAAGACACTTTTACTTTTATAAATTTAAATTAATCCTTCACATAATTTTAATATATTGTTTTATATTTATTGTTTATGATATTCGATAAAATCTAATGCGCATGGAACATCCTGAATATTAAAAAGCACAATTTTGAGCACTTTTATCAATTGAAATTCATCCTCCATTAAATTGTAATAATTATAATAAAACATTTTAAAATATCAACAAGTTTTTTAAAAAATAAATATGAATACTTTTTGTCTAAATTTGTGCACTTATTTTGAGTGTAGGTCTACCATAAATATCAATAATTATAAATTACCTTAATAATAAAATAAACAAAATACATAAATGTTGTGGCCTGATGTGTTGATTATTAAATGTATTGATTTTCACTTTTAAATCTTGAAATGTCACTTTTCGATTATCAGCCACTAGAAATAAATAATAATTATACAAAAGTAAGCTTATTGTATAATAGGCAAGACTTCATCGAGAAACTCCGAGATATATGTTTCTACTAGTGCGTCGGCTAGAGAGTTCCGGGTCCAACTGAGCCTGTGCTTGTGCTCGAGTGAGACTTCATGCGACGCTGCCCGTGAGTGAAGTCACCACCCCTAGTATTTAGTTTAATAAGATCGGTCCACCGCACTCCATATCGTAAGTGGGGGATCGCTGTGGAAATCGCAGAGGACAAGGCTGCTTTGTTAGGCATTATTTTTAAGCGATTGAACTGCTCCTTTAAAATTTTATGGATATTTTGTATCACGTGGAGAAAAAAAAATTAATTATACTAAATATAACAATAATTTGTTCTTATTGAATACTCCGCATTTAACATATCTATAGCTATAAAAAAAATTTAGTAAGTATAAAGAATTAGCTAATATTCGTACGAACATGTTTTCAGTGTATTAGTTTGAATTAAATATATCAAAATACCAGTATCCGATTCTCATTAGTCATATTATATATTTTCGTAAATATTTGTAAAGATTATTGTGGAATTCAATTTTAAAATTATGGCAATAAAATATTTAGTTGAAAAATAAATATTCATAATTAATAGCATACGTTTATTCACTATAAATAGATGCGGCTTATGTGAAGCACACAAAATTATTAACATTTTCAGTGAATAACAGATAATCTATGTGATACTGTTTATTAAAAACTCTTATAAGCAACTTAAATATTCGATTTTAATTAAGTATTTCTATATGACCTAGTTTACAGGTTTTTACCAAAATACCTTCTAATTTATAAATAATATACCCACTTACGATGCAAATTGTCAGATTGCGTTCAGATTTTTAATTTCTAACCAATAAAATATATGCATTGATTTGAAATATTGTAAGTAGGTGTATGTAGTCTAAGTTTATAATGTAATTTGTCAGAGTGTCAAATTCTTAGATTCAAATTATTCATTTCTAACCAATCAAAAATACATTTGTTTTCAATATATCGAAATAAACTTTCTCTTATTGGTTAAAAATTAAAAATTTGAATCGAATTTGGCATTCAAGCGAATTACATTGTATAAGAATTACATTATACAAGAGACTGTGCACTACACTTGACGTTAGTAATATCTGGTCGAATTTGTTTTATTTTTTACATTATATAAGAATTACATTATATAACAGACTGTACACTACACTTGACGTTAGTAATATCTGGTCGAATTTGTTTTATTTTTTTAAATATTGCAACTTTATTGGATTGAATTCTCTTTCTTGCTAACCTCGATGGAGGTTTTCAAGAAAATTTAACCCGACAAGGTCAGTAGAGTTAACCAAATTTATTATATATTAAGAGTTTAAATTTGCCGCACACCATCTGCAGGTATTTTTAATGTGGCGGTCATCGGCTAAGTATATATATATATTCGCAATACTAAAAGACTTCCCGCGGCGTCTATCTTTCTACCCGTTAATTAAATTGATTATCCTAATATAATTATATATATATATATATATATATATATATATATATATATATATATATATATATACTTAAATACTTATAAAACTTTTTGTATACTAAAGTACACAAGTTTAATTAAGACTTAGTATTATGATTTCTCAAGGAGAGAGCTTTGTAACCATGATATTTTTAAAATCCGAAATTTTTATGGATTTTGATGTTTTTGAGGTTCAGTAAGAATATATAGGTTTTAAAAAATGTCTGTGTCTGTATGTATGTGTGGATGTGTGTGCTTGTGTATACATGTGTGTGTGTGTGTGTGTGTGTTTATGGGTGTGTGTATTTGTGTGTATTTGTGTGTGTGTGGCTGTGTGTGTGGGTATGTGTGTGTGTGCGGTTGTGTGTGTGCGTGCGTGCATGTGTGCGTGTAAGTATGATGTGATAAAATTTTGAGGAAACCAAACGAACATACATAACTATCGTAGGCCTTATTATTTCATGCTGAAATATTGCAGGTATATCAGATATGACCTAACATAGAACTGATTAGATTTTGGCGTCAAATCATTTACTTACCTAAAAAAATTAAAATTTTGAAAAATGTTTAAAAAATAAATACTGCTGTCAATTCATTGGCACTTACTTCCTGAAACCTTATTAATTGTTCCAATATAAAATTATTCGTTCTATTTCATTCTGTGGTGAAAAATTAAAATGACAAATATATAGATATTTATATAGATTTAAATTTTTTAATTTATACTTATGCAAAAGTATAGAATAGATAATAAAAAAATATTTAAATTATATAAAACTTAAGGGGATGTCGGAGCCTCTGCCCCTCCCCCCTTGGCTATCCAACCTATTTTGTATTTCCAATGGTTTGTGAAAACTACAAATCCCACTGACTTACTTGTACAGATTGGTTCATTATAGTATGCACTACAGCGCTCAACTCCGAATATTACTATAAAATAACATTATAAAAAGTTATTAGTAAAAGTTTGGTATAATTAAAATTTTGAGGTTAGCTTTCCATGCGTAAATACCCTATCATATTTCCAATTAATCAAAAAATTAACTCATCAGATCAACTTTATCTTGCATGCAAAAGCTTTATTATAAAGAGCACTACGAGGCTCTGCTCTTAATTCTTCCCTGCATTCTATACTTTTAAAGTAATGACTAAAAGAAACTACACTATTTTAGCTCCGACATCCCCTTAAATAAATATTGCATATCAAGTTACATTTTTTTCAATTAAAAATAATAAATTTTGCAACAATATAATTATTGATTAAATTTTCGAGAGTAAAGTGATCGAGAGCCATAGATAATCCATTTTTTACATTAGTACATTTCGACGCGGGTGAGGAAGTAGATTATTTGCCTCATGTGACATTTCTCACTCGGGCGAAGCGAGAGTAAAAAGTCACACGAGGTAAATGGTCAACTTACGCACTAGTTTCGAACCGTATTTTATACCAAGACGGACGAAAAATCGTATCAAAGTTGTGATTTGGAGGTCAGACTGGTATAACTAACGCAAGCGTACACAAAAGTGGCACTTATTGCACGGAGTGTCAGAAAATAATGTTCGATACACGTGATAAAAATGATTCTCACATTAGTATTAAAAAGTACTATTTTTCTACGCAAAAATAAAATGGTTTAAAAATTTTACTGGATGTTGCACTCCATGTTACTGATCATCAAACATATTTTCAAAAACTTTTCGTCATATGTTTCCGAAATATTACCATTTAAACAAAAAATTACGTTTTTGTGTATCACAAACCAAGAGAAATACTTTATCAAATATTGCGGGTAGAAACAGTTAGGTAATTTTATGTTCTTTCAAATGCATTTAGACTGGATTGATGATATTATTTCTAACGTACCAAAAAATCAGCAAAACTAAAACAAAAAACCAAATAACCGTTTAAAAACGAAAACTAACCCAAAAAGTTAAAACAATTATTATTGTGCCCCCTTCGTGTAAAGAAACAAACAAAATAAGCTCTGGAACATTAAATATGCCCATGGATTACTCGAGATATCGATGACCACATACATACACACACACACACGCACACACACACACACACACACGCACACGTACACGCACACGCACACACACACGCACACGCAAACGCAAACGCACACGCACACGCTCACGCACACGCACATACACACATGCGCACACACACACGCGAGCACGCCCACACGCACGTACGCACGCACGCACGCAGGCACACACACACACATATTATATATATATATATATATATATATATATATATATATATATATATATATATATATATATATATATATATATATATATATATATATATATATATATATATTTAAGCTACTTTTGTGAAAGAAATGCGATTTTAAATTTTGAATATGCATCTTATATGATCACATTTTGTGAACAATATAACTTTTGAACTTTTTATTGAAATCTTGTAGGTTTATCTATGGCCTGGCCAACATTTCTGATTATTTTGTCACGGATTTACTCCCGCCGGTGGTCAACGGTTACCCAATTACGTTGGCTAACGAAATTTGGCGAACGGTTAGTGAATAGGCCATTTTGGTTTCGTTATTTTCTACCAGGGACTGATTAAATTTTTGAGCCAACAGTGCACTATTTTATCTTAGATTAATAGAGTAGCATTGTCTATAACATTCTCTATAACATTGTTGATTATTTGCTGATTGTGCATCAAATCTATCATCAGCGGTTTTTTATATTTGATTTTAGCATTTGTTTTGTATTAACCTTATAGGGTGCAACATAATAATATATAAAAAATATATTAAAAAAATACCTGATAAAGATTTTTTAAAACAGTAGGGTTGGATCAAAACAATCGCCGACGTTTTCTACGTATTGCATGGATATCCCACAGTATATTATTATTTTGCTTATTCATTGACTAAGAATGCAGTTATGTAGGTGGTAATACAAAACTCTACGCATCGCTTCCGCTTCATATCAGCGTCTTTTGATATTGCCAAATTAAATAACTCTTGTATGTAAATAGAAATTGAGTAAGATACATACGTTCAACAGAATATTGATTACATGATTATTAATTCAAATAAAAACCAATTTGCTCATATATTTCAAAGTATATATTGCTATTCCCCCAAAAAATAAGAAAATAAAAAAAGATCCCCATAAAATGCATTTTTTCGATTAATAAAGCTTTGTGCGGAAAATATTTTAGAAATGTTACAACAAAGACATTTGCTTTTTATCAATAGTAAAAAATATGACGCAGAGAATTCCATGAAGAATTGCACTACAAAGAAAAAAATCGCTGCTAATTCATTGGCACTTAGCTTTCACAAACATAGTGAATTGTTCCAATATGAAATTCTATGTTCTAAAAAATTAATTTTAAATTGTATATCTCTTTCTAATTAATAGCTCAAAAAAGATCTGCTTTTTTATCATTAATGGTTTGTCCAAAGATATTTTTTTACTAAATTAAATTGAAGAATTAACAATTATGATTCATTCAAAATTATTTTAAAAATAAACTTTTATTGTTTGAAATTTAGATTGTATATAAATAACCTTTTACGATAAAATTTAACTAAAATAAAAAAAATATGTACCAAAACATTTATTTATTTAAAGATTACAAATACATAGTTTTATCAGACGTCCAATACGAAGATTAAGGGGGTTCTCTGGAGAAAAATAAAACTTCCGTAGCTTTAAGGCTAACAAAATAATATTTACATGGCATGTATATCATGATACTATAAATTGATACACTTATTTTTAAAAAATGTTACCAAATAATATTGAAGTTATTAAGAATGATAGGTTTATTTTAGTATGATTAGGCTGCACGGAAAAAGTTGTTGGCGTACACCACAATGACATGTATTAACAAAAAAATTTGATAGTGTTTTCGTCAGTAAAATAAAAATAAGTTAGCTGAAACTACCAATCTTTACTCAACTATGCGTTCTTTAAAAATAATAAATATTTACTGCTTAAAAATTGTTAAAGACAGTGCAAATTTGTTAGTAGAATCATATAACATGAGCTATGTCATGGATTTTTATAAAATATTTCAGCTAACTAATGTTGAAAATACTTCAAAAAACGTATCCTAAAAGTTTCATCAAGATCGATTATTTTGGTAAGACCAACATTTTGAAGATTAAAAACTTAAATAATGAGAAAACAGCAACTGATGAAAAATAATGAAACATGTAGCTTTATTTTATAATATGTTAATAGAAATTTACTAAACTATATTGTATTTACAAAAATAAATTAAAAGTTTTTGAAAGAAAGTATAGGTAATTTTTAATATAGATAATTTGTAATAAATGGCGTTGACTGAACTATGAAACTCTTTAGCTTAAAATGTAAAATATTACTATGTTACTGTCGCTACCTGTTGAGGAATAGTTGAACCAACTTTTAAGAGATTTTTAAAAAATCCAAATTTCTCGAAAAAATCACTGGAGAGCCATCTTAACGCGATTCAGAATTAAAGTTCATATAATCAGGATAGTATTCCAATGCTTCGAGGTGTAAAAATAGAGTTCTGACTTGTTTACGCACTTGACTAATGTTATAATTATTTTCGCAAATCTTTGAATTGCGTTCATCTTCGTCCCTGGTAGAAAGTTAGCTAGAATAGCTGGTTAGCTTATTAATTATCAGCCAGATTAATAAGCTATTAATAAGTCAAATTATGGCTAATATCTGGCTAAAATATGCTTAAGACTATGCTTTAAGCAAGAATATATTTTGTTTGCAAATCTAACCTATTTATATTTTGTTTCGAAAAGTTGTTAGTTTTTAAAAATATACATTATTATACTTTATTTAATGTTCAATATAGTATGCCGCCAAAATAAATATTTTTATCATAACCTCAAATATTTTGAAATAATAAGGTCGTTGTAATCTGGACAAAGAACACCTCCAAGAGATAGTAAAAATCTACCGTTTTGGAAAGTTTCAGATCAAATGCTGCCGATTTACTCCAGTTATCGTGGTAGACTAAAAATCGATTTTTTTTTAAAAAGATTTTTTTCTCAACAAAAGAAAAATATAAAGCCTCAAAATTTTTACAGAATATTCTTCTCCGTATTTCTAATCATTACAATTTTTTTTCAAAAATTTTCCTTATTATAATCACAGATATAAATATTTAAAAAATTGACGATTTCGTGTATAGCAAAACAAGGGACATAGTTTATTCAAAATTTCGAGTCGGTAAAGATTTTATGCTCTTTCTAATGTATTATCACTCAATCGATAATATTATTTCTAAGGTATAAAATACTTGAAAAGCTAAAACTCAATAATCGGAAATAAATTGTTTATTCACTCTCACACACACACATACACACGTACACGCACACTAATACGCACACGCACACGCACACAAAAAGTAGATTATTCCCGCAAATGTGGGGAAAAAATAAATTTGCGGAAAAAAGTAGATTTGCGGGAATCATATGCTACTTTTATCCCGCTTGAGCCTAAACACTGTAGTAGCCCGATTTTCAAAAATTCCTGTATACGAGAAAATAAAAAAGTCTTGAGTTATACTTTTGAGCCCACTTTGATGTTCTGTACAAAAATTTGTACTTTTCAGATTTTTAGTAAAAGACTAGTTCTTTTCAGAAGCACGTTATAATAAGTATAACTTTTTAATTTCTTTAATATATACTAAAGATCAGAACCTCTAAAAAAAGATTGTCTTTATCCAAGAATCCAAATGCCGCTCATTTTCAGAGGACGCTCTTGAAAAATTACATAGTCTTTTTCGAGAAATATTAAATGTTAGTCTTCGTAAGAACTTAAAGATTGTAAAATTGTCCTAGCATAAAGTTCAGAATATTATAATTTTAATATAGAACAAAAAGTGGCTCAAACCCTGATCCCCTCCGTCAAGTAGTATTAGCAAAATAAAATTGTTAATCAAGTTTATTAACTTTTTTGAAAAAGCCACATCTAAAATTAAAACAAACAAAAATTCTACGTGGGAATAAAGAATCACACAAATACACGCATACACATGAAACGCATTACTCATACTGCGTGCAGTCGAGTAAAAATGATGTGCAGGCGATACGAGCGATGTAATGCGATACTTTCTGATTCTACGTGCCCAGTTTGTTTTTATTATTGTAAGCTAGGCAGGCACTTAAAAATGGTTATCAACGCGTAAGGTAGAATTCATCGTTTTACGACAGGGCCTACTTTGTGTGAGCCTCGCCTGCGTGACCGAAACAAGTTCTTTCGCACCCACCAGTGACATTTGTACAATTTGTGTGAGTGCAAGCGATATTATATTGTATCATCGCTCTCATACATTACTTACAACTGTAGTATTTCTTCCATCCGCTAGGCATCACACGCGTTTTAAGAGTATACAAAACAAAGACGACGTCACCTTAAGTTATTATAAGTGTTGTAATAAATTAGTTTTTGTAGTACAAATTGGGAATATTAAATCTTGCGAAAGACAGAGTGTTAATATTAATACAAAATGAGAAAATGAAGACGACACAACATCAAGTGTTTAAATCAAATGTGTGTGAAGGCCATATATGTGGGTTGCATCAAAAAGGGTTAAAAATTGAAAGTTGCTGAATAATGTTATGCATATGTAGGTAGTACGTAAATAGTTATAAATTCGAAGTTTCAAAATTGTGTTGATTATGCGTGAGTGTAACGTGAAATAGAGCAGAAAATTCTGAATATTAGTAATTCTTTAACATTGTAATATAGTGATAAAAATAAAATTAAGCAATGCAACATAAAATTGAAATTACGACTTTGGTAATGGTAATGCAAACTTTTAATGAATTAACCAATCTGAGCTTGCTTTAATGGCAAGACAAAGACTTGGATCCTTTTAGCCAGACTTTCTGAAGAAGTAATATAAGAATGTATAAACATAACATTCGTGCTTGGTATACAGGAAGTAGACTAATCAATTGAATTTGCTCACCTAACAAAATAAACGTTAAAAAGACTTAAATAAACAAAAAATAATATATAAGTAAATGATAATACGAATGTAAAAATTAATAAAAGTTTTTATTTATATTATTAATAATTGCTATTAAAATATTGTATATTATTAGTAGATACTTAACAGTTCATAGTAATAATAACTATTATATTATATTATCTATATTGCATTATAAGAATTTAAAAAAAATGCAATATTATTTCAATGTCTATAATAGCTGAAATACTAGAAGAATAATTGCCGATTTGGTCTATTAATGACATTCTAAAAATTTTTTGGATACAAATTTGTGTAATGAATAATGAAATTGTATGATAAATGTATGATAAAGTGAATTAATTTATCATATGATAAAATTATATAATGGAAAATATAATTTATGAAATGTATAAGTATCAATTCACGCAGACTTAAGTTATTAGTAACCGCTTGAAAAATTAATAAATAAATATGTTTTAAACAATTGAAAATATTTCTGTACAAAAAGTGATTTTTCTTTTCGAAGATAATGTTTTAAAAAATATTAATCTTTAACTTAGAATAATTATAAATTCAAATTATAAACTATGACTTGATTTTATTAATAAAAATAAGATTGCAGGCCTCATGTTTTATAATTACATTAAATCAACCATGATAAATGTGAGTTGTATTGTTTCGAACAAAACCTCCAATACTGAAAGAATAGTTGGTTAATACTTATCATTATAATTATAATTATAATTATACTTACAAAATTATAAATATGAATAAGCCTTCGTGAATTTTGACAAATGATTATAATAATAATATGGACAACAGATTAATAAAATTCCTCTTTTGAGACAATTATTATATTCATAAAAATGTTATTTTTGGCATATTTGCCTTACTTCTTGACATTTAAAGCTCTTATAAAGAAAAAATGTTTTTCTTATACAAAAATTTAGAAATTCATTTTGTTCCATAAATATATATACGTTTCTTTTTAGATTATTTGCCTGAGATTTGTGGAACAAAATGAATTTCTAAATTTTTATATAAGAAAAAATTTTCAAGAAAAGAAATTACATTCTATATGCATTCTTACATTTTTTCTTTATTAGAGCTTTAAATATCAAGAAGAAAGGCAAACATGGCAAAAATAACATTTTTATGAATATAATAATTGTCTCAAAAGGGAATTATTAATAGTACTAATTTTGAATTATATATATATGTTGTCTTCTTTTAAAATCATTTGTACTCAATCGCTAAGACATCAATATAATTCTTGCTATAATGACTTTTTACAAAGCATTTAAAATACAGTATAAAAGTAAATTTTCAGGATCTGTCTGTCTCCATTGCTAAAGGGACATGACGAAAACATGTATTTTTTGTCAGTGCTCATACGGGCGGTTAGACAAAAGTGTGTTATCATCTGCATTTACATGAAAGGGTGAATATAATAATTATAATATTGAAGCAAGGATATAGGATATGGGCAATTCTCTGTAAAATTGAAGACAAAAGCGTCAAAAAAAATCTCTAACCAACTTTAACATGTATATACGGTTCTTATAAGTGTCTGTGAATTTTTTCAGATTTTTTTTACCAAATATGTTCGAGTTACAATGGGTCAAAGGGGGTAATTTTAGCATTTTAAGCTGTTTTGAATGATTTTTTAATTGTATTTACATGCACGAATGGTAAGACAAGCATACATATATTTATCTGTGGAACTAAAGGCATACAAATTATTAGACTAATAACAAAATAAAGTATACGCATTTAAAAAATTTAAAGATAGGTAATTTTATGCTCTGTCTAATGAATTTACAATAGATTTATCATAATATTTCTAATATACTAAAAAGCAGAAAATCTAAAACTCAAAACTCCAAAATTGAAAAATCGTTATAAAACAATAACAAGTCGATGAATCTTGAAATTTCTTTTGAATTTTGAATCTTCATTTTAAAACGAAAAAAATGAGACCTGATGGGTAAAAAATGACCATGCTGTTCTCGAGATATAATCGATCAAAAAAATTTCAAAAAAACACATACCTCATTATATCATAAATTAAATTATCTCATCATCTGAAAAAACATACAGGTCATGTTATAGTAAAAAGCTACCTTTTTGTAAAGTTTCAGATAAAATGCTGCCGATTTACTTCAGTTATTGTCTGTAAAAGAAAATCGACTCTATTTACAAAATTATTTTCTTTTATCGACAAAAGAAAAAGGTCAAGTAAATTTTGCGTCATATGTTGCCAAGATATAACCATTTAGAAAGAAATGATATTTTCTATATATAACAAAAGAAGGGAATAAACTTATCCAAACTTTTAGGTCGGAAATGTTAGGTAATTTTATGTTCCTTCATATGCCTGTTCCCCGGATCGATGATATTATTTCTAAGGTATTAAGGGGTAACACCACTGTAGAAATTTCAAAATATCGATTTTTTATTGGCTTAAAACATGCTTTGAATGTTCTAGAATATGGTACAAAAGGTCCCATCCCAAAAAAAAGATTCTTTAAATGATTTCCTCATTTTTGTACGTCCGAAACTGATTTTGAAACTTTAAGTTGATTTTTCTCGAAACGAGTTTTTCTCAACGAGCACGCAGCATAACTTGAACAGTTTTCATCCCATCCATTTGAAATTTTAATCATATCTTAATTATTATATTTCGAAGTGAATCACGGAGGGGATTTTTAATAAATTGATTTAAACAATTTGTATAAACAAAAACGTACCTTTTTTTCATGAAAATTTTTTAAATTTTTATTTTATTTTCAATTTACTGCCAAATTTGCAAAAATCAATATTTTCAAAATCCCCTACGTGATTCACTAGGTATTAACATCAAGAATAAGTGGATTTTTTTTTGTTCCAGGTTGAAATGTGTGATTGGTACACTCCGTGCCGTGGAGTGTTTCCAATGCAAGAGGTCTCAAGAAATCGGCTATAAATCAGCCATTTTGTATTTTTTACTCAATTTTTTTTAAATATACTATAATATTAGACTAATAATATATCCAAATATCAGTTCTTTATATAATAACCTTTCTTTCCATTAAAAAAAGATACCCAAAAAACGTTTCTTTTTCGCTACTACAGTGGTGTTACCCTTTAAGAAACCCGAAAAACTAAAAATTAAAACACCGCTGAAAAACAAAAACGAATCGAAAAAGGAAAAAATGTCTACTATATACAGTAGTAGTTGGACATTATATGTCAAACTAGTCCCAGTTCTTGGACATAGTTAGGACCCAATTGTTGGACATAGTTAGACATAAATTAAATATCTCCCATTATTGGGGTTAGAAAATAGAAGAGGAGGTAAACTTGGAGAATATGTTCGGCATATCACAGTTCTCGACATAACCTCAAAATGTTATATTTATTTTTATAACAAATTTAAGACGTAAATTGAAATAATTTTGGTTTAATTTTATACTTCATATCATAAACTATGTCAATGAATGCCAATGAATACATGTTTTTATCATCTTTTACCAGTAAATATAATTTTTGTCACTGTCCACGTACTGGTTCCAATTTTCGTTTTGTCCAAGTACTGGATACTTTACCTGAACCATTTAAAATAAATATGACTTTTTTCGTGTATAACAAAAGAATGGAAAGAGCCTTATCTAAAATTTGCGGTTGTAAAAGATAGGAAATTTTATGCTCTTTTTAATACATTTATACTAAATTGATCATATTATTTTTAACATACCAAAAAACTCGAAAAACTATAACTCAAATATCCAAAAATCGAAAAATTGTCACCAAAATCGAGTCGATGAATCTTTAAATTTTTTCACTATTTCAAATCTTCATTAAAGGACGAAATACATGAGCCCTGTTTGGTAATATATGACCGGGCCATTCTCGAGATATAAGCGATCAAAAACTTTTTGAAAAAATACAAAACCTCAAATATCTTGAAATATAAAGGTCGTTGTGATCTGGGCAAAGAACTCGTTCAAAAGATAGTAAAGAGCTACCGTTTTGAAAAGATTCAGATGAAATGAAAAAGAAGAAGATGAAGCCTCAAAAAATTTACAGAATATTCTTATCCATATTCCTACGCATCTCAATTTTTAAAAAAAATTTTCATTCTTATATTTCACAGATATAACCATTTGAAAAAAATGACGATTTCGTGAATAACAAAACATTTTAGGTCGGAAAAGACAGGTAATTTTATGCTCTTTCAAACGAGCAAAAAAATTACAACCCAAAAATCTAGAAACTGCTAAAAACAAAAACGCATCGAAAAACAAAAAAGAATTATACACACACACACATACACACATACGCGCGCACACACACACATACACACATACGCGCGCACACACATGCGCACACACATACACGCGTACACAATTGATTAAATCTGTAGAAATATTATACTATTATACTAATTATTTACAGCAAAACTAAAAATTTGTTCGGTATACTTTTTTAAAATAAATTTTATGTTTAAAAAATTCACAATATAGCACGTTTTCTCTTTTTATTTATTTACTTTTTTATTTTTTCTTGACTATAACTAGTTTTTGTCTATTTTCTTGAAAAAGTAATTTCTACAATATTTTGAAGATCACATTAGAATACTTATTGCAAAATTATAACAACAGACGTTATAATCGCATAATATAATATAGTTTAAGATCAATAATTTATCAGTTCGCTTATAAAATATCATAATGCTGTATAGTCTGCGATTCTCCCGATGAACTAAAAAAGCTACTGTCAAAATTTTATAAAAATCGTATCAGTAGTTTCGGTTTTTATCGAGTACAAACAAATAAACTCTGTCTCTTTATTATAATACAGTCAAACCCAAATTAAATCTTTCTTATTTTCAAGTACAACCCATCTTTAGGTGCAAGAAGTGGTACACGTGGAAGCTTTTCGTAGGTCTTGCAAGTTTTCTCACAAACTTCGAATTTGAAATTTTGGATGGCCATCGCGAGTCCCACTTTTGTTTGATTCTGGGCAAAACGTTCACCTGCAAAAAAATGAAATAGTTTTCAAAATATGTATTTTGATAATATTGAAGTTAGTATCAATAATGTCTATAAATATAGATACATATATTTATGTGTGTGTATGTGTGTGTATATATTTTTTCTGATGTGCGTATGTGTATATGGATATGTGTACGTGTACGCTTGTTATGGAAAAACTATTAGATGTAATTGTATATCTACAGGTATATATAATCATAAAGGACTATATATTATCATATATGATAATGTATTATCATATATCGTTATATATTGTCATTAATAATAATGAATACTCAAATATATATTGTGCTGAGATAGTACATAATTTTGTATGATCGTATACAACCATTCGCGACTCCATCTGATTATATATTATGATCATACATGATCATACATTTTTAAGCACAACTATATAGATACAAGAGTTATGCG
Source organism: Gastracanthus pulcherrimus (assembly GCA_949152435.1). Classification (NCBI taxonomy): domain Eukaryota; kingdom Metazoa; phylum Arthropoda; class Insecta; order Hymenoptera; family Pteromalidae; genus Gastracanthus; species Gastracanthus pulcherrimus. The sequence continues at coordinate 27,057,330 of OX424575.1, forward strand.
AAATTATATACAATTATATATGATTATATATGACTATACATGATTATATGTAATTATGTATAATTAGATATACTGTTATATATAATCATATATAATTATATGTGACTCATTTTTACCCGGGTATATAGATATACTGCAATGATATATAGTCGCTGCTGAGCACGTTAACCTTCATTATTGATTTTTTGCTAAAAACCTTATTAACTATTATTATCACTAAGATTACTTGAAAGCTATACAAAAGGTATAAAAAATAATCCCAGAATGGTTAAGTTCAGTCAAGATAGTCAATAGTTATGCTATGTCTGGGCTAGCGTAAATTTACGTTATCTAAATCAGTGATATCTTAGCCATTCTGGGACCTATAAATATATAAATTTGGGTATAAATCGGCTATAAAAATGCTATAATTATTAATAATGGTTAAATTTGATTGTGCTAACCTTCTATAGCTAGCTTCGGGGACGTGAGATACTGAACTTGCGCGTCCAGATCTGGCTCTTATGGAGCGAAAAACGCAAGTATCAGCAGCGCAGACAGAACCAAAAATTTTAAAAGGACTCTTCGGCAATTTTTTTGAAAAATTTCTATTGTATTTTAATCTTTTAAAAGTTGGTTCAACTCCTCCTTAACAGGTAGCAATAGCAACATAATAATATTTATCATTTTAAGCTAAAAAGTTTCATAGTTCAGTCAACGCTATTTACTGCCATTTCACGTTATTTTGTATAATTTCGATCGTTTAACGGCCGTGCAAATTAAATAAAAGAAAGTCTTTTTTAATTTTTTATGTTAAAAATGATCGGTACTTTCTTTTAAAAGCTTTTTATTCATTTTTATAAATACAATATAGTTTAGTAAATTTGTATTTTTAGTAAATTTGTATTAACGTATTATAAAATAAAGCTACATTTTTCATTATTTAAGTTTTCAATCTTCAAAATGTTATTGGCGCATACCAAAATATTTGTTTTTGATGAAACTTTTAGAATACGTTCTTTGAAGTATTCTCAATATTAGTTAGCTGAAATATTTTGTAAATATCCATGTCATAGCTCATGTCAAATTGGCTCTGTTTTTAACAATTTTTAAGCAATAAGTATTTATTATTTTTAAAAAACACATAGTTGAGTAAAAATTGGTAGTTGCAGCTAACTAATTTTTATTTTACTGTCAAAAGCACTATCAAATTTTTTGTTTAATAAATGTCATTGCGGTGTGCGCCAACAACTTTTTCCGTGCAGCCTAATCATACTAAAATAAACCTATCATTCTTAATAACTTCAATATTATTTGATACAAAAAAATTAAAATGTGTGTATCAATTGATAAAATTATTATTAATATGCCGTGTAAATATTATTTTGTTAGCCTTAAAGCTACGGAAGTATTATTTTTCACCGGAGAGCCCTTAAGATACATTGAAGGAACTCTGCCGCGATTCACAGGTTCGTGGTCTCTACTAGAAACGCAAGTTGCAACAAAAAAATCGCCGGATTGACCAGCCTCGGAAACAGAAATGGTTTGGCTTGAGTAGCATAGCCATATTATATCACGGGACGCATTAAAAAATAAGATAGAAACCGATTTGACGGAGCAGTCGAGAAGCCGCAGTACCCATGATATGCTCGCATAGATGAGAAGATGACGAGTGAGTCGATGCTTAGTTATATACAAAGCATGCTCACCATTGGATAGCGCGCAGGATTGACAGAAGCTGTCATTACTAATAAAATGATTCTATATACAGCACTAAGACAGTCGCGTAGTTGAAGGATCTTTAATTTGGTTATGTAAATGGTAGAAAAAAGCATAAAACGTCGTCGCATACTTCAAAATTGAAATAAATGCCGACCAAGAAAATATACAGCAGCAAAGATGGACGAGTCTGCTAAACTGTGGAAAAGTGCATCGCGATTGCACTCACATTGTCAAAAAGTGCTTCAAATGCCAGAAATTTGGGCATATTGCTCCACAATTTTCTGTATTTTTTGTTTAGATACTTGATAAATAAAACAATACGAGCTAAGCTTTTATAATGGGTCGTGCTATACGCGGAGCATTACTGAATTTAGTGACTTTAAAGGGATTTTTCCTGACAATCCAATAATAAATAAGAAAAAGAGGCGCACACAACAATAAACTAGAACGATTAAGCTGCTTGTTTATTCCACAAAAGTATCAATATTTTCATAGATAATATTGTATAAAATATATCATTTCGCAAAATGCGCCGAAATAGCCACTATGCCCCAAACCGCGGATCATAATAGTCACTACTGCGGGGCATCGAGGCTACATCATTATTTATATACACATAATAATTGACGAAGGCACGGGTTTATGGAAACCCGCGGTGTCAAGGAAGGAGAGCAAATTAATTATGTTAATTGGATTTGGCATGATTTCGTTAAGGATTCAATGTAGAAAGGAAGAGGGGGGATATTTAAGGTGAAGAGAAAGAAACACATATCACTGAAATTAAACAGATCTTTCATCAGCGAAATATGAACGAGCAGAACGAACTGACCATTTATTGCGCGTCGCGGCAAGGTCGGAATTCCTCGGGAGGTGGGGGACTAGATATTCGATATTCGGAAAGATGAGCGTCGGAGGCGGACGATACGATGCAGTGCATCATTCGGCGATGACTGAGCCCTTTGTGGGGTGCGCTCGGGTCTTTTAAGGGAAAAAGATACAGCAAACACTAAAATCCTTTAATTTAAGAAGAATATTTTTTCTACAAAACATGTTATAATATAGAAACGATGACATTTTAGACTGGTTTGATAAAATTAACATTTCATAATAAAATTAAGACATTTAAAGAGCAATATTTTCAAATAATATTGTTGAACTGAGGTTATATTCTGTATGAACAATTTATTGTTTGCGATATAAGCAGTATTTTAATATTAACTTATATTTTTAAAACAGATATTTTAGGTAATAATAAAAAAACTCTCTTTAAATTTGTTCAAAATATGTTAAAAAGAAAGTACAAAAATTTTCAGCGTGATTCACGCAGAACTGTTGCGCAAGCTTACAAAGTAAGTTATGAAAATTAAGTTTTGAGAAAAATGAGTTTAAACATAAATATTAATAAAAATAGCATGATCAACCAGTTATCTACAGCTTCAAATAAGTCGAAAAAAAGTTAGTTTTCGCGTAAAATGGTTTACTTTCGAAAGAAACAGGGTTAAATAAGATTTTACAACTTAAAAAAAATCGATTTGTGACCAAAAATCGGTAGCTTCTTCCCTTAAAGGGTCCGTCCTCTGCGCGCGAGAGGCCTTTCATATCCGTGTCCTTAGGTTTCCGCGGACGGCCGGAAAATCCGCGTGGGCCGCGGGCAGCCATTGCCTCTTCAGAGCAAAATTATATCGGGAGGCCCGCGCGCAGGGGGTCCCTACACGAGCTCGCAGTTTTATGGCAAGCCCGTTGGTTTGTCTCGTGTTTCCGTCTCTTTTCTTTGGGTACTTTATGATCGAGCACGCAGGCGATGTGTTGGTCTGCGTACCAATGTGCGATCCCGTGCTATTCGCGTTTCGCAGAGAAAGTCTATGAGTTTTTAAGAAAACGTTGTGCGTTGCGGCTCTTGTTTATAAAAAAGATGTAATCTTTTTCATAAAGGTCGCGGCGTGCGTACGTCATAATATACATTATTTATAAAAACAATAAATGAACAAGTGAAAATTATATCACATATTGAAAAACATCTGTATATGTGTATGCAATTTGAATTTTTACCAGAAAGTATATTGAAAAATCAGTATCGATTATTTAAAATTCTACGTACGTCAAAAGACACATTATGTATAGCTTAAAAAGTAGGAATTTATTAAGGGGACATATACACCTTTAATTTTAAATTAATTGGTTATGTAGTTTAAAGTAAAAATGAGTTTTTCATCGTATATTACCTATTTTCTTTTCGGTAAATTTGAATATTTTATCAATATATTCACCTACCGAAAGATTCTGAGAGCCAATAAGATCGAATTGGGGATTTCCAGGTTTTATTCTGTTCATAATACATATAATTATACAGTCAATGTGGGGATATAAGTTATAGCCTATTTAAGCCAAATTTTAGGATTTTTTAAAAATGTTTTCATAAAATATGGCTTAAATAGGGTATAACTTTGGTCAATAATTAGTATTATTAAATCCTCACATTGGCTACATAATTATATGTATTATGAACATAATAGAACCTTAAAAACCCCAATTAAATCTTATTGGTTCCTTAGAACTTTGCGGTAGGTGAAGTAATATACAGGCTTTCATTATAGCCGACGAAAGAGACCTAACAATCATATAGGAAGAATAAAAAAAAAATTTCCGTTATATTTTGATAAAATATTCAAATTTACCGAAAAGAAAATAGATAATATATGATGAAAAACTCATTTTTATCTTAAAACGTATTAAAAATTGATTTAAAATTTAAAGGTGTATCTGTTCTCTTAAATCGAGATTTCGACGATGTATCAAATAATTTATTTTTTGTTTCTTGCATAAACGTACTTTTATTAAAAAATATATGCAAAAAATATATGCAAGAAATTTTTAATGCTTCCTCCTTCAATTTTGGATTTTATTTGAAAACTGTTCAAGTGTACGAAATAATATTTTGGTTCCTGCTAAAAGAAGCTTTGTAAAAGTAAAAAAAAATTTTCAAAAAAACATGTTAGAAACACGTTTTGGTAATTTTGTAATCAAAATGGGTACACTATTTGTAGAAATTGTCCGTATGGATGTGTACATGTCTGTGTGTGTGTGTGTGTGTGTGTGTGTGTGTGTGTGTGTGTGTGTGTGTGTGTGTGTGTGTGTGTGCGCGTGTGCGCATGTGTGTGTATATGTGTAGCATCATATCTCGATTAAACCACGGTTAAATTTTATGTTTCAGGGCTTATTTTTCTGTTTACTTTATAAAGAATGGCGGCTCAAAAATATTTTTTTTTTGTTTTTCGATGCGTTTTGGTTCTTTTATCGGTTTTTCGATTTTTTAATTTTAGTTTCTCGGTTTCCTTAATACCTTAGAAATAATATTATTGATTTACTTATAATGAATGCATTTCAAAGAGCTTAAATTTAGATGATTAGCAATATAGAGTACAATATTCAGTTATAATTCAGTTTTTTGAAACATTTTATTTTCCTTTTATCGAGAAAAAAATCATCGATTATCTATGTCAAACGATAACGTGAGTAAAACGGCATTATTATTTTGAAAATTTACAGAAAGATAGCTTTTAACTATCTCTTGGCAGAATTATTTGCCCTGATAATGAGGACTTTTATTTTTTAAGATATTTAGGGTTATGTACTTTTTTCGAAGTTTTTTCTATCGCTTATATCTCGAAAACGTCGCGGTCATTGTTTACCAACTAGAGCTCAACTTTTTCATTTCTTAATGAGGATTCTGCATTTAAAAGAAATTTTAAGATTTATCGACTCATTTTTGTTTTACAACGATTTTTCTATTTTACGTTATTCTTAAATTAATGAGGTAAATTAATTTGGAATGTAGAAATAATATGATCGCTTCAGAGTAAAAGCGTTTGAAAGAGAATAAAATTATATATCTTCCCCGACATGAAATTTTGTATAAGTTATTTTTTTCCTTCTTTTGTTATTATTATACACGAAAACGTCATTCTTTTTTGAACGGCGATTTTTTGGAAACATATGATGGAAAATCTTTATAAATAAATTAAGATGGAAATTAAGAAGGTTTCCACTATCTCTTGACATTCTTGACTGAACTCTTTGATCATAATATAAAATCTTCTATTTTTCAAGTTACTTGAGGTTATATTTTTTATTATTTTTTTATTGTCTATTTCTTGGGTATTACACATTAATATTTTACAAATCGCTCATTTTTTTTATTTTTTGATGAAATGGAATATTTTTTTTTTAGATTTATCGACTCATATTTGTTTTATAATGATTTGTCATCTATGTTAATAAACACCTTTTTAAGATATTAATAAGAAAGAAATAGAGCAATTTTAAATAAAATGGATTAAAATAAAGAAATTTATATTCGAACAATTTATTTAGTTTGAGGAAGCTAAGTGCCAATGAATTGGCAGCGGTTTATTTTTTATTATGTTATACGGGCATCACTGCGCTTAACCAGGTAGCAGGTTGCAGACCCAATTACCGCATTGTCCATTAAAAAATGATTTATTTAATAATTTTTAAGTAGTTGCCATATAGCCCAAATGCACTTTTTCAAAAAATTTAATATTTATATTTATATGGAATGAAAGTTCAAAAAACTTATTTTCCTATATAAAGTTTAGATAATAAACTATTAAATCAATGTATTTTAAAATATGTGACAAAGCCTTTTACACATTTCCCAGTTAATTCATTAAAACTAGCTCAGAAGCTCTAAATTTTAATTTCCATTTAACACATATTAGTCATAAATATTATAAAAAAAATTATGTTTCAATTATACATTACTCATTTAAACTTTACTAAGAAAAGAAATCAACACTCCCGGTATTTATTTAAAAAATAATCGAGTTGGTCATATTACCCGCAGTGGCTGCTATGCCCCATCGTGAATATATTATGAAAAATTATTTGTAAAAAAATATTAACTGAACGGTTTAATCAAGAAAGCTTTTCTGTGAACGTAATTTTATGAGAATTATTATATGTACGAAAAAAATGCTGTCTCAACTAATAACTCAAGAGAGCTTTTTAGTAAACGTAATTATTTTTCTTGAACATAACTAATACTTACGCCATATCTATTGCGCAAACAAGAGTTAAAAATATAACACATTAAAAAGATAACTTAATAACTATTTGGTCACCCTATAAATGTATAGATACGTGGATCATTTTCTCCCGTGTTTGTATGTGTGTCAACATCTGCCTGAAATAATTTACTATTTTAATACTTATGTTCACGAAAAAGGTCTTACGTTCCCAAAAAAGCATTTACGTCTATGAAAAATGATTAATTTTTCCAATAATGTTTAAGTTCACAAAATAGCTTATGAATATGAATATGAAAACATTTTTAATACATCCACGAATACCATCTTACATCCACGAATACTACCTTACATCCGTGAATATACCGTCTTTCATCCATGAATACCGCCATACGTCCAGGAATACCACCTTACGTCCACGAAATAGTCTTACATCCATTAATATTGCCTTACATCCACGAATACTGCCTTACGTTCACGAAAATGGTTTTACTTTTACGAAAACAGGGTTATATTTACCTTTTATGCGCACGAAAAAACATTTTTTCGATGACTTTTAAATACACGAAAAATAAACACCTAACACGAACGAAAATCATTACGTTTGCGATAAAAAGTTCGTGGGCGTATTATATTCACAATGTTTCGCGAATAGCAACTCTGTGCTAGCATAGTTAAGCTCCGAAATGTAAAATAGAAGAAATCATGCATAATATTTAGATATTGAAGAAACAAACAATTTGATAACACTAATATTTGAACAAGTTATGTATTATTACCAATGCAATTATGTGGTCCATCTCCAAAAGGCATATAACTCATTTGATGCCTCGTGTTCGAATATTCTTCATCGAATCGCTCTGGATCAAATTTTTCGGGATCTGGATAGATGTTCGGATCGTAATGTATCGAATAAACCGGTATTAGTACTTGTGTACCCTTAGGAATAGAAATTTTAGTGCCGGCAAATGTATGATCGTTCATTGATATCCTCGAAAGGATAAAAGCTGGTGGATATTTCCTTAAAGTTTCTGGAACAAATAAATCAGATTATATTATTACTTAAATACCAGGAAATTCTATTTTACAAAAATTATTTTTGAGAACTTATAGGCTTATCTGCTGAATTTTAGCATGATTTTCTACAAAATTTTCAAAACTAACAGGTTTATTTGCAGGTTATTTTCTACTGCAGGTCTGTAAAGTCATAATATATTCCTGTGTAGTGTCTTCTGCAGGTCCGCAAAGACATAATATATTAATACAGTATTTTTCTGCAGGAAAATGTGTAGAGAAACCTGCAGAAAAAACTGCAGGAAAACCTGAAAGTTCTGAAAATTCTGACGTAAATCGTGCAAAAATTCTGCAGGAAATCTTGTAGAAATATCTGCATGTTCTCTTCATAAGGGATAAGGTAAATTACACAGTACTTGGACAGTAACAAAAACTATAATTACTGATAAAAGATGATAAAAACATGTATTCATTGGCATTCATTGGCATAGTTTATGATATCAAGTATATAATTAAACCAAAATTATGTAAATTTATATCTTAAATTTGTTATAAATATAAATATAATATTTTGAGGTTATGTCGAGAACTTTGATATGTAAATGTATTGTCCAACTTTACCTTCACTTCTATTTGCTAAACCCAGTAGTAGGACGCATTAAAATTCATATGTCCAACTACTGGGTCCTAACTAAGTCCAAGTACTAGGTCCAGCTTGACATATGATGTCCAACTACTGGGTCCAGCTTGACATATGATGTCCAACTACTGCATCATATAACTGAATTTTTAAACTTACATTTTTAATATAAAAAAGTATTTACAATACTGTGTGGCCTATAAATCCTTACTTAAGTCACACCTATCTGTGACTTAAGTAGTCCATTATTGCACAATCCTTATCGCCCTCGCTACGCTCGTGCGCTAACCTCTCGGTGCAATACTAGACAGCTTAAGGCTCGGCAAGGCGTGACAGCGGATTTAGGCAATTAGTGCTATAAAATAGTGTACGATACTCGTAACTTAAATGGTTCAGTTTTACACGGCGCTAACTATGCGCCGTGTACAAAAGAACCATTTAAGTCACACGTATCGTAATGTACTATTAAACGTCTTTTTTATTGTATAAATTACAGTAAATCACGCCAAACTAACGATTAGATTTAATATTTTCGAAAAATTTAGATTTTTGGCTCTGCAAACACTGATTCCATATTTTCGTTTCAAAACGTGTCCAAGTATTGGGGACTTTACCTTATTAGCTCGGTCGTTATAACTAATATATTATCGGCAATCATATTTGTATCATCATCATAGCTAACATTACTGATAGTTAAGAGCTAATTGCCCATAGAATCTCGTCATTATTCTCTTGTGTTTAATCTCATAGTACCTTTGCCTTATTTATTGTAAGTCAATATATTATACCAAAATTAAATATTTGATAGTTAAAGTTCAAATTGTTACATTTTACCTTTAAATATTTTGTCTAAATATTTCATATCTTTGACGCAGTCGTAAGTCAGTTTGCCGTCATTTTTGGCATACGTTGCCCTGACTTCTTCACGAAGTTTGTTTTGAATATCTGGGTTCAGGGCCAACTCGTACATGGCATGACTCATTGTCGTAGATGACGTTTCAAATCCAGCAGCAAAGAAAACGTAGGCTTGAGCAGTCAACATTAGGTCCGTCATTTCTGTCAAGAAGGTCATATTATCAGTAAATTTTAGTATATACTTCTGCAATAAAAATTATGCAAAATAAATGATAAAAATATCGTTATTATAAAAAAATTAGCTGCTACTGAATTTGACACTTAGGTTCTTCACATCATACCTACTTAAGTTTTGATGCTGCAAAATATGTTCAAAAAGTAAATAAAAGTAGCTTATTAAGAAAAAGCTTTAATTTCAGCTTTGTTTAGTAAAAAATAGTAGTCCAGTCCAATGTTATTAACTATTGAAGATGGTGACAGAAGATGCATGAAACATCAACCAAATTAAGAGAAAAATTTCTTCAAATATTCATACATTTTCAGTCCACATCTTTAATTATTAATAGCTTTAGACCAGATTATTTATGAAATAAAGCTTAAATTAAAGATCTTGTCATCTACATTTATTTACTTTTTAAACATATTTTTTAGCATCAAAACTTACGTAGTGATTATACGAAGTAAAGGTACTATTCTTCATTAAAATAACGCTTATTTGAAGTAAACTGGCTTATATCAAGATAACGAGGACTCATTGGAACAAAATACGAATACTGAACTATATTTTTGGATACCAGAAACCATCTCCCACAGCTTCCCCATATTTTGTTTTCCACAGGTGAGAGACTCTCCTTATCTTCCTCCAACTTAATTAATTATTTCAATATGAAATTATTTATTTATGCAGTAACTGACAAAAATGCCCTCAAACTATACATTTATTGCTGTTTATTATCTATTGTGATAAACGAAATAATTCTTTAAGAACAGCAGCTTAAATTAGGGGCCATCCATAACATACGTAAGGCTTTTTTGAGAATTTTTGTACCCCCCCCCCCCTCCACCTCCCTTTTTTCTCCAACCTGATCGTAATTAATCCAAATTAATCCTCTTACCTAATCCTATTTATATTGAAACCCCCTTCCCATTTACCCCCTCTCCCTTGATACCACGAGCCCAACTCTCGTGCCTTCGTCAAACTATGTTAATTTAATATAACGTGTAGGATCAAGATTTTGAGGTTTTACAACTGTGAAATCAAAGATATTATTAAATATTTGTAGTAAAAAAATTTTCAAAATGAATGGTTATAACAAAAAATTTTGACCGGCTCATAAAGTAAATTTTGTTTTTCGAGTTTTATTCACTTACCCCCTTAATAAATTGGGTCATTAAATTTTCTATTATAGTAATAAATTAAGTTTCAGAAGGCTGTATGCTAATTAATTGATAGCGGTTTAGTAGCTGTAATGAATACTGTAAGTATTTTCTGCATAATAACTTTTAACAACTAAATATTTCAAAGTTCTAAAATTTATTCCTAATATTTTTTTTGTAAAATTTGTCTGACATTTTTATTTATACTATCTATTTTTATCTATACTATATCACAAAGCATCGTCTTTGAAGAAGCAGAAGCTCTCGTATTCTGAAACTTTTCTAATAAACATTGAAATCCAACTGCGTACACGATATCTCCCTTTGCTTACTTTCTTCGCCGACTCTTTCCGGATGATCCTGAATGTCCATCAGCAGATCCACGAAGTCATGCCTGCATATGCTATTCTTTTTCCTATAGTCCATCGTATCCCTTAGCGTGCTGACGAAAAAATTGATGTGTTTGTCGTTACGAATTATCGGTTTCAGGAGTCTGGCCAGCCAGTAAGGCATAGATCTGGTGGCGCGTCGAATTCTGTTGTACCACGAGTCCTCGAAAATAGACCTGCCAACCTTTCGGAATTCACTCTCTTGGTCCGAGAGTGCATTCATGTTCAAACCAAAGGCGCAAACTCCGATGACATCGGTCGTAAACTTGGCGGTGAGCTCGCGGCACTCGATCGGCTCGTCCTTGGCAGCTAATTGTAAGAGAAAAAAATCTTTTCTTAATAATTGAGTTTTTTACATAATGAACTGAATAACTTCTATTTATTGCTTCGCTCTAGAAAAGATTTAAAATCAAGTTCCAATGTTAAACTGATACAAAGTAATATTTAAAAAATTAAAATAAATAGGTAATCGAACATCAATTTTCACTGAAATGTTTGTATATATAAACATTTATATACATGGATAATTCTCTGGGAAATCAAAAACGAAAAAAAATTATTTTTCTGAAACAAGATAAAAATATTATAATTAGTGGGTAGAATGTTCATGAATTTTATCAGATTTTTTTAAATCATTAGGATTTAAGTTTTTCAAGGCAGAATATGAGCATGTAGTCATTTTTTATATTCTTTTCCGTAAAATCTTTTTTTATTATTTTTTATCGGTGACCCAATATATTTTTTGAAAAATTTTATTTAATATTATTTAAAAAATTGATTGGATCTCCAAAAAAACTCTTATTGTAATACATGTCAAAAGGAGTCGAATAACCGTCAAAAAACAATGTTCGTTCATCATGTCTCCTAGAATCGTGTGAGGAACAAAGTTTCTTTAATAAATATGGTATTAAAAATAATGATTTATTGTGACGTGCTGGGTATGATCAAGATTTTGAGTTTTTACAACGGTAAAATTTAAGATATTATTAAGTATTGATAGAATGCTTGTAAATTTTTCAGATTTTTTCAACCCATATGTTTAAAACTTTTTGAAGCTAAATATAACCATATTGCCATACGTATATATATATATATATATATATATATATATATATATATATATATATATATATATATATATATATATATATATATATATATATATATATATATGAAAATATCTCTGGGAAATCAAAAGTATAAATAAAAAAGAATTTTATTTCGATAGTAATGTTTCTTTTGGTATGTAGAGCATGTTCAAAGATAAATATAATCGTATTGCCAAAATATGCATTTTAATAGGCTTTTAATCAATATTTCACAGTTGCTAACGCAAGCCTACGCAATAGTGGCACTTATCATACGGAGTGTCAAAAAATAATGTTCGATACACGTAATAAAAATGATTCTCAGAAGAGTGTGATTATCACACTCGCTTCGCTCGGACGACAAACTCACACTCGTGCAAGAATCATTTTTATCGCACTAGTATCGAAAAGTACTATTTTTTCTTTTTTATTTCCCAGATACTCCCATATATAAATATATATATGAGAAACTAATTTTTTGTATGAAAGCATCTCGAAGATATCGCGGTCATTTTGTAGTAAACAAACGAATGGTTAATTATTATTTTGATAAACATACGAAATCACAAAAAAAATAAAGATTCCTCGATTCGTTTTTGATTTATAACGATTTTTTGATTTTAATATTTTGAAATTGATAATGCAATGTATGATCACAAGCTTATAATCTTTTTAATTTATCTTTTGACAACAATCGATGATAAAAAAAAACCCAACCTACCTTTCTAAAAAGAAATATAACAATTTAAAATAATGTATTAGAATAAAGAAATTCATATTGGAACAATTTATTTAGTTTCATGAAGCTAAGTGCCAATGAATTAGGTTCGGCTTTTAAATTTGATTAGTATTATAGTATTTTTTTATGATAATTTTCCGGAAATGATCCACCGACTATTCGCCAAAAAATCGAAATTTTTTTATTACATATTTTTTATGTTTATAGTTTCATGAACATTTTGAGACCTGCTGGATGTCAAAACTCTTTGTTATACCAAAGTTATAGCCAGTTGAGTGAAACAATTAACATTGGATAGCATACCAAATTAAAACGTTAAACACGTCTTTCTCGAAACTTACTTTTCTACCTTCAAAAAGTTTTTTGCGCAACCCATGACCATGGATATTTTTGAAACTTCCAGAAAATATCGGTTAAAGTATTGTGAAAAAAAGTTAATATTTTGTTTTTAGGTATTTTGATGATAAATGTTTTATTCATTGTAAGTGTTGAGACATGCAATTTTTTATGTTTTTTAAGTTCAAAAAACGTTTCATTTACTTTAGACCATTAATTGAGTTTAAAAAATTTCAAAAAAATTAACTTTTATTCATTTAAAGTTGAAAAATATCGTAGAATTTTTTAAAATAGAATTCGTTAAATTCGTTTGCGCAAGAAACTATTCTAAAAACTCTTGTTTTTATTACAAAAATATGTATTTTCTCCAATAACTAGTAAAAAAATTTTAGTGAAAAATTCTCAAAATTTTTTTACAACCTTCTTCAATCATGACAAAAAAGTTACTGAATTTTTAATATTATTGGACGAAAGGGAGAGATTTTTTAAATATCAGTGGAGTTCCCCCTTAACAATGTGCTATTTTTCTCATTTTTACTTATTAACGCTTTAGGAGCTTTTACGCATTGGGATTTAAAGAGAGCTGGTTACGCCAACCTCGTGTAGGAAAATCAGTACAGAGCAAAGCAGTCATTTGGCATTAGTATATATAGCATTTTCATCAGTCGATTATTATTGAAAATTAAACTATTTAATAAATGAAATTTTAATTTTGTTAAGTGTACACCTTCCAGTCATAATTGTATTGAAGGAAAAAATATTTTAAACTCAGAGCATGTTTTATATTGTGAACAAAATTAATATATTCGAATCTTTTTAACTTCACTTTTGTTTATGTAACTTTATTTTATCCGAAAATCACAATGCACAATGAATACAGATTCTATCAGTACCAATAGTTTGAAATCAAAAATAACCTTATAATTAAATAAAATTTTAATTTTTCCAAGTGTACACTTTCCAGTTGTAATTATATTCAATAAAATATTTTGAATCCTGGGCAAGTATTATATTGTGCATCATTTAAAAAATTTTGCAGTTTATGATCTAGATAAACATAAGATCTCTGTGTCCTTGATATCATCTGCAGAGGGCCAACTTTTCAGTATCTCAAGGTCATACGCGATCGTAATTTTATCCGCTTTTTTCCATTTCCGGGGTCAAAAATGTGGAGTCACATTTGAAAAAATTACCTTGACCTTGAAATGACCTTAAAGGTCACGGTCAAGGCCAAATCCACAGTCACCACCAGATAGCCAGGGAAAAATCCTAAAACTTAAGTGCTGAATATTTTCCCCCAAAATGCACTCCCGGTGAGTTATTCTGCTGTTCCAGTACTTTGCAGACACCCTGTATAATAAAAATCGAGTCTTCTGATGGTTTTTTTATCTTTTTAGGAGACTAAAAATAACAAAGTCAAAAGCTCTCATAGTATATATGAAAGAGTATAATTGTATATTTTTAGCTATAAATATGAATTTTTTGAGCAAAAAAAAATTCTTTTTTTAAGATATTTAATACTTTATAACAATCAGTTTCTCACATTCTTTAACCTATATAAGGGGAATTCGGTTTCGGACGCAATTTATTTCGATTGAGTAGAAAATTTTACATAAGAAAAGTATTTTTTATCATAAAAAGCAATATTACATTAATTTTTTTCAATTATTTTTAAACAGAGAAAAAAATTCAAATCGATCTGGAGGTACGTAAAAAAAATTTAGGTCTGAAACTTGGTATAGTATCTGATTTTCATGTATAGAATTGAAAAAAATGCTTACACCAAAATGCCAGAGACGATCCTACAACCTTGTGTTGAATCGCCACGGAATTACCCAAAGGCTATGATCATATTGTATATTTCGCACCCCCAGAACAAGACTATAATATTACTCGTAATTCTACGATTTTCTAAAATCATGCAAATAAAGTAAATCACTCATGAAATATTTTCAATATTTTTTAACCAATTCTCAACACATATTATGGGTTTAGTTCTTACATGATCTATTTTATGTGCAACAATCGATTTGTATCGATATTTTTAAGAATCTAGTATTAATTATACAAATATGCAACAATATCAGAGAAAGATCTCAACTCACCGACTTTCTCCATATACAGGTTGAAGTGATCGGCGCACTCGTTGATCAGATAAAACATCTCCTTCAGCTTGCCCGACGAGAACACCGGGGTGAGCGTCTTTCTCAACGGCTTCCATCTCTTGTGCTCCAGGAACACGAGATGCTGGCCGAGCGGATCGAGGTCCTCGTAACACTTGAAACCCCTGTCCGAGAAGGTAGAAAAGCTCTTGATCAGGACGTCCTTGATGATATCCGGATCCCTGGCCATGAGCACGGGCCTGCCACCGCTGAATAGTCCGATTGCCGGCTCGTTCGGGTACGCGTCGTAGATGCGCTTCACGTGATCGGCCCCGTGGACCTTTCCGAGGATCACGTCCTTGAAGCTGCCGAAGACGGGCACGGGCTTGGGGCCGACGACGTGACGCTTTTCCCAGAAGTCGAAGTTCTTGGTCAGATAGTAGTAGAGGAGGAGCAGGAGGGCTCCGACCCCGATGAGAATTTCAATTGGGCCGATCGCCATTTTTGTTGTTGTCTAGGAGATTTTTTTTGTTATATATATTGTGAAAACTTTCGTTGCACTACACTATGTCTCGCGGCTGTGAACCAGATGCACGAGTATTTATAGCAAAGTGTGCCAATAAAACTAAGGTTACAGTAGAGCAAAGTTTGAATAAGATAAAATGAAATTTTAAAATAAATCAGTAATAATAACTCGATTTGTTTCACATCATCGAAATGCTGAATTCCAGGTAGGAACTATGTTTTCATTCGCAGTTAAAGAACTGCCCGATTCTACGATCACCAACGAAGTGAGCTATGATGCATTAATACCTCTCACTTTTATGCGTAGCCTTCAATTATCATGTCTCCGGAAAATATGATAACAAGACTCAGCGTGACTTTGTATTTTTCTTTTTTTTTTTATTTCTTACGGGTATCGTTGAGAAGATAAACTCAATCATGCCCCAGCGTGACTTTGTATTAAGGCCTTAGGAACATTATACGTCTTATATGACTATCGTGACAATTTATGAATCTTATCTCAAATTAAATAGTTCATTTTTGCTTTCTCAAAGCTAAAGCTTTGTAACGATGAAAATTTTCGGACAAAAGATTTTGATAAATATCGATGTTTTCGAGGTTCCTGAGTAAGAAAAATATATTTTAAAAAATGTATGTATGTATGTATGTGTATGTATTTATGTATGTGTGAAACCAAAAAAGCAAAATTTGTGTCCACTATAACTCTTGCCGGGACCTAATAAGGTATGTTTACAGTTAGATCTGATAGAAATATGGAGCTAAATGGATAATATTTAGAACGTTTTTTTATAAAATAATCACTTTTTTTAAATGTTAAAAAATAATTTTTGCAGCTTTTATTAAAGATATATAAAAGATAGACATAAATTCTTAAATTGCGCGTGAATTTAAAGATTTTTTCAAAACTAGCTAGGTTATCAAATTAAAAATGATTTTATTAGATAGATAGAAATTCTTTAAGTCGTGTGATTTCCTTTTGATTTATGTCTTTTAAAACTATTCTTAAGCTATTTTTAAGAAATAAACGAGAATTTAAAGACTTTTCAGAAATTAACTATTTTATCAAATTAAAAATGATTTTCTTCGACAATTTGTATTGAAGATATGTAAAAGATAGATAGAATTTCGTAAATTTTAAATTAAGAAAGAATTCTGTTAAAGCAGATAACAGCAGTTTCTTAATTTTGTATCATTGTGTACATAAGGTATACTGATAAAATTAAGTTGAATGTCTGTCGCGTATCTGTACAAATTAAGGTACGTGATTTTTGGTAATTTTGTATAGAAATAAAATTATAATTACAATAATTCTATATAATTAATGAACACATTCTTTGTGTTTCATAAATGTGGAAAACGATAGAATGTGAATTTATCTTCTTAATTTTAATAAGCAATCATTCTGAAAATAATTTGACTATAAATACTTGATCATAATTTTCTATTTATCGTTGTAAAGAATCAACACACTATACCAGGAGGAGTAAAACTCCACTCTAAAACATGAGTGAACCGACTTTAGAATGAGATTTCACTCTATTAGAGATGATAACTAAACTTGAAGGTATCTTGACGCTTACTTATACACACACACATACATACACTCGACGTGAGAAATATCTGGTCGAATACGTTTGAAATTTTTTTAAATGCTGCAATTTCATTCGATTTTATTGGAACGAACGCACGTTTTCGCTAACCTCATTGGAGCATTTTAACACCGTAAATACTGATGTAAATACCTCGCCGATCTGCTGCATGCATCGGAGATGGTCTACTTGAAGATCGGTCCCGGAGAGTCTGGTAGCCTGGACTGCGAAGCTTCGATGTAAAATGCTGTCTCCGGATTGGACCTTCTCGTAGCAGGGATTTTCTCTTTTGAGTAACGGCGAGATCGAACAGAAAAAAAGATAGCGCTGGATCACAATAATAATTGAAAGTATTGTTTTATCACTAATAACAGCGGAGATCACAGAATTCTCAATTTTAATTAATAGATATATGAGACTAGTACCAATCTTAAAATATATGATTATAGCCTAGGCTTAATTAGAAGTTTTTGTGATGTACTGGGTCAAGATTTTAAGATTTAACAATGGCAGAATTTGAGATATTATTATGTTTTGATAGCACAAATATTCTCAGAATGATTGCATTTAAACATAAAAAGTTTTCTGGATTCGTACAAAAAAAGCCTTTTTTTTATTTAATCCAGGCCTGCCCTTTAGTAAATATCTTAATTTTTCCATGTCATTGTTTTCCGATGACTGTGCATTCGATATAATTTAAAGCTCAATTATTACACTTTTTAGCATTAATTTATCTCATCGTGACTTGCATATCATATACATGCGCGTTTACATGAATTGAATAATATTTTTCTTTTACAATCATACTTATTCTTTCAATGTATCAATTAAAACTTTCATTGTCCTTTAAGGTGGACCTATAGAAAAATGTGACGATTTTGTGTTGTCAATATTGGCCATCAGAATCATTTTAATGAACTTAATAGTTATTTATACGTAATTTTCCACCAACCTTTATTGCACACAATCCAGCGTGTTCCTACATTAACCGAATCCTAACCCGTGCCCAAATCTATTATATACTACACAGACAAGCTTCAGAAAACATAGTAATCATTAAAAAAAATTTTGATCGATACTCTGCGATAGAAAAATTGTTTTAAAATCATCAGAAAATTATTGCTTTTTGCTTTCTCAAAGAGAAAGCTTTGTGACGATAAAAATATTTTTATCAGAGATTTTGATGAATTTTTATGTTTCCAAGACATCTGAGTCAGAAAAACATGTTTTTAAAAAATGTCTGTCTGTATGTATGTATGTATGAGACAAAATTTGTGGAACAATAACTCTTCAAGGGAAGCATGTTATGAACTTAAATTTTATAGACATATGAAGTATAGCTCAACTTAGAACTGATTAAGATTTTGAAGCTAATGGGGTAATAAAAAGTACATTTAAAAAAAAAAGTAGTTACTGAAAATATTTCAAAAATCGAAAAAAATATTGTTCTTATACGTTAATTATGTTGAAAATATGTGTTTTCATAAAGTACACGTTATTTCGTTTTTATTGATATTTATAGCGATTATTTTCATTATTTTTTCAAAAGAAAAAAAAAAATAAATTTAACAAAATTTGTAAAAATTAAGAACATTTTTTTTCTCTACATACGTTTAACATATTAAAAATAATATATTTAATCTAATCTGGTACACCGTGATTTCATTTTGATCAATATAGCTTGCAATTACTTTATTTTTTTTTAATTATTATTATTTTTTTCGATTCCCCGTCAGTTCGAATTTTTCTGCAACTTTTTAAGAAAATTGTTTTCCGGTTTTCTCGATGTCGAAGATCGGGCCTGCAACCCGCAACCTGTTAACAACCTGATAATTTCTTATAGTGGGTGTACTATACTAAAATATTATAACTGGGTGTACGTTCACTTGTGCGAGATAAACATCTCGGGTGTGGTCCAGATATATGGAAGGCTGCATATGATTTTCAGTATTATCGATCCTTTTACTACTATCGATAATTTCCTATAGTGGGTGTACGTGCACGAGTGCGAGATGATCATCTCGGGTGTGGTCGAGATGTCTGGGAGGCAGCGTATGATTTTTCAGTAATATCAATACTTCTTATAACAATATATTTTTTACTACAATCGATAATTTCTTATACTGGGTGTACGTGCACGTATGCGAATATTATTTTATTGTGGGTGTACGTTCACGTGTGCGAGATGATCATCTCGGATATGGTACAGATGTCCCCGATGCTGCGTGTGATTTTTCACTACTATGGATATTTTTTACTACTATCGATAATTTTACAGTGGGTATACGTGCACGTAGGCGGGATGATAATCTCTGGTGTGGTCCAGATGTCTGGGAGGCTGCTTTGATTTTTCAGTAATATTGATACTTTTTACTGCTATCGATAATTTTTGAGTGGGTGTACGTGCACGTGTGCGAAATGATTATCTGGATGTGGTCTAGATATCCAAGATGCTACTTATGTCTGCCTATGTCTGCCTATTTGGGGCCTGCGGCGGCTCAGTCGGTAGAGTGTCGGATTCCCACGCCGGTGACCCGGGTTCGAATCCTAGTCTCTGCCGATTGATACAAGCACCTCTGTAAAAATTACATGTGCTTTGTTTACAAACACACCGCAGACCCCCGTCGTCGATTAGCACCACATGGAAGCACAAACATGGCGACGTTAAATAATTATAAAAAAAAAAAAAAAATGTCTGCCTAGAAACGTTGAAATTTTCGAAACTGCTTTGCTTTGGTCATGATAGTTTAAATCCCAATGGTGACTATTTAAATGCCACTAGCGATAAGAAGTATATCCCTTACCCAAAAAACTCTCAACTATAACTCCCATCCTTGAGGGTTTTTCATACCCTCAACTTAAGATTAACCCTCAACTTGACAGTAACCCAAAAAATGAGAGTTTACTTGAGAGTAACCCTTAACTTGAGTCTTATGATGTACCCTCAACTTGACAGTAACCCTTAATTTGAGTGTTTTCTGACGAGTAACGCTCAGTTGAGAGTAGCACTTTAATTAACCCTTAACTTGATTGTTATTGTGATAATTTCACTCAAGATGAGGGTTAATCTTAGAGTTCTCTTAAACGAGTAGCTTAATTTTCGAGATTTATACTTAAAGCATAATTGACACTCATCTTAATGATGATACTGATTGTTGTACGAGGGAGATAGAGTCACAGTGTGCCCTACTGAAAAAGGTCAGATGATAATCAGGTGAGAAACAGGTATAATCATGTGAAAATCATATGCCAAAATCGCATGTTTCTCAAATAATTATCCCGTGATTTTTACCTGGAAATCATGTAGATATATGTTATTAAATAAAATGTCGTTTTTTTCTATAATTCCAAAGAGAACATTTTTTAATTATCAGAATCTGTACGGAAATCATGCAGAATTCAATATTGAAATCCTTACGAAATTTTGTGTTTGCCGACAGAATATCTACAGAATTCGTACAAAATCTATACACACACACCCTAGTGGAAATTTCAAAATGTGAAAAACTGTGAAAAATCTGTGAAAAACTGTAAAACCATGACCATTTCGTGAACTATTGTGAAATTGTGTTGCATTCCGAACAGGATGTTAAAAAAATATTATAGAGTATTTAACACATAAACAAATATTGTCACAGTTTCTCAGTTTTTCATAGTCTCTCACATTTTATCATAGTTTTTTACAGTTATAATTTCCTTTATATACGAGAATGCAACGTGAGTAAATGTAAAAAACTGTGAATAACTAAAAAAAGTGAAAAAATGTACACAATTGTTTGTAACAAATGGTCCAAATGTGTGCATTTTCACAGTTTTTCACAGTTGTTAGAAGAAAATAGCCTGGATAGAATACTAAAACAAAAATAATATTTAGAAATATGTTTTGAGAAAAGGGACTCTTACTTATTCACTTTCAATCTTACACACCATATTTACTAAGAAATATAAAATTTTACCAACCTAATTTTACCAACCTAAAAAGAACTTTCAAATCACTATAGACTGCATACGCACAGCTGAATAGAGTGTACAAATGCTGAAATATATACCGAAGTACAATATTATTATTATTAAGATAATTTTTTATAATAAAGAGTGCAGTTTACCAATATTTATACAAAGTAATTATAACTATTTTGTTATTTTCACTTGGTTCGATGCAGTAATGTAGACTTTAATAGCAATGCTTCGATGACTGATATTCTGGTGATTGAATTAAAATTTGAGTATGCGAAGTGAATATTTCTTAATGTACTTTATTTCGGAATTATATTTACATAAGTATATTACAAAGTTATAAAAAGATATATTTGAATAATAAATTTCATTTTCAATTAAAAATTACTGTACAAAATAATATCAATATTTGTAATATAATAATGTAATCTTATTAAAACATCCTGCGGATATTTAATTACTGAACTGGAATAAAAGAAATATATTTAAAGAAATAATTCTTCTCACATACTAGATACAAACAAAACTGGATACTTATCTGACTTCGTAATCATTGAAAAATTTAAATAGACTTCATTATCTTCCAGTAATTTAATTTTGAGTATAGATGTTTATGAGTACGGAAAAAGACAAATTTACATCAGCGCAAGCATCTAAAATAATAAATAAACAAATTTCTTTTGTTATTTCTTAATTTAAACACAATTACAAATCAAAATCTATTTAATTTTTAAAAACAATTCATTAAAACAATTATTATTTCACAAAAATTAAACAATTTGTTTTAAAGAGGTGTATTAAGTCATTGATAGAAATGTTAAGCGGATTCAATTTATGTTCATTGAGAACTTCGATAACACCGAAAAGCATCAAATAGTTTCACTCATTCTAAATGTAATAGACATAATTCTTCATCTATCATAAGTATAATATTTGATAATATAATACCTTTTAGTGTAGAACTTGAAAAAAATATTGATATTATTGATACTATTGATAATCTATGAATATACAATATAATAGTTGTTATCGAAATGCAAAACTAATTATTTCCAAACTGTATTCTTAATCTGGTATTACATAACTAAATTTGTAAAAAAATTATTAATCTAAATCTATAACGTTGTTATGAACAGATAGGTGAAACAATTAGTTTACCACAAAAATGCACAATTTTTTTTCAAATTGACATATCAAGTCTCTGAACAAAATGTCACGTATTTAAATTCTACTTATTCACGTAATTGTAATAACGATACGCGTAATAATTTTTTATATAAGACATCCAGACAAGAATCCAAGCAAGAAGAACTTTCAACACATACGCTACGTAAGTATCTCTGGTGTGATACGTGAACGCCATCTAGACGTGTCAAAAGTGGGGTGCTAGAAATTATTTTTTTCACTATTTTAGATGAAATCTGTTGTAAACCTGCTCTATCTTGTTCAGAATAAGCAATATCAAACCTTTTTTTCCTTAAAAAATACTTTATTTTTTGGCATTTATCAAAACAAATTAAGGTAGGACCCCAAATCTGCAAATGTTGTCACATTAATTTTGATAGAAAAGTTACTTTACATTTGACTATTCACTAATTTTCGGCAAAGAGAATTTTTCCTTTACACTAGCTCGTACGGCCAGCTGACAACTGCGTTGCTCGTAAATCCAACATGGCATCGCGGCAGTTTGCTGGGAGCATGAACCGCTCGAATAGCGCAGTTATCAGCTGGCCGTACGAGCTAGTGTAAATAAAAAATTCGCTTTGCCGAAAATTAGTGAATAGTCGAATGTAAAGTAATATGATTAACAAAATTAACGTGAGAAAACAACGTAACTTTTTATGTATGAAGTTACGTTATTAAGTTATTAAGTTATCCACATAAATTGAAATCTATGATTTTTCACTATTTTTAAACGTAGATAACTTTTTACCTAAGCATCCAGTTGGAACAATTTTCTCTTTAAATTGAAGCTCTTATCTTATACTTTGATTGTATTGATATGTTTTCTGTTAATTTTCTCCATGTTAAATTCCCATAAGAGAATTTGGGTAGCCGAAAAAACAGTGAACCAAGACCGAATTCATGGGAACACTATTTTTGCTGCATTCTGCATGCCCTAAAGAAGAAGAAAAAAGTTGTACCAGAGATGTAACTCAAAAAATTTTTTTTTTAATTTTTGAACACTTTAACAGAATGTTTTTTTGCGATTTTTGTCATATAACCTATGGGCTATATATGGATGGTTCCATGTCAAGTGAGCATATCCAAAAATAAAAATATCTGAAACTCTACAAAAATGTTGGTATGTGTACACGGAGTATGTAAAAAAAATTTCAGACCCTAAGGTGTTATATGTCAAGGGCAATTAAAGGTTGAAAAATGCGCTCTTTTTAATATTTTGAGATTTTGCCAACATTGTGTGATTTGTAACTCAAAATCTAGGGACTTTTGAGAAAAAAGTGTAGGAATACTTTTTGGTAAAATTAAGGTTAGAAAGATAAAAAAAATTATTAGACCCTATTGCGATATTTTGTGATCTCATGCATTGTGATATATTGTGATATTCAGATTCTAGAAAAACGCCACAATTTTTTTCAAAATAACAAATGTTAAAATTTAGTTTTTCATATTTCCTTTTATTCTAGACTAGTTAGAATATGGTCTCAAGCTTAATATAATTTTTGCAGAATTTTTAAATAGCGCATTTTTTTCGATATTTGTTTTTTCGATATTTGTTTATAAACCCATTCATTGTGATGTAAGATTCGAATTTTAGCTGATCACCATCACCTTTCTCAAAGCAAAAAATCTTAAAATTTAATATTTCATGTCAGCTATCATTCTAGACCTTGTGCAAAATGATCACAAGCTAAATATAATTCCTGCAGTGCTATTAAATGGTGACTTCTTATTACAGTCACAAAGTGGAAATACCGAAAAAAACTGCGCTATTTAAAAATTCTGTAAAAATTATATTAAGCTTGAGACCATATTCTAACTAGTCTAGAATTAAAGGAAATTTGAAAAACAAAATTTTAAGATTTGATATTTTGAAAAAAATTTTGGCGTTTTTCTAGAATCTTAATATCACAATATATCACAATGCATGAGATCACAAAATATCGCAATAGGGTCTAATAATTTTTTTTTATCTTTCTAACCTTATTTTGACCAAAAAATATTTCTACACATTTTTCTCAAAAGTCCCCAGTTTTTGAGTTAAAAATCAACCAATGTTGTAAAAATCTCAAAATATTAATAAAAACGCATTTTTAACCTTTAATTGCCCTTGACACTTTTTTACATACTCTGAGTACACATACCAACATTTTTGTAGAGTTTCAGACATTTTTATTTTTGGACATGCTCACTTGACATGGAACCACCTACTTATAGTGGATGAATAAATATCAATTTGTTTAATATCTGCTTTACGTGATCCGGGGCTATTACATATCTCGACTAGTAAAACTGATATGTGATAAAAATTATTTTCTGGGTGTTAAATTATCAATAATATCG
The DNA here is from genome assembly GCA_949152435.1 of Gastracanthus pulcherrimus. NCBI lineage: Eukaryota > Metazoa > Arthropoda > Insecta > Hymenoptera > Pteromalidae > Gastracanthus > Gastracanthus pulcherrimus. The sequence goes on from OX424575.1 coordinate 27,082,212, forward strand.
ATATATATTTTTTTAAAGTTCTACACAAAAAGGAATTATATTGTCAAATATAATATACTTATACGGTAGATGAAGAATTATGTTCATTCCATTCAGAATCAGCTTGAAGCTATTTGAAGCTTTTCGGTCAATGGTGTTATCAAAGTCCTCACTGAACATAAACTGAATCCACTTAACATTTTTATCGATAACTTAATACATTTCTTTAAAACAAATTGTTTTACTTTTGTGAAATAATACTTGTTTTAATGATTTGTTTTTAAAAATATAATAGATTTTGATTTATAATTGTGTTTAAATTTGTTTTTTTATTATTTCAAATGCTTGCGCTGATGTAAATTTTGCTTTTTCCTTACTCATAAACACCTGCACTCAAGATTAAATTGCTGGTGATTAAGAAGTCTTTAAATTTTTCAAGGATTACGGAGTCAGATAAGTACCCAATTTTGTATTTATCTCGTATGTGAGAAGAATTATTTCTTTAAATATTATTGTTTTATTCCATGTCAGTAATTAAATATCCGCAGGATGATTTTAATAAGATTATATTATTATGTTACAAATATTGGTATTATTTTGTACAGTAATTTTTAATTGAAAATGAATTTTTTATTTACGTATATCTTTTTATAACTTTGTAATATACTTATGTAAATATAATCCAAAAGTAAAGTAAACTCGACGTGAGAAATTTCTGGTTGGATGCGTTTGAATTTTTTTGAAATACTACAATTTCATTGGGTCTCATTGGATCGAACGTACGTTTTCCCTAAGCTCATTGGAGGAATTCAAACGCATTCGACCAGAAATTTTCCACGTCGAGTGTACATTGAGGAATGTTTACTGCGCATACTCAAATTTGAATTCAATCACCAGAATATCAGACATCGAAGCATTGCTATTAAAGTACACATTGCTTACTGCTCTTTATTATAAAAAATTATCTTAATAATAATAATACTTACGTATATGTTTCAGCATTTGTACACTTTATCCAACTGTGCGTATACAGTCTATAGTGATTTAGGTTGGTACAATTTTATATTTCTTAGTAAATATGGTGCGCATGATTGAAAGTGAATAAGTGAGACCCCGTAATTTTCTCAGAACTTTTTTCTAAAATCTTTTTTCAGTATTCTATCCAGGACATTTTTTTAAATAGATCAAGATTTCAGTGCTGCCTTAGTGAAATTGACAAGTCTGACAAACTGTGAAAATATACACATTTGGAACATCTGTTACAAACAAATGTGCACCTTTTTCACATTTTTTTCTTAGTATTTCATAGTTTTTCACACTTATAAAAAACACGTATTTTATCTAATAAAGCTTGCACAATTTTCATAGTTTTTCACAGTTTTTTCAAATTTTCTCACGTTGTATTCTCTTATATAAAGAAAATTACTGAAATTGTGAAAAACTAAGAAATTGGGACAAAATGTGTTTATGTGTGAAATGCTCTATAATATTTTTTAAAATGCTGTTCCAAATGTAATACCAATTTCACAGTTTTTGACGAAATTTTCATGGTTCTACACACTTTTTCACAGATTTGTCACAGTTATTCATATTTTGAAATTTCCACTAGGGTGTGTGTGTACAGATTTTGTACAAATTCAGTAGAGATTCTGTCCACATACACCACAGATTTCGGAAGGATTTCAATATAGAATTCTGCATGATTTCCGTACAGATTCTGATAAATAAAAAATGTTCTCTTTGGAATTATAGAAATAAACGACATTTTATTTAATAACAAATATCTACGTGATTTTCAGGTAAAAATCAGGTGATAATAATTTGCGAATCATATGCGATTTTGGCATATGATTTTCACAATATGATTAACACCTGATTATCATCTGAGTTTTTTCAGTAGACTGTGTATGCGTGCGTGATTGTGTGTGTGTTGACGTGTATGTCTAGTGATCAATGTATGAATGCTGTGTTATTTAAGAGAGAATAAGAAAAGGAAAAAGAGATATGCGACAGTATATATAAAGTCGCACAAGTCACAATTTAGATATGAAAAAAATATCAGTCCGCATAAAAATACGCACCATTCCACTAGAGCACGCACATCCGTCAGAGTCCGCATAAACACCCTTTATATGTATTGTCCGCACAGAACGTTCAGATTAATAAAACCCTCAACTTTCAGAGTTTTAAAAATAAATTTCAATGCCCTGAACAAGCCACTGAGGATAAGCTAATTGGTTTCCATTGAAATAAATTTTACTTTGAACTATTTAAACGGTCTATCATATCCTTAATTGTTTACTAGGCTCATAGAAATTAATTTTAATTAATTGATATAGTGGCCCAAGATACCCCACTTTATAGTAAATCGAAGGTTAATAAATACTTATAGTCATGGTAATTGCGCAAATGTAAAAAGTAAACTCATGTAAAATAATTAAATAATAAGGACAAGAAATAATTTTAGAAAATGAAATGAAGGTTATATGCTTGTATAGTTATTCCGACCGTTTTTGGATATTCATAAGTTATAAACAGTCTATAGTGTATGATAGAAGGAGAGGTAGAGGAAAGAGAGAGTAGGAGAAAGCAAAGTGGGAGAAGACAAAGTCGAGTCTCCCCGAATCAGCTGAACAAGGTGTAAAAAATTCGCGGCTCGAGCTATCATTCTCTGACCGTGAAGGAAGCAAGTTCGACTTCCGTATCTCTTTCTTGCTTTCACTGCCATAGATTGACTGAGGCGATGAAATCACCAATCAATCATCACTTAACGATTGTGTAAAACAGAGTCTTCAAGTAGGCCAGGAACCCCATAACCTTTTCCTAATTTTAAGATGATGTTAAACCCTCTTGTTACTGTCAAATACGGAGAACCACTATTTTCATTTAACTTTCAATTTTGAGAGAATATCTCTCTGGTAAGTTATTGATTTTGATTATTACAACAACGTTCCAGAGAAATATTTATTCAAAATTGAAAATGAAATAAGTAAAGTGGTTCCTCGAAATTGTCGATGACAGGTGGCTTTAGCATCACCTTAAGAAGAAAAAGAATATCTGCGCAGAAGATCGAAGAAGACGAGATTTAAACACTTGATCGGCGATCGACGTGTGTAATGTGTGTGTGGTGAGTGAGCACGTGTGCATCTTGTTACGTAATATTTGTAGTATCATCGATTTAAAGCAGTTTTATTAGTTACTGTGCTTTATTCGTTTATTAGCAATATATATTTAAATGAATTAGAATTATTGTTTAATAATTTATTTTACTTCTATCCTGAAACTGCATGCATTATTCTTTATAAGTCTATGATAAATAATCAGTGTCTTCTCAGATGTAATTTATTTTATGAATAAATATAACAAATATAGAATTCAAAGTTTATTATTACATTTCATTTTACTTTATTTCATTATTTTATTAATTATTCTGAATATATTCATTTAATAATAGAAGAAAGTATTATTTTTTTTAAATGATAAAAAAAGTACTAAATACCTGTTTATATCCATAATACATATTGACTTATACTATTTGTATACTTTTTAAATGTTTAAATTAGGTTTTTAACTTACCAAAATGTTAACTGAAACGTTTTATAGAGCATATTTATGTATTATTATGGAAAGATCTTCATTAAAAAGCAGGGCAAAACATATTTATATATTAGTTCAAATTTTATTGACTTTCTTTTTGTATCGAAATTGAAAATCGAAATATGCATGTTCGTAGAGAATCACCAATATATGGTATGATGCAATGAAATGTGTTGTATTTCTGCTACCATTATTGGCTGGCCTATTTGATAGTAATAGTAATAATAATAATAATAATGTAAATATAGCTCGACACGTTAATTAGTTTTAATAACGCAAATTTTATTGTTTAAATTAAATGTGATAATGTTACATATGATGTCATATCTACAGAAAAAGTACAAAGTTGTAAGTCATACGTCGTCTATGCAATACAATAATCTTGCAATGAATGACTTGTCTTCTCGTATTCATCTTCCCTCCAACGATCGACACATCGGTACATACGAGTGTGCAAAATTCACATTATGTGCACAAACACACACACACACACACGGCGTCGTAATATATCGTTTGGAGTATTCACGGAGAGGAAGAAACAATCGAGAAAGGAAGGTAGATAGATAAAGAAGGAATGGAGTCTGAAGAGATATTTTTGGCGATGTTGATGTATGCATATGTTCGTTCATATGGAGGATAGGAGGAGATGAGGATGAGGGATTAAAATACAAAAATAAATCGCAAATCGCCGAAAGCAGCCACGACAGAAGGCACGACAAATTGCTACGCAAAAAGCGGATGCTCCCTTCTCTTTTCTACTTATCTTTCTCTCTCTCTCTCTCTTTCTTTCTTTCACCGGGTTTCCGAGGACAGACAGAGACAGAGAGAGATAGAGGAAGAGAGAAAGAGAGAGCTCGCTTACTCACCTTATCACTCGTAAAAAAATTAAATCAGCGCTTTGATCGTCAGGTGCGACTTTGAATTGTCGGAGGTAAATCAACAGTCCCTCGGTACACCGTACATTGATTCTCGCTCTGCCATTTATAACATCCTTTTTTTCATCTTTTTTTTATTTTTTTTTCCTTTAAGGGATTTCCAGATACTGACGAATGTACTCTTTAATTACATTATATCATTATAAAACAATTAAAGTATAATTGTCACTGCTACATCACTAAATTTTTAATGAATATACTAAGAATTAATACTAGTTAGCCCTTGAACGAATAGTAAAACATAAAATTCAGATAAAAGCAGTCAGTACCCAGGTTAATTCCTTAAACCTTTACGTATGATGTTGATAATGATTTTTTTTAGATTATAACGGATTATATATAATAATATTTATATTTGCTTTAAAAATTACGTATGATCTCGCATTTAGCTTCTTTAATTCTCGGTTTTTCTTCACGTCTTTGTACTTTCTTCTCCAGTACGTTTTTGCTTGCTACTACATCATGCGAAAGTCGCTAGACTTTGTATGCGAGAACTTGGTAAGTATCAGCTTACAATATTTTTTTTGTTCTTTTATTTGTTTTTTTTAAGTTTTTGTTCATCGGATCTTTTTATACGCGTACATACGAGCGGGCATGAATGTTAACGTCTGTATACTGTTATTAATCTACGTGTACAATACTTTCTACATTTATGAGGGTGCGTTCATAGTGACGGAAAAACCGTGGCTGGACCTGCGACGTTATTATTTTATCCATGTAGGCATTTTTTGCATTACTCGTATAGTCGCATAACGCTTAAAATAATATTTGCTCATGATCGGACTCGTGGACGTATATGACGGCCAGAGCCGAGGATATGTGACACGGTAGCCGTAGACCTCGATGGATCCTCGAACAATCCTTTTTTACATTCAGGTGGGCAGAACGTACACTGACCACGAAAATGTCCCTAGCCCATGCGCGGCTAACTTCAATCGAGTTTTAACCGAGGTCGAAATTTTCGACCTCGGTCGATTCTCGATCGACCGAGGTCGAGCAAAATTACACCGAGGACACCAAAATACTTGGACCTAGGTGGCGCAAGATTCGACCGGGGTCTACGAGAATTCGACCGAGGTGTAAGAAAATTCGACCGAGGTCCGACCGAGATCAGAAGATCAGACCGAGATTAATCCGAGGCTCCCCCGACGTGCATCCTGGAGTCACTCCCCGATGAGAGTCGCCCGAAGTTGATTCGCGACTCCGTCGAGGTTAACCCGAGGACTTGGAGGTTAAGCTAATGCAAACTTCAATGATATATATTAGTTGATGTATGTATTTGTAGACATATACTATATTAAAATATAGAAGAACTCGCAAATCACCAGTGTACCATTGATAATATATTGAATATTATCAAAAAAAAATGGCAGTGCACGAGATAAATAAAGGCAGAAGGTTGCACAGCGAATATCATCGGTTATTCCCAATGTTAAAACGACATGATAAGAAATTTGAAACGTACATGCGAATGAAGGTTACAACATTTGAGTACATATTAACAAAAGTGCACGACTCTTTGATCAAAAATTGGTGCAACCTTCATACACAACCTATCTTACCAGAGGAAAAATTAGTTATTACAATAAGGTATATATTAATTATTATTACTATTATAATTTCTTCAAATTGATGACTAATGTTTGCTATTTTGTTACAGACATTTATCAACTGGTGCCTCTTATAGCGATTTATCTATTGCATTTTTAATGGGAAAATCGACTATAAGCAACTTGATTACTGAAGTATGTACAGCTTTATGGAACAACCTCCGACGTTTACATATGCCAATGCCGACATCAGATTCCTTAATGGACATTGCCCAAGAATATTATTTGATGTGGGATATGCTACACTGCGTGGGATCGATAGATGTGCGCCACATGAGAATCAGACAGCCAGAAGGCTCAGGATCTTTATATTATAACTATAAGAATTTTTTCTCTATAACGCTACAAGCAGTTGTGGATGCCCGCTATAAATTTGTTGCGATTGATGTCGGCGGCTATGGGCATCAACATGATGCAACTACGTTCAGACACAGTAAGCTATACAAAGCTCTAAAATCGAAAAAAATCAAATTCCCAGAAGATGACGAATTGTATGATAGTCGTACGGTTTTACCATATTTTTTTATTGGCGATGGCGCCTACCCATTGAGCAGAAATCTCATGAAGCCCTATCCAGGTAAAGGATTGTCAAAAGATGAGAAGTTATTTAATAAAAGGATATCGAGAGCGAGAATGGCTGTAGAATGTGGATTTGGGCGATTATGCCAGAAATTTAGAATTTTTTATAAACCTATGGAGTACGAACCACCAAAAGCAAAATTAGTAGTGAAAGCCGCTTGCATTTTACATAACGTAATAATTGACTGTGAGAAGCCTATCACTATTGTATCACCTGAATTGATTGATGCATCATCAATTCTCCAAGGAGATGAACGGGAAATAGTAGATGAAGTCTTGACTGGGGATGGTCAAATTGTGAGAAGTAAACTCCTTCGATTCTTTTTGAAAAATCCCATAGTACGAAAATAGAACGATTTCGTAAATAAATATTGATCTACAAAATGAAGATGTAAGCATTTATTTATTTATTTATTTATAGAGACCTACATTTTTCTACTTTATAACTGAATTAATAAAAATTATTTTTAATAAACTTTAGATAGACGCCTAGACGTCGTTCGTCAAACCCTGGAGCCCTGCATATGAGTCAAATACTTGAAACTATGATCAAGGAGAAGATTATCGAAAGTATTCAAACGCGTCCGCTATTATCGTCAATGAAAGGACTATGCACTCTTTTCGAATCTGCATGTATATAATATGCGATTACCGAAGCTGTGATACGAACTGGCGAGCACAGTTTGAAAAAATTATATATACCGCAATTTAGAATCTGTAACCTTTATTCATATATGCTTCATGGTCCATAAACAATAAATAAACTTACAGCACACATTTTCTCTCTCTCTCTCTCTCTCTCTCTCTCTCTCCCGTTCTTTCTCACTCACTCATTTAAAATATATTTAAAAAACTCTATACAACAGTATAGAATAATTTTATATAATCATCATACATAATTATTACAGTATGCTTCGTATACAAAAATTCATATATAACAATGATCAACTGACGAATAAAACAAGAATTCCGCACAAAAGTATATGAACGTGCATAGCATCAATTGTATTTACCTCGCGACGTATTTGAAAATCTATCTTTCTCTTCATCACTTACCTGTACTTATCTCCCAAGAAAAGAGTTGCTGTAGCTATAGGTAACATCTGTCTTTTGTTTCTTTCTTCACTTATGTTCGTTTATTTTTTATTTTCTGTCCCTGCCTACCACGTATTATAAGTGTCACGCAGCGAAGAAAACTGGAATGACAAACGCGCACTCAATTTCTTCTATTTTTCTACGACGCGTCTATTTTTCTGTTTGTTGCAAAGAACGTCGTTTTTGCCTTCATTATCATTTTTTTTGCACCCTAATAATAATCTTTAAAGACCCTTTTGTGTATATATAGCCTATGCGTGTGTAGCCGGTGCTATGTACACGATGGAGGCAAGCGAAAGTCCATTTGGAAGCGGGTTAAGTGAAATATTTTGCTTGGACATTTAAAAAATATAACTCAATAATCTGTGACGAAGTCTGGAGATCCCTGTAAAACGAAGATGAGGGCTATAAGATAATAAGTCAAGCGCTCTGTTTCCTTTCCTGGTAACAGGGGGAGCTATGAAGAATTTTGTCGTTTAGTAAAACTATATATATATATAATACTACTGTCCGATTAAAACGGATGCAGCTCACGGCCACCTCGCTATAGTGATTCCGCAAATATCAAGAAAGAAACCCACGCAAATTACATTGTCTCTTCAACTTTCGGCGCAAAAAATCGGCAATACACCGCACACGACAATCATACCCAGGAGCATTGTAATTCTCGCGGTTTTAGAAATCAATCATTTTTCAGGCTGTCGGCGTTCGCGGCCGGTCGATTCATTTTTCCGCGCTTTACATGCACGAGCCATTAAAATCGTTGGCTTCGCGCGCCACTCGCAAATAACGCACGGCCGCGTTGTGACGTAAGGCCCATTACACGCTAAAAGGAACAGGGAACAGATACAGATACCAAATAACATTGGTTAATATATCTATATATATGAGGAACAGACACAGATACATATATATATATATATATATATATATATATATATATATATATATATATATATATATATATATATATATATATATATATATATATATATATATATATATATATATATATATATATATATATATATATACTAAACAATGTTATTTTGTATCTATATCTGTTCCCTGTAAATTACAGAAAAACTCTGTACTCTCGACTCGAGCCCAGTGTATACAGCGCAGCTGATGGTTTTATCGTAGCTTATCTCCCGCGATCTGGCGCTGCTGCGCGGCGGCGAATCATTAGGTCAGCCGGAGTCTTGCTAAGTCATTTTTTTTTGCTCGGATAACGATCTCTATGGGGACGCGCGAAAACCGTTTTTGTTCGACTTAACTCAGCGGTTTTCGTTTTGTTATAAAATAGAATGAATAGAATAATTAATACAACGTATACCGATTATCTACAGCAAAACTCACAGCAACATTATACGTTTATGTGGATTTGTACAATAATGTAAAACCAGACCTTTGTTACCTTGATACAAAAATCATCCCATATACAAATATAGTCTATAAGTTACAAAACTATACAATAAGAATAAAAAGATATGCATAATAACGACGTAGTACTGTGCACTAAAAAACTGCTAAATAAGCTAAATAACCAACGACTTTATTTCCGTAATTTGGCAAATAGTTTTATAGATATATCTATACAAAACTGAATATTTTGTAAAAAAACTGAAATACGCTCACGATGGTTACTTTCCTTTTCATCATACGACTTTCAAATTCAAAGTGCTGTCGTTATAATCTGCTGTTGACGTTAAGTTACAAATCTAAAATAACTATCATTTGCAAGCGCAAACAATATACATATATCGTGTGATCCGAAGGAAATCATTGGCCGGATTATTTAGATGTGTCGATCCCTGACTTATTAGATAAAAGAACTCTTTCTTTCTCGCATTTTCACGCTGAAGTAGAAAGCCAATTATACTTCGTGTCTCAAATTGTAAGATTTTCGATGACATTTTTTGTATAATAACTCGCGATTAAACGCCAAGTTAATCGAAGTCTATTTACTTGACAATAGTGGATTAAATAAAGACAAGATCGTATGAAGAATACATCGTAGGCAGTAATTAAGGAAACTCTTGTTTGATGGTAAATGGATTTGCTAACCACGATTGCAAATCTGCTGTTGGTTTCACAATGATGATCTCTTCATCGTCGCTTAAAGAAATGATTTCTAAGTAGGAAAAGAATGAAAATGTTATTAGTGAAAATTATTTTAGAACAATAAGAATACCAACAAAATAAAATGCTTACCAGCTTCCTCTTTACTTTTCTTCTCAATTTTCACTTCGTTCTTATCATTCATTGTGGCTTCCTCGATAGTTTGCTTCTCAGTTTTTATTTCAATTATTTTGGAATCATCCATTTTGGGGTCCTTGATAGTCTGCTTCTCCATTTTTACTTGATTGTTACTGGAATTAAATTCAGCATTGGGTCGTTCCATCTTGACTGCAGATGGCTGCACTGCAGGAATTTCGAAGGCCTGTTGATTGTTTGTAGCATAGTTGTACAGCGTCACAAAAGCATCGAGCATACATTGCAGTTGGACAAGATCTCCGCCTGGTATTCTATCTAAGTATGGTAACACACTAAGCAAAAATTGCCAGTCGGCTTGGTTTTCAGGACTGTCAAATACAAATGGTGCTTCTGCAATTTGCTGAGAGTATTGGGATGTCTGGGCAACTGGAGTTGACGATTTGCTTGAAGAACCAGCAATTTCTGAACTTGAACTGTGAATTTCTTCATCGTCATTATCGGAGTCAATATTTCCATCTGACTCAGCCACAACCGTATCTTTCAGAAAAGACATTGAGTCAAAGTGACACCATGTTTTCTTTGGTTTTTTGGCAGCAGCGCCGGATCTTAATTTTGGCCGCTCAGCCAATTCCTTGGTATATTGTGTTACAAGATTCTTCCATTTGTTGCGAGCTTGCTCCTCTATAAAATAATACACTAATTAATATTATATCACATTCGATTATTTATTACAATATTTATTAGATATATATATTACTTGAAATGTTTAGTTTCCTTGCAATATCAAGCCACAATTTTGACCGTTCACCGGGGTTGGAAAAATCTGGTGTTGCCTTGTTCCATAGACCTTCTGCTTCGAAGACGAAGGAAATCAAATTTTCTTCTTTAGGCTTACTCCACTTAAAAGGCACTGAAAAAATGCAAGTTTAAAAGAAATATAGCAATATATAAAAAAATTTTTGAAGGCATAATATAGTCCAGTCGAGTCGAGCTAGTTCGACTTATATGCAAATACTTATTATAGTAGCTTGATGAAAATACTTATTAGTAGCTCGAATACAAATGATATTTCGGCAATAGTATTGCCGGTTTTGGCCAAGACAGGACCATATTGCATTTCTACTCAGGTATTTCGTTTCTGAATATCTTAGAAGCTACTAAAATCAGTTCAAAACTCCCGTGTTTGTATAATATAAAATTTTGGTTTGTCTATACACGCGAAACAGTCACGCCGCAGGCCGCAACTTTCCCTAACGTCACGTACCGTGCGTTTTATGTCCCGAGGAAATTTCGAGAATTCTTACGCGACGGGGGATTTTCATTCGGCAGCGCGTGTGCGAAAACCGGCGAAAACGCGCGACAAGATTCGCGCACGGGTTTCGCACGCTCAAAAAGAGACTGTACCGCGAGGCGTGGGTTTCGCGTCCCGGGGAAATTCCGAGAATTCTTTGCGTACGCGACGGGGGATTTTCTTTCGGCTACGTGTGTGCGAAAACCGGCGAAAACTCGCGAAAAGATTCGCGCACGGGTTTAGCACGCTCAAAAAAGGCTGCAGCGCGAGGCGTGGTGCCTTCGTGGTCTTATACTTACTTGTTGCAGGTGCAGATACTTTCTTGTAAGCTGATTTGAAGACAAAAAAACAATCTCTGCGGCGGCTCTCGCTTCACGTATTGTGCTTCCTACTGGTTTGCGATCTGATGACTCGAGTCGTTGCGTTGTAGGCAAACTGCTCTTTCCCTCTCTCTTACTCCGCCAACATGGCTGCTCCCATCTCTTACTATAATATCGAAGTATATTAGGAATGATCGCAGTTTCAGGTTCAATCGTAAGCTTGACTGAGGGAGCGCCAGATAGGCTAGGTTCGAGAGGTTCCTGCTTGCTTGTGTGCGCGCGCATGCGTGACTTTACTGTATGCTGGATGGGGGGCTGAGGGAGGGGATATATTATAGACATATATAACGCCGGCGGGATACATAGTTCGCAACTGCAACTGATTACTTAAACAAACACGAGCGCTAAATCCCATAGCCCCCCGTGTATATAACTAATTAAGTAAAATCAGCTTATAGAGTAGATCAAGTACTCTTCTACTACTTTACTCTTCTACTATATAACTGTACAAGGTAAGCTTCTTTTGTCATGTTCTGAGTCGTAAAAATGTATATCCTTCATTCCTTCAATTATGTCATAATATAGATAATAATAAAATGGAAAAAAGCTGCGCCGACGTATATAACCAACTGATGGGTATGAAGTCCGATGCTGAAGGATTAAAGATGACGTTTATCAAATTTATGTATCCGTACTTGATGAAACTGTCACTGAACGATCGGCTGCTGTTTAGAAAGCAGTTCATGGAATTATTGCGCCGCTACATCAATCCCAGTCAGAGTGAAGACGGCCAACCTCCGGCGAAAAAAAGAAGAACAGCGAATTCCACAGAGAAAGTGCGCGACGATGTAATATCATTAGATTAGTTGATTAAAAGTGTATATGAAAAATAAAATTAGCATCATTGTGTAAATTAGCATCATTGTGTATATTTTTTGGTATTTATTGTACGTATTGAAAAAGAAAAAGAATGTGCTACGAGCTGCAACGCTGCAAGTGCGAGAGGGAAGTGGACGGCCGGCTTCGCAGTTTGCACGGCGCGCTCAGCTCATCGTTTGGAATTATATGTATAATTATATACTCACTTCTTCGTTACAACAGATTCGTGGAAATTAGGCATAAACGACGTGTTCTTCCTTTTAGAAGCTGTACCTGGTCTGCTGGATTCAGAAAAAAAAACTCGGTTTATATCGGTTTTTCTCTCGTTTCGCAGCGTTCATCGCAATCGTAGACGTTACCAGATAACCCATTGAGCATACCGGGGCAATACAAGGAAGTATGGTCTTTGTGCTACGATACGTACAGAATCTTTTTATACCTGCTAGCTCTCTTTTTCTTTTACTCTGAATCTTCGCACTCACAATAGTCTTGTATAGTACGACAGCATAGCAGGTTATGTTTCGCTGTCTGCTAACCCAGATAACAAGGCGTTGTGCCGGCACGTTGACGGCACGCGTGCCGCATGCGTGACGGCACATTGACGTCCGTGTACTCCGGCCCAGAAACGGCATGTTGACGGCACGCGTGCCGAGCGCCTATTCCAAAATTTTGCAGTACGCCGTGACGTCAACGTGCCGGCATTATGCCCTGCATTTTGCCGACAATATGCCGGCACGTTTAAATATGATCGCATGCGGGCAACCATAACCTTTATATATAAAATTATTGATTTTATTAATAAAAATAAAAGTATTTAATATTTTATAAGTTATATTTATTTTATTTTATATTATAATAAAAATATACATACAATTTACAAATAAAAGTTAAATAAATAACAATTATTTTTTCATTTCTAGTCCTCTTCTTTTTCTCTTCATATCGTAGTGGAATCTAAAAAGTTATCCAAATTGAGCTTTCAAAAAAAATTAATAATAATAAACTGCACATAAAAAACAATTTAATAACTAACCTCAAAATTACAATAATAGTAGAGTTTTCCCTGCTGGAGTAAAGGTAATTTAATTTGTTACCAATAATCTGAAAAAAATGAATGAATTTTAAACATTAATTTCAAATAATAATATAGTAATAATATTATTTATACTCACTAATATTATATGTAATAATAATTAATTATATGCATGTCTTCTCGACTCCATTCAGGACCTTGTTGAAGTTCTTCCATTATATATATATCGGACTATCGCTATTCGATATGTCCCCAATCGCACGCCGTTCTGTCCGTATGCCGTCAAATGCTGCCACGATAATCTGAATTTCTGCGCCATAGCGTGTCGGCAAGCTGCCGTCAATTTGCAAGCACGCATGCTAGCGCCAAAAGAACAAAAATGATGACCACGCATGACTGCACGCTGACGGCAGAATGCCATCACGCGTGCCAGCACGCCACGAGCACACCGTGCCCGGCATGTGCTGTTATCTGGGAAGTAAGCTGTGGATATTATATTCTACAATTTTGTAGATGTACTGGCCCCATCTGTTGGGGAATATATATCATTGAAGTTTGCATTAGCTTAACCTCCGAGTCCTCGGGTTAACCTCGACGGAGTCGCGAATCAACTTCGGGCGACTCTCATCGGGGAGTGACTCCAGCATGAACGTCGGGGGAGCCTCGGATTAACCTCGGTCTGATCTTCTGATCTCGGTCGGACCTCGGTCGAATTTTCTTACATCTCGGTCGCACCTCAGTCGAATTCTCGTAGACCTCGGTCGAATCTTGCGCCACCTAGGTCCAAGTATTTTGGTGACCTCGGTGTAATTTTGCTCGACCTCGGTCGATCGAGAATCGACCGAGGTCGAAAATTTCGACCTCGGTTAAAACTCGGTTGAAGTTAGCCGCGCAAGGGCTAGGGACATTTTCGTGGTCAGTGTACGTTCTGCCCACCTGAATGTAAAAAAGGATTGTTCGAGGATCCATCGAGGACTACGGCTACCGTGTCACATATCCTCGGCTCTGGCCGTCATATACGTCCACGAGTCCGATCATGAGCAAATATTATTTTAAGCGTTATGCGACTATACGAGTAATGCAAAAAATGCCTACATGGATAAAATAATAACGTCGCAGGTCCAGCCACGGTTTTTCCGTCACTATGAACGCACCCTGAATAATTTGGCGTAAATCTTCTAATTGGAAGTTAAACAAATTAACGACCTACGAACTAATTAAATTCAATGAGTCTCAAGTAGCTGTAAACTGTAAATCAGTAAAGTACGCGTAATAGTAAAGAATTCAGTCAATACTCGACAAACCAATTCCACTTTAATTTTATGCATCGTGTTACATAAAGAGAAAAAAGTTTTCAAGAATGTTAACAACTGTTAGTGAAAATTACACTCAATATAAAAAAAATTACGTTGTTTTCAAATTTTAAGCAAAAAATCTAGTATAAAATACATGTGAAATAAGTTTTTCTGTTACACTGTTAACGGGTTTATTTTATGCATTTGGCTCAACTATAACATTATTTATTAACCACATTAACGCTAAAAAACCTTCCTTTATTACAATTGCGTATAAACAAGCAAGGAAAAGTTTATCTCTTAGTACAATTAATTGAGAACAAAAAATAAAGTTTGACTTAGGTAAACGAATGAGCAATTAATATACTCCTCATAATAGGCTTCTTTCTTTTTCTGGAAACGATACGCCATTACTGTACAGAAGTACGTATTTTCTAATTGTCGCTTTAATGAGACGTTCCTTAAGCCTAAGCGCTAACATATTTACATGCGGAATAAATTGATCGATTAATTATTTAATAATTAATGACGATTACAAACAATATAGCGTGCGTGTGAGAGACACAGAGGGATTTTGGATGAGTATACGTCGACTATTATTAATCGTGCCAAGCTCTTTAAAACAAGAGTGTTTGTTAAACCTTGTCATCGAAATCCTCAAAATTGTCTTCTCTCGATCAAAGATTACGACCAACCAGTCTTATGTTTGTCGTCTCTTTGACGTTCAATTGTATTTCTTCGGAAAAACAGGTTCTTCTTTGAACAAACACTACATATTACGCAAACAGATATCTCTTACGGTAAAATTCAACAAAAACGTATAAAATTCATAATAGATGTTCAAAATATTTTATAGATTGTCAATTTTAAATAGTTTATTATAAAATTAATTGTTTCTTTAAAAATTAGTAGAAGTAAAGTAATCGAAAGAAACTTTCTAAAATTAATAATTTAAAACAAAATTCAAAATTTTGCCATATACGTTAAGTTCAATTTTTCCATAAGAATTGTTAGGTTTCTTCTTTCATTATAGTTAAATATCAGAACAATTTTGCGTGAATGCAATAATTAGATTCATCAGTCGCACATATCATTCTGAGCCTTATTTCTGTTCTCTTGTGTTTATATTATGAGTTCACATCAGGATGCTAGTACATAGTATTTTCTTTGTTTTAATTGGTCATGGTTAATCAGCGAACGAGAACGCAGGATATTTAACTTTCAAATGTCGCTGTATAAACTTATTATTATTCGATTCAATGATGCATATTTTTCATTTTTAATACTTTTCGTTCATTTTGTCAACATCCATTTCTCAATTTCCCTGTAATTCAATTACATACAAAAATAATTAATAAAGAGTATATCGCTTAGCTGTTAGATAAAACAAAATATAAAAGGATTTAATATTTTATATTTAATATCTCTAAAGCCATTAAAATCAGCACTTTTAGATGAAAATACTATGAGAGAGATAAAAGTACAAAAATACATTTTTATAACGAATAATAGAGAATCAAGGAATATAAAATTTTCAAAGAGAAACAACGCAATTTCATTATCATCCTGAATCTAAGCTTATTAATATTAACAAAACAATAAATCTATAATGATGTAAACATGCTTTTGAAATAAGTTAAAGTACATTTTCAATGTTTTTTCCGATCTCATCTGTCTCATAGCAATTCGATCATACCGCCTACAGCCGGCGTAACAAATTTAACAAAGTACGCAAACGATAATATCATCAAAGGCTGAACAAATTCGTTAACAGTCGTCGAAAATTTTGAGGAATTTCTGTTCAAAAATTCGTAAAAAGTGGCATCATCCCCAACGTATCCCAAAAAACTAACGAATTCCCTTACAAAAACTTCTAAGTATACAATAATAAAGCGCGCTTCGCGAGCGCCGAAATTGTTCGTCGATTCCCGCGAGACTTATCACACCTCGTAACATCTTCCTCTTTTTTCTTCTTCTTCGTTCTTCTCGTCTCTCGTGCAGTGTGTACAATACTTATTTATAAATTCGAGCTAATCGTGTGAATTCGCGACGAAAGAGAAACAAAAAGAAAAATAACGCGCAGCAGGTTCTCAACGGATAATCATTTCCTTTCGATTTACAAACAAACAAACGGAGAAAAAGCACGATACTGATGCACCGGTTGCAGAGCGGAGGGTTAGACCGGCGGTAGTGCCCAGAGAGTCGCCGTTTTGTCGGCGGAGGAGCTGAGGAACGAGAACTCCGTCGGGTGCCAGCGACCCGATATGACCTTGTCTTGGTGCTGGGCGACGACCACGCTCGGCAGTGGCATCGTCAGGTCACCTGCGAAATGTTAACGAACAGATTAGCGTTCGAGTAGTTTATTATTGCTTTTTGTTGAATATTTATATGTCAAAGTTAGGTCGTGGTGATAACATTTGAAGTTTATTGAGAATCAACAGAGAAAAATTGAACTTAAAGAAACAAATGTTGACTACTGTTTGGTAATATCTGGTAACATCGGTGAGCGTAGGTACACGTAAATAAGCGTAGCTTAAGTAATGGAAAATCATTTTTAAACTAAAATTACGATGCTGTGAGGATAGGTGTTCTTCATAACACTAAAAACAATTTATTTAAAGTGGTTCGACTTTTCATTTCCCATTCCATTTTAATATCTCAAATCTCATTTCGCTACTTGAATCTTTATAATGATTTATGTATATTAGGAAAAGCTAATTCTTTATATTTAAAAGTAGGGATAAAATAAGACTTAAAATATTAAAATCCTTATGCGCATGCTCTGAGGGTACGATATACTGTCACTGATATTACTGTATCTTAAGAAACTACCAAAACATTTGTTACGGTAAAGCCAATTTTTTACTGTCTAGCCTCCTTATGGTATTAGTTGTAGTACTTTAACGAAAGTGAAAAGTAATGGAGTCACGTGAAATTGAAATATATAGTTGATAATTTCCAGAATTATAACTGCCAAATTTTAAACAATTATACGAGATATTGAAGATAATTAACTTCGAAAATCGGTGTTCTTTTTCAGATTTACAGCAAATCTTACTTTGTTAATTTAAATAATATATATATTTTTGCGTAAAAATATTTATTTTAACGATAATCAAAAAATCATATTCTTTTTCAAAAGTGCTATTCACTGAAGATGTCGAAAAGTGTTTATCTATTAAACCAAAAATTATGGAGCCTACTAGAGATACCATACAATACTTATATCTGTATACAAAGAACTATCTTATAAACAATTAGGAGAGAGTACCCCAGTATGACCATCCACAGCTATTTATAACTTTTGTGTACCAAGGTGAAAATAAAAATTTAAAATTGAATTAGTTGTCTGAATGGACCTTTTTGACGTAGTAAATTAGTTATGGCAAACGTTAATAATCTGATTTAAATATTAATTACAAATGAAAAATGAAGGATTTGAGTTTTTAAAAAAGTGTCTCCCAGTATAACCACCTAACGTCTATAGCAGAGTGTTTTTGCTCTAAGTGCTTAAAAATTGTACTTCAAAGATAGGTGACGTTATAAAATAGTATGTTGTTTAAATCTATTGACGCAGAAATTAACGGCTTTTTCGTTATTCTTACGAGAATCTTCGGAGTTGTGATTTAAAAACAAGAACCTCCGATAATATTTCATAGAACTATAACGTGCATCTAATCCAGCATATAAAGTAATGCCATCTAGCGGCATGAGCTCAATAGCCATGGGTCAATAGTCATACTGGGAGAAGGCCATACTGGGAAACTCTCGCCTATATTTACAGTAACTCTTTAACCGAATCATCCATTACAACGATTTCAACAATAAATCAATAAAATTTACCTTCTCCAACCACAAGTATCCTCTACAACAATTTTAACGTTCCCTCAATACATCAAAAAGTCAACAAAAAAAATTTCCATTTCCTACAACCCCCGAATCCCGCGAGCATAACATCGTAATACTGACCCTGCAGATCCGTGAGCACGAGCTTGTTGTCGTAGCCACCGGTGAGCAGATAGTAGGCCGAGGGCGAGAACCGGATGCTCCTAATGTCGGCGGCGTGGGGCTTGAAGCACTGTACCGTGCGACCGCCCCGTATGTCGAAGAGTACGCAGCTGCTGTCCTCGTGACCGGAGACGAGGAGCCGACCCGAGGGGTCGACGCACAGCGCCGCCACCGGACTGCCAACCTGCAAAGGAATCAAATTCTGATTAGGCGACGCGACACTGCGGGGGGTCCTTACGACTGGGTTATAAGTCATCCAGAGAAATTTCCATTTTTAGATGAATTGTAATCGTTCATTTAGAAGTAGAAGGTTATTTTCTTGCTAAGTATTTTGTTGCTAGATGTAAGCCATTGTACTCCAAATGTCCACCATTTTGGTAATAAATGGAACCTCTACATTTGATAATAACTCGATATGTATTTGCACCAGGAAAATGATCCAAAAGAACATAAAAGTAGGCGGAAAGAACTTTTATTTAAGCTTTGTTTTGTATGAAAATGTCAATCTGACGCATGGTTTTCTGATATTTAATCCAAAGGACCCAGATCGAAAACTCGTTGAGCGCTCAATAAGTCAAAACACGAAAAATGAACTTAGGATTAAACAAAAACCAGTCCAAATGAAAAATAAAAAGAACATTTCTTATAAATAAAGTAAATATACAAATACTTTTATACTAAAATACTTGGTTTGTTTACACTACAGTTCCATTGCTCGGACAATACTTTTACTCGTGTTGGGGCGTTCGGCGAGTTATAATTGGAAATCACGACTGAAAATGCAGTAACATTAGAAAAAATTTAACTATTTAAATTCGTTGATATTTTATACATTCTGTCACCATTTTTCATTTTTAATAACTTCGGAATAGATTAATATGTTTGTTATATGAATCTAAGTTTGAATAAAAGCTCGTTCCGACTACCTTTCCGATCATGTACATCATTTCTACAGCATAAATATGTTGAGTTATAGTCAAAAGTAGAAGTGCCATTCTTTATTGAAGTAGTGCATATGTTTGGAATTCAATAACTTGTATCTCGAGAACAACGTCCCGTCAGAATAACTGCGGTGTTAATTAGCAAGATTTCGCAAGCTTTTGCAATATTTTAGAACTTTACTATAAAACAAAAGGTATAATATACTTATATATAAAATAAGAATATTGTATAATTTATTATCGCTACTAATAGAGAAACTGAAAAATCTTTGGATGACAAAATAAGAATTTATTGAAATAAAGTAGTTAAAAAAATGCAATGATATACAATATTGTGTTAGATGTTTGTCTAAACGAAACCTAGTTTGAAATATGTTAGAAAAAAGATTATTTACCTCGATATCAAAGTATCTATATAACATTATCTATCTAAAATATCTTAATATGCTAAATAAAATTGTCGAATAGTTTCTATCTAGCTGACACGTCATCTACATAAATATTTTTACTGCGTGATCAGAAATCAGAAAATCGAATCTAGATAAACAGATATCCTTTTAATTTTCTTTAGTTGTCATTATTTGTTACCTAGGTACCTATTTATATAAATACACACTTATCTGATTAATGCCTTAGCTAGATACTACAATATTTATAATCTTGTTCGGTATTTCAATTTTATAATATACCTAGATAAAGCATTATCTAGATACTTTCAGCCAACAATAAACATGGAATAAATTTGAATACATTGTTTATCATTCAATTTTAAGTCATCCTCTGTCATTTATTTTAATTCAATGCGAATGTTCTTATGCTGCACAGATATTTTGATAAAAATGATCTAGATTCGTATCTAAATAATCTTATTTATATATTTACCCACGACTAGTAGTACATTGAATAAAATATAGCACATTGAATAAAATAAACAAATCGAGTAACTGTTTTACCGACTGTTTCACAAACGCGAAACTCGAAACAACCCAATAACCTAAAAATCTACAAAGCAATTTTTCGGCACAAGTATCTCCATTGCACTTTCCCAACATATTTCCAACAAAAAAGGACCAAACAACGCATAACGTACCCTGCTACCGGGCACAGTGGCCGGCGTGATCATGTTGACGCAGCCGCGCGTCCTCAGGTCCCAGAAGCGCACGGTCTTGTCCTGGGAGCCGCTTACGAACATGGCGCCGCCCCAGTTGTACAGGGTGAGCACGTGGCCGCTGTGGCCGCTCAGCGCCTGGAAGGGCGTGCCGGTCGCGCAGTCGGTCACGTAGATCTTGCAGTCGCCGGCGCCGCCGCTGATCAGCAGGCTCGACTTGTTCGACGTGTCCTCGAGGAAGCAGAGGTCGCGCACCGTGCCGTCGTGCATCGTCAGCTCGATTTCTTGGCCTGCGAAGGAGAGAGGATTCGAATGTAGAGGATTGCTTTACAATGATAGATGGAATACCGCCCCAGATTCCTACCTTACCAGCTTTTGACAATCATGATTTTTTCTCGGTAATAAATAAATTAGCACATAAGAAACTGAATCTGGGCCAAGTGAGAGTCTAAAATACTCGAAAATGCTTCCTTTTCGAGATATTTCAGGGTTTCTGTACTATTTTACCTTTTCCGTATTTGTAAACTGTGTACAAAATAGTTCGATTACGATATATCGGTTAAGATTCTTCAATTAAATTTTTTAAGTAGACATCTAGGCGAATGTCGTATCTTACACGACAGTAAACATTCACATTTGTGTTTCTAATTATAGAAACAGACTTTCTACAAAACTTTTCAAATGCATATAAACTAAATAAAAATACATTTCTTTAATGTTTAAAATAGGAAGTAATACTGTCAACAATAAGATGTTTCTTCATCAAAAAGAGAACGAATTATTAAATTTATTTGTCCATCTTGTGTATACCCTTCCATTGTTATGACAATGAAACAATTATTGAATTCCGTTTAAATAAACTAAAGATCGATGAACAAATATGTGTCCCTCACCGGAAATGAATCGTTCTCAGCATAACACAAATTTCAACCCAATTAATCAACATAGATGTCATAACCTCGATTTAATTTGAATCGACAGACATTTCGGAACTTATATGAAACTATTAGATAGTACGAAAAATCAGCGTACCTTCGAGATTGGATGTGTCGGCGTTGAATCGCATGAGCTTGACCGTCTTGTCGTTGCTACCGGTGGCCATGAGCTGTCCGTCCGGCGTCCAGGCCAGACAATATATCGAGCCCTTGTGGTGCTTCGTTCTCTTGAACAGTACCGTCGGCTGGTACGTCTGATGGTCTTCCCTAAAATCACGATTTGAAATCCTGATTTAGACGACTGCCTTTGACGGACATTCGAAATCGGTAAGTAAATGAATTTTTAATCGAAAAAGTCAACTACTGTAAAAATAACATAAATTATTTCACCTTGCAGTGAAAGCCTTGATGCTTGCGTTTGAAATAAAAAAAGAAAGAAAGGTTTTTTTAATGTCTTGTGTGAAACTATATAAGTAAAATCAGTCGCAAAAATAAGAAATTAAGGTTTCGAGTACTTTTTTTTTACTTCACGTGTGGTATCAATGCAGGCTGTTTAAGAAATTCGATAGTTCTGAGCTATATTTTTGCAATGTAATCTGTGAAAGTGTCAGAGTATCGGTAGCTCAAACGATTTTATTTTGTCATTACTTATTGAGGGTTTATAAAAGTAATATACTGCAACTTAATATTAATTACATTTTTTATGCTGGATATATTTTATTAGCTTAACCTACTTTTAAATCAACTGGTTTTCCTATGAAATAAATTTTTCGGAGTATGAATCATGCTACAAATACAAATTAGCATAAACTTAAACAAACAAAAAGATTCTTCATAAACTTTCAATTTATGATTGACATATCTAGAAAACGTGGTACACAGTAGCAGTAGGTAACCACATATGCTATAAATTACATCAATAAGCTACCGCATATTCCCACATAAAGTCTTGATATAAATTGAAAGTAAAAGTACAACCGGCAATTAAACACGAAAAATATCAATAAACTTAACTTTCGCTTTTACCAATATTCGCTACATATAAACACGCAAGACTCATTACAGACCACTAACGTCAAATTCATTACTACGCAGCAAAAAAAAAAGAGTAAAACGGGTGTGTCCAAGACCTCTCCCAAAGCGTTCGAAATCAGCCTCGTGTATACCTTCCGCCTTTATTCAAACCAAGCATGGCGAAGGAGGCGCCGCCGTAATTCTGCCAGCGCGCGGGAAAAATTAAACGCTGCGCACGCGCGATCCTAAGTTTCGTTTTCGCTTGAGCGGTTCCGCGCGACGCGGCGTTTGAGTTTCCGATGATTCTCCCAACTGTTTCTCGTAGCTTAGAGTCGCTCGGCGCGAGTCGTTTGCTTGTGCTCGGGTAGACGCACTTTACCCAGTTCTCAGACTTGATCTAGGGTAAGTGGCAGAGCTGTTGGTACTTTGGGCATTTGGGTGGGATGACTTTAGTTTTCAGTTTTTCTTTAAGATGGTTATTTTGATATTCTATTTTCTGCAAAATTTTTCTGTTTTTAATAGGTTATAGATAATGTGTTTCTAATAAACAATACGAAAAAAAATTCGTTCATCATGTCATCTAGAATCGTGTGAGAAACAAAATTCCTTTAATATATATGGTATTGAAAATAGTAATTTATGTGACGAGTAGGGTCAAGACTTTGAAGTTTTACAACGGTAAAATTTAAGATATCTTTAAGTATTGAAGCATAAACACTTTCAGAATGGTTGCTTTTAAACATAAAAAGTTTTTCTGGACTCGTAAACAAAATTCTTTTTTGGGGTTTAACCCGGACCTGCCTCCTTAAGGTTAGAGT
Organism: Gastracanthus pulcherrimus; assembly: GCA_949152435.1. Taxonomy (NCBI): domain Eukaryota; kingdom Metazoa; phylum Arthropoda; class Insecta; order Hymenoptera; family Pteromalidae; genus Gastracanthus; species Gastracanthus pulcherrimus. The sequence continues at coordinate 27,105,866 of OX424575.1, forward strand.
ACACTTGAAGGGGTAAAAAAATCAACTTTTTTTCTTCAAAAAAGGGTTTCTTGAAACTCACTGTATACGTTAGAAAGCTCCAAATTGCATTATAAAGCATCCCATGAGCTTTTTGAATATTTTTATAGTATTTAATTACATTGGATTATATGCAATTTGCAATATTTAAAGCCGTTTTTCTTAGCATTACATTTTTGTTCTTAAAAATGCTCCTTACGCAAATGTGCGCGGTGAAATGATTTGAAACTTCACAGGATTATTGTTTTTTATATTATAAACACATTGTCAGAGCGATATTTCATATAACCCCCGGATACAACTTTTACTCACATAAATCCAAAAGCAATACAGAATTATATCTCATAAGTTCGTATAGAAATTGTGTACACAAGAGTTATATGAAAAATTGCTCTAACAATATCTTAATAATATAAACAGCGATAATCCTGTGAAGTTTAAAATTATTTCACCGTGCGTATTTGCGCAAGCAGCATTTTTAAGGTAAAAAATTAAGTGCTGAGAAAAACTACTTTAAAGATTGCAAATTGCATATAAACCAATGTAATTAAATACTATAAAAATATTCAAAAAATTTATAGGATGCTTTAAAAAATAATTTGTAGGTTCCTAACGTATAAAGTGAGCTTCAAGGAATAGTTTTGTTCAAGAAAAAAAGTTGATTTTTTTACTCTTTCAGGTGTACTAGCCTTAAGTTTCTCGCAGATAATTTTGAATTTATTAAATTTCCAAAGCCCATTAAAAGTTTTCAAATCAACGTCATTGATCTGATAAGACGTAAGCATGATTTTATTATTAATCAAAGTTGATATTTTACGTCTTCTTTTCCGATAACTACGATATAATCTCTCTCAATAAATGATATAGGTAGTTTTATAACTATATACAAATCTCATGATTTGAATTTATATATACCTACAGCTTATACTATTAAAATTTATTACTCATAAGTCAAAGGCAGGCGGAACAAAATTGTCAGCAACGTTCAAAACTACATTAATAATAAAATTTTAAGTCAATTTTTACCACAAAAATGCAAAGTATACGAAACTTTCTTTTCAGCAAGCATTCTATAATAAAATAAAAATAAATACCTAGAAAAATAGCTACCCACCTACGCCAGCGTGAATGAAAAAAAAACTTTCATTCTTAATTGATTAACGATTCTTCGTTGCAAATTGTGAGAAAACGGACAAAGACCAACGACGAAATGTAAAAGATCGCGGCAGCGCAATAACACGTGCGAGGAGGAAACCCGACGAGAGAAGGGAGGAGATCGCGAAACTTTCTCTCATCGCGCGCGCGCGCGAGAAGAGACTTGCACTGATCTTAATTAACCGCTGTTTTCTCACCGCCGTCAGAGGTGCGCCTTTTTATTCCTCGCTGACGCGTCTCCTCTGTCTTCTATTTTTTTTCTTTCCTAACGATCTGGGAGTTTCGTTACTTCATTTACACAACTTAGTTGCAACCCGCATTGTCTGCAAAAAAATTACTTTCGTTCTCGTGCACGGCCAAATAAGGCGTGTCATTAGGCAGAAAGTTATTGGCGATTATTATTTAATTACTGAAAAGATCGAGGTGAACGTTTTGAAAATTGCGTTTCCGTTCTATATAATTCAAGAAAATTAACGAAAGTTGATTGTTGTTTTTTTAAGTCGTCTTGATATCAATATTTTAGGCTTGAAATTTCTTCTGTCGCGCCCTGAGCGATGTGTAACTTGCGACTGAGAAAAAGTAGACACGCTGAGTGTCGACGGAGTTATAATTTATACTGATTATATTCATTACTACGTTTCAAAATTGCAAACTTAGTAAGAAATCTCGAGCTTCCGCTTATAAATCATCGTTTGCTCCGACAAACATATCCACGCGCATTTCTCTGTCTCTGCTGGAGATTTATTATGATAAAAGGCGAGTACGAGTCCAGTGATCAGGAAATAATTTTCATTTTTCTCGGCGATTCTGGAAGAGAAAAGTAATTTACACAAGCCAGGGTACGGAAGATCGTTAACATTCCTTCTTTCTACGCTAATTTTCGCTATGATCAAAACGAGTTTTATTGGAATTTAATACACTTGGAATGCAAACGTTTCTCCTTCTAAATTACTAAGGTTCGTAATTAATAATTATTCTCTTGATTTACAATTGTTAGAAAAACAACGTTCTATTTTGTTTGCGCAATGAATAAATTGACCAATTATTATCTAATCAAAATATTAGTTATGTATTATTCGTTATTAATTATTAAAATGCCTACATAAATTCCTTGGATACGTATGATTTTATACGTAAATTTAAATTGTTTATAGTTAATATCGTTGTTATTATTTAAATATTGTGGAATATAAATTAACGATGTTAAATTTCGGGTTACATCAGTATTTCATAATTAAATATTACAATATTTTTTCTTATTTTGATTAAATACATCTTAATATTCTTCACATCGTTATGTTTCATTTTAATACTTGCAAGCTACGTGACACGAATTTTTACCTAGCACTACTCTAATTACTTTAATATAACAAATAATTAAACTTCAAGTCTGAAATCAAATTCAAACAAGAAAATTTTAAATTGTGTAAAACTTATCACAGTAAAAAATAAAAAATTTTGTAGCAAATAATATTTTAATAATTTTCAGAAAAATTCATTAGTTGGTATGCACCAAATCCACTTTGGCTGAAAATCACGTATTCGAAGAAATCCCTCATCGAAGCGAGGCAGGAAGAAGGGATTTTTATGATTTTTTCACACGTACATACAACAAAAATATGTCAAATTTACATTTTCAATTCATACTATAGAAGAGAGAGCTACCCATTTTAAAAATAATAGACGAATCACGTAATGACTTTCCCTCTTCTCTATAAAAATAAAAACGCAGAAACAACAAGATTATTTATTTTTGCACTCAAGTACCCTCTCAATGACAAAGAACGTAAAGAGGAAGCCGCAGAAGCAGCAGACGCGCATCGTCACGGTTTATCTTTTCACCGAAAACTTTCTCGCGCGCGCAGCCTAAAGGTGTCATTGCCGGCAATTCTGATCTTTCCTCGTTTCTTATATTTTATCAACATTCGTCGCACTCCGAGAAAAGAAAACATCTCTAACTAAGAAGTCGAAAATAACATTTTTCATAGGAGAACAAATTTTAAATATGAATCTTATATGGTTAAAGTAGCGTGTGTGACAAAATGTTAGTTTTCGAAAATTTATAACAGAGCTCAATATGTTTTTCCAAATAAGAATGGTGCAGTATGTTTCTCTAATAAAAGTTTGATGTAATTAAATTGTTTTCTTAAAAATCCAATATCATTTCCGAACATATGTATAGTATTGAATGTTGCACTAATATTGTTGTAACAATATAAACGGCAAGTTTTACTATAAATAACTTTTTGAAATAGATATTTCAGATTCGTGTGGACTAAACTGTTGATATTAATTTTTTTACTGTTCGTAATAAGACTATTAATTTTTATTCAAAAATTAAGAAAACGAATTAATAATTAGCAAATTCTTAACTAATTAGAAATAGAGACCGCTTAATGCTATAAGATAACTGCTTCTTTGTTTTATTATTTATCTCACATAATAATTACAAAATATTCTGTAGTATTTTATAGAATTTAGGTTACACGATTCACCTAATCTTTAATATTCAAAAACAAAAATGTCTCGCACTTTCTTTTTCGCGAATTTAATGCCTCTATAAATGAAAAATCTATCTTAATAGCAATACGCGCTTTTCGATAGATTTTATCCCAACGCAACGTCGGAAGGAACAACCAAGCGCGCGCGTCGTTTTACATTCGAATCGCTCCCGTTCGGCAGTATTGTTCGTCTCTCACGGTTTTGCGCGCTCCGTTTGCTATGAAGGACTCTCTCGCGCGCGCGCGGCGACTCGTGCTTGACCACAATATAATACATAGAGTGCATGGAATTAGGAGGTGCGCGCTTGCTTTTCTTTCGCTGATGCGATCTAAGTTGGCTTTATGTTTGTGGTAGGTAGGCGGCAGGATGTTGAGCACTTTTTGATATGTAGTTGGGGAATTAGCTGATGGATTTTGAGTGACTTGTGAAAGCGTAAGTGAATCATTATTTTGAGTGGCTACGTTATTTTTATATTTTCTTCGTAGCTCGTTATTCCGTTTTGAATGTTTGGCTTATTTTGAGCTTTTTTAAAAAGATATTTATTTTGATCTTTTTATCGTTGTAAGTTAATTGATTTATTAGGGAATGATTACCATGTCTCGTTATTAATACACATGTTTCAGAGGGTGAGAACATTTTTAAAATTTGATGTATATTTCTCCGTTATATATAGCTCTAAAAAGCTATGAATCTTGAAAAATGTTGTCACAAATTATATCTCTAAAACTATTTGAACAATATCGGCTTGACATTTTAAGGGGTTATTGCTTACATTAATGGCTATCGTCCGGATTCGAGAAATATTTTTGTTAGGTACTTCCTTATCTGTGCGGAAAGAAAATGGATGATTTCGTTAGTTAAGTGAAGTGAAACAACTGTTACTTTGGTAATTTATATAATAATTAATTCTTTTATGTTAGTTAATTTTTGTATAATTTTACTCTATTCTGACCAATACGATAGCAATACTCATATACCAATTAATAATCTGATTTCTTTTAGAGACTTCTGATTGATAGTTTCCGCCAATCGCTTGCATCAGCCATCAATCTACTTTTAGGGAGCCAAATTTTAGTGTTATAGTTACAAAAAACTTATAAAAATATTCATTTACACACTTTTAATACGAAATAGTAATAAAAAATTTAATAAAAGAATTATCGTACAAAAACGAATTTTTTCTGCCGTTAAATTAGCGAGCTCATATAAATAGTTTAAATTTGAAAATTGAATCATTGAAAATACAAACATATTTTACGCGTATGGAGCTTTTATAACATGATTGTGCGACTTTTCAACTTATTATCTGAACGGTGTACTTTAAATTTGTAACAGTAATTTCGACAACAAGGTAAAGTACACGGTCATTGCTCTCAGTAGGTTAATTCGTTTATGCTCTACTGATGTATATGTGACTGAAAAATAATTGACATAGTAAGCCGTTGGTCGATTATATATCCAAGAGCACTTTTTATGGGAAAGTTTTTGAACCGTATCAACAATACGTACAGTTTTATGTCTCAGCCGTTTTTTTCTTTTTAAAAAGTATACTTTTTAATCAAGATCAGAGAAAGATATTTTGTCCATTATACTTAATATACATTTTGGTGACTGTGAAGATGAATTTTATTTATTATTCTACTTCTATATCTGAATTATTATTATTATTCAGACGAAAGTTGGAAATTTAGTAAAAACGCTTTATTATATACTGTTGCTCTACCTATATTATCTATCTATTACTATAAACGATTGTGAAAAATAATTAAAAAGAATAATAGAATTAACAAATATAAAATATTGATAAATTATAAGAACCACTTTAGAAGAATCAACCGACAATATCTTTAATAATCCAAACCATAAAAATATCAAAAAAACAGTAAAAGATTTCTAAACCCCAACACGCCTAATCAATCTCGTAACAACTTTTTAAATGTTTGCCTTCATTCCGTAATTACCCATACACAAGGCAATCGTCGACCAATCAAGCGACTAAATAGCGCGTCACACGGCGCGCGCGCAAAGTGCGGATATAAATTTTCCTAATTTACGAGTAATGCATCAGTAGAGAATGGATCAACGCCTATAACCGCCGCACCGCCGCGGCCACTTTACGAATGTTTGCCGGTGCTCCTCGAGGAAATATAAAAGTCGAGAGCGCGCGAGAGTTTTCACCCGGGCGACAGGTGCCAATCTTGCATGCGCCTTGCGCGCGATTTCCCGCGCGGTATATAGACCCGGAATCATCGGTAAGAAAAGACATCGTCCTACTCGAGAATTTTTAGGATAATTGTAGGCGGTATGATTAGTGGATCGTGGGATTCGTTATAATAGCGGTTTAGAGCTGTTTAAAACTGCGTATATGATAGTTTTAGAGGTTGATATGTATAAATGTCTACTAAAAATTTAGTAGATTACCATGCTATACTGAGAGAAATAATGTACAAAAAATTACTATTTATTTTGTAACTGGAGGACATACCCATCTGTATCATAAAAAATTACAATATTATATAGCAAAATTTACTATTTATATTGTAAATTTTGATATTTTATATGTCAAATTTTAAAAGATTGTAAATTTTACTAAATAAAACAGTAAAATTTACAATATAAATAGTAAATTTTGATATATAATGTAGTAATTTTTACTATACAGACGGGTATGTCCTCAAGTTACAAAACAAATAGTAAATTTTACTACACCGTTTCTCTCAGTGAGGTACACTCTAAAAACTAATACTCGCCGTAAACATATTCTGTTTCTGACAATTGCAACAACAACAAAATATTACCTTTAATTTTACCGTTGTAAAACCTCAAAATTTTGATCCTATACATCACAATAAATTACCATTGTTAATATCTTATTTATTAAAGGAATTTTGGGGCGAGCGCTATTACACGTGATACGAGAAATAAAAAACTATTTTCCGACGGTTAAATGACGCCTTTTGACGTGTACTAATACTTTATCCGTGCACTTCTTCGTAATTTTTTTTCGGACAAAACCAAATTTTTTGAAAAATTTTATTAATAAATTTTAAAACATTAAATTTTTGACCTAGAAAAAAATTAAAAAAAAATATACGTAAAACTGCACACCCTGGTAGAAACGTTCACCAACGATTCGCCAACCGTTGGCCAATTTTACTAAGGTTGGCCAGTAGTTTCACCAACCATTCGCCAACGAACCCACTTATTTTGAAATGCTTTTCCGCCCGTCGTTGGCTAACGGATGCTGAAAATTTGAAAACGGCAAAAAGCACTAAATTCTGCTTAAACGAGCTATGTAGAGTGTTATGGTATATTATGCAATCAATAAAAAGTCATTATATGAACATAATTATATAGTTTACTTCAAAAATTCACATTTAAATATATGTACACTTAATTAAAATTTGAGGTATGTGTAGTAAATAGATGATTTAGTTTACTACCCTAGTGGAAGAAATCTGGTATGCCAAAGTATGTCTGAGTTATCTAAGTTTGCCGAAATTTGCCAAAGTTTTCCAAAAGTGTGCCAAAGTTTGTCATATGTGTGCCAAAACGGCCAATTGGAAGACATTTGGCGTACTCTGGCAAACTTTGTCAAACTCTAGTAATCTTTGGCAAACTTTAGACGTTAAAACCATATCCACTAGGGTAATACATTATAATCTACTATTATAATTAAGTATTAAGTATAAAATAAAAAATGCTTTTTATCATTTCTATAGTATAATATGAAAACATGGGAAGTTGAATGGATAGTAAAAAATTATACCAAAACCAGTATTTTACAACTTCATAACAGCATATGCGCTATTATTTTTATCATTCAGTGGTTTATTGTAAAATATACATTTAGTGACGTACATTTAATGATTCAATTTATAATTTGAAAATAAAATTTTAGAATCACAAATAGAGTAGTCGTTGGCGAACCGTTGGTCAATTTCAGCAGTAAGTATTGGCCAACGTCATTGGCGAACCGTTGACGAACAGTCCATCTCGATTGGTCTATTTTCTACCAGGGTAGTTAGTGTTTTTGTACATATTATAAGGCGTCATATAACCGTCGGAAAAAATGTATTTATCGTATGACGTGTGATAGTGAATAGCGCATGCTTCAAAGTTTCTTCAATATATAAGGTATTATAACAATGGTAATGTATTGTGACGTGTAGGAACGATTTTGAGGACTCACATAGAAATAATTTCTTAGGGTCTAAAGGTGTCTTGTCCCCTATGTAGAAAAAACCGTATATATCAAATAGGTTTTTAACAATATAAACACAATAATATTACTATAATTTATAAAAAATCCAAATAATGTTTGAGTAAAATAAGACATAAGATAAAAACCGAATTTATTAGCGTTGACTCTTAGAATCTGGCAGTAGATACAAAAATATATGATTTTTCAGGAGAATTATTTAAATTTAAGAATTTCAATGTCTTTCAGCGAATCAAAATGTCATCTTGTCATTTTACCATAAAAATGGATTTCAATGATATTGATAATTTAAATTTAGGTTCGTATCAATATACTTTGTTCAAAACTGCAATAAAAGAATGTGATTGTTCGAAAATAAAAAGTAGTTTCGTATCCTTAACCAGCCAGTCATATCGCATTTTGATATGCTTCACTTCTTCCGGCTATCACCATTTTAGAAAGGAAAAGTACTAAGTATAGTTGCAATGCACTTATACATTTTAATTTAATTTTAAAATACCCCTAGTATAATATGTTTTAATATAATTTAAATAATGTATCATAATAAGCGCTATGTAATATTATAAGCATTTCTAAATTTAATGATTTTGTTTCATATATTCCGTATAGTATAGGCAAAAAGAAATTGCGTGTATTATAATCGTGCGGTCGAAATGATTTTTGTTTTAATGTATAATGTGTATAATGCTTTTGCTAATGATGTTAGTGTGCATACTGACAGCCGCAAGAAGCACGTAGTCTTGTGCATTCCGTGAAGTAAAATAAAAGTTTAATCATACAGTTCATGGAGCTTTCTCTTCATGCGCTAAGCCTTTAAATATGCACTTTTTTTAGTTCACTCCAAGAAAGCTGCATGCTTATATTTTTCATAAATCAAGGTAAAGTTCTATCTGCTTTCAATAATGAAAGTAACGCGTAAAGATTTTAATTTTTCTGAAACAATAAAATTAACGAATTCGTTTAGAAGTTTACATTTAATGAGAAACCCTCGATAAACGATAATTACTTAAACACTCTAGTAACACAATTCATCTGAGATTACCATGGTTTGTAGTAAATTTTACTATTTTATCGCTATCTCAAATAAATACTCTTGATAGAAACAACTATTGCAGCAACTTGATAAATTTAAACCTGATATATTTTAAAATAGATTTGATAACTTTTCATTATTTTCAGCTTTAGCTTTTGATTCTTAATTTTCCATGTACAGCTACGAAAATATAAGTACATAAATCATACTTTATTTAATAGACCCCAGCAGTTGACCACTATTTTATGTTTACTAAACGGCTTTAAATTTATATCAGGTTATTCCTCTTTATCTTTAAATGTTATAAAGAAAATGATCAACAGCTAAGTAGAGACCGATGGCCAATCAGGAAATGCAGTACTTTTTTAGCAACCATTATTTTATTTCCATGTTTCTGAATAAAAGACCAACAACAAACTCCTGCAATAATCTTAAAAACATAACAACAACGTAAACACAAAGACCAATTCATAGAACTTCACCCATCATTACTTACTTAAGAATCAAGTGATAAACTTCACCGTGCGCGTACAATCGAGCGTAACAGACGACTACTCACCGAACATCGTGGAGCTTGGGATAGGCGCATATCCGCAGCGTCTTGGAGTTGGAGCCGACGGCGTAGAGCTTGCCGTGGGGATGGAATTCGGCGCAGCGGACCGCCTGCACGTCCTCGAGGGCCGTGACGGCCACGAATTTAGGCCGGCCGGCGCCGCTGCTGCCGTTGCTGGTGTCCAGGTCGGGCCTCGGCTCCTGCTGCAACGAGAAATTCAAAAGGCAAATTAATATTTGTACGTTGTAAGCTCGTGCATCTGTTGTTGAGAAATTGAATTATTGGTTTACTCGATGAAACAGGGGTTGGGTTTTTAAGTGTTAAACGAGCTTGGGAGGAATGTTGTTTCATTGTGTAGGTTTTTTAATTCTGTGCGCGTGGAGTACCTTAAGACAATCCTGTGTGAAAATTGGAATAACTGTATTGTTATTAGAAGCTTAACTATTTATCCCCTGTCTCACTTGCACTGAGCATTACAGTTGAAGAAAGCAGAATTCCTTTGAGGTATTATGGTATTTTAAGGGCTTTTCATTGGTCAATAAAGCTTGGAGACGTTTGAATGAAAGGTTTAGGAGCGACGTACTCGACGCGCATGATTGTATACGTAGAAACCATTATTCACAGATTCTCTTGAAACGTTTAGGAAATCTTCAGAACATCTTTCTCTTAAAAATAAGCATAACGGAGATTGGAAAATTAAAAAATAACTGCATTCAAAAGTAGTAATATTCATGAAAATCAGTGAAAACTTAATATACAATAATATAAAACATTAATATAAAATAAAATTATATTCTGAAAATTCGCTGGAAGTCTTAAGTCAATTGAAAACTGGGTCTACAATTATACACCGCGTGAACGGCATTATTTAACTTTTCATTTAAAGTTCTCTAAACATTATAAACCAATAAAAAGAGATAAATGATCTTTACTTTTTATAAAATATCAGGGAGGGGGGGGATATTAACACAGGCTTGTTCCCATAAATAACAATAATCAAAATATTTACAAAATTAATACACTTATTCTTAATAGTAAGAAATAATTATTGCATAAAATTGATATAGTTTATGACTGCTATTTATTTATTTTAAATTATAGAGGATTTTTTGAAGCTAAAAATTTAATAAATGTAATATTAGCTCAAAGGAAAGTACGGAAAGCTTTCTAATATGATTTCCTGACTATAATAAAGGTAAACATTAAGAAATTATATTCGTCTATCTAATAAGTTGAAATTGAAACGTACTCTTTAAAATATAACATTAAAAAAAACTAATATATAAGGAGAAATTCAAACTAAATGAAATGTATAATAATTTGGGAAATTAAATTTCAGATAATTATCCAAACATAGTTTCTGTAAAGGAAGATAAAATGAAATGAGCAAATACGATACACTTTTTTATGAATAGTGTTAATGATTAAAAGCAATAAATCATGTTTAATGAGATATTTCAAATGGATACCACCGTAAAGTAAGATCGTTATTTTGGCGCGTGTGTTGGTTAACGATCATCATCTTTTCTTTGCCGAGACGTAATGGACTTTGAGGAAATTTCATAGATGGGCGCTGACTTAACGTCTATAATAACTAGCTGTGCCAAGATTGCACAATTTACGATACTACGGTAATCTCATGTACTGTATTGTTAATTAAAAATTTATAAACCTTTTAAGAAAAACATTCATTTAATATCATTTCAGTTGAAATATTTGAAAGGCAAGACACTGTTTACCAATTTTAAGAAATAAAATCCAATTGTTCTCAAAAAATGTTCTAAACGTTAAAAGAGCATACAATAACCCTTTTCGTAAAAGGTTAATCGTTGAATTCCAAAACTATTCACAAGCAACTTCCGGAGGATATGATGACCAACGTAACGAATGACGAAACTGCGGATAAAACTAGAAAGTTGGACATCCTACAACGGATGGGCGCGAAATGCACGAGCATTATAACTGTTATAACGCCGATAGCCGCCGAGATATCAAAGGAGAACAACAACGCTCGCGTGCTTCTCACTCTCTCGCGATATAATCGATGCATATTTAAGGTAAGGTCGTGAAGTTTATGCTTAATAATTAAAATTGAATCGGCTAATTAGTAGCGACTTAATTTCTTTATGTTTTAGGAAATATAAATTGAATATCATCCATCAGAATTGTAGAGGTATAATAAATCGCTTTTGAAAAGTTTGTCTTGTCTAATTAAAGATGAATTATTCGATTCAATAATATATAGTTACTGCAGATAAGAAATCAGTAGAATATTTAATCTGAATTTAAAAGTTTAGTATGAAAATAATACAGAATTAAAATAAACAACTGGAAACTTTTATCATATAGATCAAAGTCGGCCCATAGTAGTAATAGAAAATTTTACATTAACATTCATTTATCGTACAATCTTCAAAATTATTGTTATAATTTCATAACGATTGTGCATTGTGAAACTCATCTAAATGTGTGAGCCTATAGTTATTGTGAGATTACTTTGCGTGACTCTCGAATAGAATGATTCATTGAGATTTTTTAATGTGAGAAATGTCAATCAGCAAAAGGTGCATAAAAGCGATATCTTAAAATTGTAAATTATTATGGGTATATCCCATGCAACTGTAACTTACCACGTTACAGCTACATAAAAACATTCAATTATTTACTTAAATTAATGTCAATAAAAAATAGTATACCGATTTAATTATATTAGGATCATAAGTTTTTCTCTATCTCGAATAGATATTGTACATACGATTTATTACATGCGTTTAGAACAGACAGAAAGCTATTTTAACGAAAATTCCTTAAAAAACGGCAATTTACTGACTTTCAAATAGTAAAAATAAATTTTAATAATTGAAACAACGCTAGTGAAAGTGAAAAGTGGTCTAAGTTCTTCAGAAAATGCTATTATTATAATAAACACAGTACAATAGTCAAATTTAAAATTCCTAATAAAAATATTTAATAGTCAATTGCTAACAATTAAAAAAAATAAAGGTTTCTCTTTGATTGTTTAAGAAAGCAAAACCCGCATTCAAAACACTTCAGAAAATACATCGATTTTGATAAAAGATTAGAAGATTTATTTTAATATAAGATATTGAAATTGCTATGGGATTATCCATAATTTATTTAAAAATTAAAAATATAAAAAGTAATTATAATTTAATAAATTAGATACCTATATTACCTTATTTACATATTAGAATTTTGAAACAGAATATTGCACTTTTCAAATTAAGGGGATGCCAGTTTCTCCGCCCTTGTCTGATCCAGTATTTTGGTATTTATTTAAATAGTAGTTAATTTAATGAAAAACAAAACTACGACCAGAATTTTCGAATTATGAAAAAACGAGACTATATTTTATCATTCAAAGTTTTCTCAAGAACGAAACAATGCTAGGTACGTTCAGTAAAAATATTCCTTATTTGTAAACAAAGTCTGGGCAACATTTAGTTTATCATTACACAAATTATTATTTAAATAAATAGCGAAAATCGTGCGTGGTATACTAAAACTCTCATTCTACATCTCATAAACACCCCTCAACCCAACAAAGTCATCAAAATCCCCCATCTCTCTCTCTCTCTCTCACCACATCCAACATCATAAACACCCATAACCGCGTCAGTTACATGGGCACCTCACAATTGCGCTTTTACTTTCAGCTTCGAACTTCCCCCCCTCCTTCTCTCCACTCCACTATATTATCACTCCCGATCATCTCCGTGGAGTTCCTCATCAGCAAGCCAAATGAGATTCGGGCCCAAGCTCGTTATCCGCGCAGGCCGTGATGCGCGACGCGAGGGGCCAACACAACACGAGAAGCGGTTAATAACGCATCGCCACCGTGCTCTGTATATATATAGCTGCACTCGCGTTTGCATTATGTATTATGTGGTGTATAAGCGCGAGCTGTGCTTACACTGCGCGCGATTTAACGGTAAAAGTGCGCAGGCCGACACGTTATTTCTTAGATATCGTGCGCGTATGAGTGGCGGAGGAACTGTCTTAGGTAGGTGTAGGTGTTTTTTGTTTGCGGAGGTGTTTCCGGCTACTTGGTGTGTGCTCGTTTGCGATGAGGGTTCTTTTTTTGTTCCTTGGGAGTTGTTGATGAAAATGTACTTGCACGGTGGATTTATTGACTGTTTAACAAGATTTAGCTGGAGATATGTTGGTTGTAAGAAGGGGCTTTGTTTCTGTCATTCACTTCAAGAAGTCTTTGTTTTTATTAAAGGTTTTTATTGTTTTCGTTTTACTTATTATTAACCATGGATTAGATGTATGAATACTAATTGATTCATTATAAAGTTTACACATACATAATTTTAAAACAAACTTTTTTATTATCTTTGATTCAAAAGGACTCATTTCTATTAAAATTGATTTCAAGTTAAAAACTACAAATTCTATTATTTTCAATGAAATTACAGGTTTGATATCAAAACTTTAAAAAACGTATGGATGATGCGAGTAAATAATTTACATTTAAAACTACGTAACGTACATAATGATAGGTTAGACATTTTGAAATTATGATTGATTTATGTAAAAGTATTGTAGGGAATTTTTAATTTCAATGATAAAGCATTATTCGTTAATACAACAATAGATTTGATGAGATAATAAAAATTTGGCACATAGAGAAGTGTAATGACACAGACTTAGAATGATTTTTACTTTTAAGAATCATATATTTTTGAAAACAATACAATGCCTGATGTAAAGAAGATCACTTTTACGAAACTTGAGATATAAATAATTCATGATTTTTTAGAATTTAGCTGGAAAGTACGTATCTTAATTTCATCAAAGCAGCCCGGAAACATGCAATTTCGTCCTTGTCGCGGTTTTAATTATTCCACTTTCACTCGGCGGAATGACTTTTCTTATTCAAATGTAGTTCAATAAACGTGCACTTGATTTTCATAAAAAAAATAATTAATTTCTTTTGGCTAAATATAGAAATGGTAAACCTATATGGGATTAATAAAATAAATTTATTCTAAAAAAACATTATCATTATTTATAAAAAAAACTAACAACATTGTATCCACAAAAGTTTATTTGTTGTAAATGCAATTTTTAAGTTACAAATATGAGTGATTATACTCCGTCTCAATCTTTGTTATTAGGCATTGTCAAATGCAGGTTAGCGATGTGGGTCAACTATCGAAACAGATGTTGAGCGTCCGGCATTTAGAGATTGACAAAAGAACACTACACTGCGGGGAGCAAGAAGAAATCGCGCGCGACTTGCTTAGTCACGAAAAAATGGAAATAAACGTACCTTTTGCACGAGACTTTAGAAAACGAGGTACGAAATAAAAATTTAATTCCTAAACGTTTAGAAATCGAACTTTTCTTTGATTAATAATTTATGCGGTCTTATGAACTTACGATCGTGTTTGATTCAATAAAATATGTGTATTTATAATTTTTGTATAAAGATACAAAGCATTCGGACATAATATATTAAAATAAGATTTTATATATTATGTTAAATAGCTTATGAAATTACCTAATTACGTTCACGGCGTGGTGCAACGAAACTTAAAGCAAAACGACGATAATTGCGAGATATATTCTGCGTTCAATGAGCAGAACACTGTAACGCACAATTTTGTTCCTTCCCTTCCGCTACCACGCGCTGCGAATTATTGACCGTAATTTTTTGAAAAAGCCAGAATTACATCATTTCGCAAGTGCACATGTAATGTAATTATGGCCTGACGAAATTTCGATTGGCAGTTCCATTTTTTCATCGATGACTCAACGATCAATCAATTTTATGGTGGTAGCCGACGTGATCTGCGAAGTTTCCATGAATAAAAAGGCGTAAACGAGAGGATAAAATCTATCATGAAGTGTAATTTTCGGGTTTTATAATTCTGTTTTGTTTTAGTTTTATGTTGTTATTTATATAACGAATAAAAAATCGTTGTCCACAAGCAATAAAAATCCCGTAAAATGACTATAAATTATTAATTTGAAGAAACGATGTACGGTAAATCCTAATAGTAAAGAACTCGAAGCAAAATATTTTTTAAGGTATGTCCATACTGAAAATTAAATGTCTTGAATTTCTATACTTATTTACTTTTTCACTTGATATTACTTTTTATATAGTGATAAATTCAATTTTAGTCCGTATTTGAATTACTTATAATTAAAGTTATAACTAAAAGACCTTCATTTATTGATAAAAAATTATTCAGAAACATGAAGGCACTTTGAATTTTGAGTAAAGACCTACTTTAGTAAAAGCTCAATAAAAAGTGTATTTAAATTTTTCAATAACGTAAACATTCTACGTTTCTTTTATCATGTCTAACCACTTAACCGGTACTAAAAAAAAGGAAACGCCGACATTACATTCAATTACAAGTCAAATTGCGCACCTGTTCAAATAAAACTTCGCGGCAATTTTCGCTCCCACAATAAACAGATCTACCTGGTAAAAGTAAAATTGAAACTCAGCTCCCGCAGCCGCGCGATAAGAACGCCAAAATGTATAACTTTCCTCCTTGGCAAGGAATCGCAGAAGAACGCGAAACGATCGCTCTGAGAAAGGAAATTGGGAACGATAGTTTTACGAGGAAGTTGGTTGGGTACAAACGCTGCGTTTACGAGTATGAGAACGAGGTCGGGATAACCCAATGAAGATCTTACAGGGTGAGAGAGAGAAAGATACAGAGAGGCAGGTAGTATATTTCCTTCCGTAAGGCTTGTGGTAGAGCATTTTCGCGTCGAAATATCGGCTAGTCACTTATCGATTATTATTGGGGACGTATTGCTACCGTGTGTACCAGACTTCTGTGGAAAGTTTTGAGTTATGGCGAAGCTAATTGCATTAATATTGCCGTTGTTACAGGTTGATTTAAGAGCGTTTGGATTCTGTGTTTTTTTACTGCTTTGGTTGAGAGTCTATTTAGGAGAAAGATTTTCCTTTTTTTGGCTTTTAACTAACTTGACTAGAAAAGCTATTACGGACGAGTGTAGCAGGTGGTTAATTGACTTTGTTTTGTGTACAAGTATTTTACTTTTTATGACAATTCTAGGATTGCAAATATTATAATTGGGTCTAACGTTTATTACTTTTATAGAAAGAATGAATTGATCTCCGTGAGCAAAGAAAGATTTATTCGCTACTGCCGTTTCGAGAGTATTTGTGACGCAAGGCTATACAATGACAGCCGTACAAAAAACTTTTAATACATAATGTAAATAATTTCAGATTAGGTAGTGAACTTAATAAATTCTTTAGTGTTTGTTTCGTAGAGATTTGTCAATACAAACTCGTAATCAATAACTATACACATCTGAATAAAAAATGTATAAAAATGATTTTTTATTTTTTTACCCTGGTAAAAAATTGTCCTTGAGAAATGCTGTATGGCAATATAGAAGAAACTGCTAATAAACCGCTAATTAGATCTCCTATTTTACACAGAAACTGCCGAGGAAAACCAATTCATGGAAACGCTATTAAAACTACCGATAAACTGCCCAGTTTTACCGTTTCATTTCTACCAGGGTAACTATATTTAGAATAGGATAGAACATTGTTAAAAAATATAACGATAGTTAATTTAATTTCCGTAAAAATAAATATATTTAATAGAATGAACCTATTTACCTGCTCACCTAAATTATAAAACGAATAGCTTTTGTTTACTTTAGCGCACTGCAATTTTACGATCCTCTAAAAGAATCACAAGCAAACAAGTCGCCCATTAATCGAAGCAATAAAATTATCGGAACGAATCGCTTGATGTTCAGCCGGTCAAACTGTTACACACGTTTCCATGAAAAAGTTTTATTCCGCGTACCCCCAATGTCGCATTTGTACTCTTATAAAACTCATCCTACACATTGCGCATCGTCGCTGCAAAAGTAAATCTTGCGTCAGACCGACGATAAAAGTGATGATATTTAACGTCTCGTGCATTACGCAAAGTGACGACGAACCTCTAATGAACGACCCGGAAATCAAACATTTATAGGGGATAAAAGTGCAATGCACTGTACTGGACACCTGAGACTTTGTGTACATAGAGAATTTGCGTTAAATACGGAAAAATGTAAATGAGCTAACAACACTTGTTTAACTAGTTTCAACTACGTTAGAGTATGATTTAAGTATAAAGATATTGAGTTTTTAGCGCTTATAATTCCATTAACCCTTTCGCTGCGGCATTAGTCAACGGTGACTCATGCGATTTTCAGACGTATATATTTATGTATAAATACTCTTACAAACGTTACAACTGCAAAATATTTGTTAGTGATTCTTCAACTATTATACAAATATAAATGCAAAATACGTTTTTTATATTTTATTATAGCCTTTTATAAATGTTACAGTTACCAATATAACAAGCTTGTTAAAAAATGCCATATTTCTCAATTCAGCAAAAGTGTTAAGATAACATTTTTTCGTATATTTTCTAAAAGCCTACTGTTACAATCCTATATGTTATTTAAATCCTCAGAAATGAATACTAATTAGCATTCATAAATAATTTACGATAAGAAATCAGCAAAAACATGACGCAAATATTGCATATAAAAACTAATTAGACTGGAATAAATTTAAATTATTTGAACAATCCTATTTGTATTAATTATTTGTATTAATAATTACTCTTTACATGAAAAGTAAATATCAAAAACCTTGAGTTTATTAGGTTGAATATGTTTGTAAAGAATGTGGTCAAGCAAAATATCATTAGAATTGTCCGAATTGCAATTTAAGTTTGATTTCAGACAAGTCATTCTTGCAGTTCCTGCGCATTGTTTTATAAAGAGATTTGAACTGAATTGAAGTGAAACTTTTCGTTGTAAACGTTCAGAGTCCGGCATGAGGTAGTATTCGAATATAGAAACAGGCATATAAATAATTTGCTGTAACAGCTGAAAACTTTACTGCAGGAAATGACGAGATTACTGGACGTATAGGTACAGCAGCATCACTTGTTGACTACAGAAAATATTCTTACTATACAGGGTATCAAATTTCGTCAAGCATTGTCAGTTAAATAATTAAAACGTTAACAGGAACTTGTCAGTCAGTTTAATAGACAATTGTCTGTAAACGAAGTCTATTATATGCAGATACAATATCGTGCAAATTTTACAGACATTTGTCAGTCCATTTTCACTGACAAAAAAATTAACCGCGCAACAGCTAATATTTCCATTATTCTTACTAAAATACTAGTCATACCAACTTAAACGATCCACCACTGATACACTCCCGCTTTGCGCAACGCAAAAACGTAAACACACCCTCCGACAACATTGCAATCGAAACGACCAAAGCCCGCAAATCGCGAAATACGAAAACACGCGGAAACCGCGTCTTACTCAACGTCGAAATACGATTTCACGCATGATACGTCCCGGCTACGCTAGAAACTCGCGCGCGCGCCAGCTGCAGCACGCAGGCGGACTTATATATGTGGGACGCGCGCGGAGAGATGCCGCATCACCACGGATGAACATGATAGTTATTACCTCGTCGATGGCCGGTTTTCCGCGACGCGCGCGAATTTCCAACGCGACGCAATCGGGTCGACGACGGCGTTCCTTTTTTTCTTTTTTTTGCGAAATCGCGGAATCGCGGATGACCCGTGATGCCGCGCGCGCACAGTCGGTGCTTCGATTTCTAGAGTGTTACGCGGATTGTTACGAGGAGGTGCGTATGCGCACGTTTGTATTCTGATGTAAGTTTTAATGGATTTATATTTTATACGGTGGAAAATGTAAAATGTGGAATTGTAGTTTTTTGTTGTTCTGGAATTAGATGAAAAAGAAAAATGGTGGAAACGGGTTTTAACTTACAATGAGAAGTTAAGCTATTTTCAGACTAGGAATTGAACAGCAAAAATATACAATAACGACAAAATGAAGTGAACATTTGAGTGAGTCATTATACATCGTTCCTATACCTACAGCAAAAATAGCAAACATACTTATTTGATATAAGGATAAGTGAGGAAACCACATAATCAGATTGTGTCACAAACCCCTTCTAATATCCTGGCAAATAATAATATGAATCAATCGTATGCAACTATTTCTTATTCAACATTTTGTAAACTTTCTCAATCGAATTCTTTAAGTGAGAAGGTAAAAAAAGTGAAAATATAGCTGAAATATTATAAGGTTAAGTAACGTATTTGTTTTGCGCATGAAATGCAGCGCATAAATAGCAAAAAAAGCATTTCATTGCGATAAAAAAACTGACCATTCTACCTATCTATTAACTTAGTTCCCAACCCAATATTTATAGATGCATTTCTACCAAAAAGGATATCCGCTAAAATTTCATTCCTATCTCCACAATACGCTAATAATAAGTAATCAACTAGATTTCTAATTTTCCAAGCTACCTATTTCATACATTAATAATCATCTTTAACCAGACAAATCTTGCACACCCACCTATTCCACAAATTATACCCACCAACGCCACGCACTTTTTCACCGAAACCAATTATCGATCAAAAAAGAAAAAAAAAGCTGCAGCAGTGCGCAAATTAAATCCGCGTAATAACTTTTAAATACGCTCGAGCTACCGCGAGCGATTCGGAGAAAGTAAAAAATCCCAAAGCACACACACACACCTCGCGCTGCCCCACAGAGAAAAGTCGCTCGACCATCTCGCGATTTCGCGCTCCTTTCCAGAAATAGAGAAAGAAACGCGAAGAGAGGAAGAAAAAATCGGTATATCGAATCGAATCCTCCGCAGTCTATTACCGCCTTTCTAAATCGGTGATTCGCGCGTCGGGACAATGCGATCGAGGCATTGCCGAAAGTCGAGGAGCGCGGTTCCGGGCTGCAGCGCGTAATCTTCGCGGCGCGCCGACGCGTCGGTCCGGTATTTTCACTTTTCCGCGGGACGACCGGTCCGGAACCGGTCGATTGGGCTGCCGCGAGATGTTGCACGGCTTCGCTGGGTGGCCTGATAAATGACGTGCACGTTTTATCGAGGCGGAGATCTGTATGCTTGAATTAGTTTAGACGACGACTTTGAATAGTCAATTTATTAAGTCGTACCTATCATGATTTTTTTAATTAAATCGATTCTTTTTTAAATGTTGTACCTTGCGGATGTTAAGGTTCTTTTTGTTTTTTTAACTTTAATTTTGTGTTGTTTTATATTTTACTAAGTCATTCTCCATTTTTAATTTTGAAATTCTGGTTTCAGATTCGAAATTTTCGAGCAATAGCAACTATCATAAAATCTTTTATTTTTGAACATTTGTTTACTTATATCGCTCTTATAATAACAACATTATTTTGATGCACTATATGGCTCAAAGGGATAAGATATACAATTCCTTGTAAGAAGTTAAATTCGGATTAATTACCGGCTTTGTTAGAAAGATGTAACTGCAGTCGTTTACAAAATTTAAAGTGTATCCACAACAATTTCCAAATAAGATTTTATTTTAGAACTAGACCTTTCGAATTCTAATAGAATTGTACTAGAAAGAAACTTTAAATCATATATGACGAATGCATATTAGAAGATCGTTCACCGGTAAAACCGGTTGACATTCTTTTAGGTTATGGCATACTTTTTTCTCATCTCCGGCAAGAGCAAGAAAAGATTCCCTCAGATATAATCATTAATTTTTTTCTAATGCATACAAGTTCTAAAAGTACGAAACATGATGAATTTTAATTTCATTCAAATGTCTGTTATAGTTTCTTATCAGCAAATGTACATCTTTGTTGACGTTTAACTGCCCTAATGCTTAAAAATATAACTTTTCAAAATAAGAAACATAAATATTGCGTGCCGTAAATCGTAGTAATAATGCAGTCACTTTCTTTTGGTTTTGGTATTGAAATATATCAGTAATTTAAACTTTCTCTATAATCATAAGTCGACATTGATTGCTATTTAAAATTCTTATCCGTGTGATCTGTCAATAACTCGGTTGACAACATCATTCATATTTTAGATATCATGTATAATCAATAGATCAACGGAAAAGATAAAATTTAAAGTGATGAATTTTGCAAACTTCAGAGAACACTTCAAATTTTGATGGACAAAGAATAATAAAAGGAAATCATGTTTACAGTCACAACTATGAAGCTCTGTTTAATTAGCTGTAATGCCAGTGTCTTTTGAAATCTGCAGTTGCCCAATGCTCGTTTTCCGCCCGTTTTCTCCTCTTCGCAAATCTTTGTAATACCACCCGCGTTCATCCCATACCTAAACTAACCGTTGGTTTTTAATTACTAAAATGTATCTACCTCTAACAATCTGCCAAGAAAACTTCAAGAAAATGTGATGAGACAAATAGATTATTGTTACATTATTTTTTTTATTAACAATAATCGGATTCTAATCATATTATAATTTAGTCTTTATATATAATAATGTAAACGAATATCAAAAATATTGTTCATCATTAAAAGAGCCTAAAATAAGCTATGAAAATAAGTGTAAAATACCATAATAATTATTATGCTTATAAATCAATTGCAAGAAAAAAATTATACATCAATATAAAATGGTTGTGTATACTCTTAAAGTGTTAAGAAGCCAAAATTTTAAAAAAGCATCACAAATGATGTTACACCACCAGCACTTATCATACCTAACACGACTGCGAATCGTCAACGTTGGAAATGTTTCCATCATTAACAATCAGTCAGATTTAAAGAAAATATGACGCGTACACACTACATTTGCCTTTTTCATTATCTCAACAATGATCTGCTCCAAATCGTGCTATATTTCATACTTTTCTATAAGAATGTAAATCTATCAACAAATTTCAAGTTAAAGAATAAAAAATAGCGAAATTTGCTCCTCATAAAAAAATCGACTACATAGGTATCGAAATAAGCTTAACATGCTATAAAGTAACATCATCTTTATAAAAGAAAACCTATAATAAAAGTTATCACATAATACAAAATAGCACATTCCATAACCTTTAAGAACCCACAACTTCAAATAATCACAAACCATGTAACTCCCCCTGCGTTTCCCGGGCTTCTCGGCCAGCCTGTGACCCCTGGGCGGCTTCATATTCCCATCGAATCCCCTTCCATTCTCCTCTATGTCGACCTCCAGCAGATTCTCCATGGACCTCCTCCCGTTACCCTTGCTCATCACACCATTGCTCTTGGGACTCGTCCTCACTCTGTTGCCGTTCATATCGTTGTACTCCTCCCACTCGCTGACCTCGCTCCTGACGTCCTCTAACGACCTGGTGCGACCAACGGCACACGTGCACGGAGGCACGCTGTGTCTTCCAGCCATCCCAGCTGAACCCGAGCTTTTGGTGCTACGGTTGCGCGAGGGTCGATGATGATGCGACTGGTGTTGGTGTTGATGCTGATGTTGCGACTGCTGCTGCTGTGCCTGGTCCATCATCATCATCCTGGGTGAGACGGCGACCGGTGCTGGCACCTGGAAGCCTGGCAGGGCTTGGGCTGGTGGCGGTGCGATGGCGTTTCTGTAGAGCGGTGTCAGGTAGTAGTAGTCGCCGCCCTTGTTGGAACCGGAGCCTGGTACGCGGGCTGGTACGTAGTTGTAATCGTGGCTGGGAACCGGGCTCATCCACTGGGTCAAGGTGTCCAGAGGCATGGGGCGGTAGCAGAAGGAGGGACCACGGGAGGACGAGTGGGAATTGCGGTAGACCGAGGGCCAGGGGCGGTGGTGCTTCATGTCCGCGCCAAAGCGCGGATCCAGAATTCTGATGTCACCCATCTTTGATTAATGGTTTGGTTGTTGAAGTTTTGGTGACAATTGGGATTGTCTTCTTCTAGGGTATTGTAACACACATGGAGAGCGGGTAACAATACGTTGTTTAAGTTCTGATGACAATGCGATTATCTCTTCTAGGTTATTGTAATCCAAATGCAGAGCAGGCCTTGGTTCAGGATGTCACGATTTGCATACGAGACTACATCAATGTAGTACTGGTACCAAAATCTAGTTTTAGAGAAAGATGAATCCGTGTATCACTTGATCTCTCAACGAGATAAGATTCCGTTACTTTATACGATCCTCTGTACGACTGTCGATTACGTAAGTAACCTTAGTCTTTTCTTGAAACACAAATGAACGATCTTCTAAAATCACTTAATTAACCCATTCACGGTCAATAAAAATCGACAGATTTCCAATATATCTCTTAACAATAACTCTTCAAATCGCAAGTTTCACTCACTCGACTTTCTACGAAAATCGCGATGCTCTCCACAACTCTGGTCTCGTGATCCATCGAAGCCGGCTGATAATTGCTATTTTTTGTGGGCAATTAAGGAGGTTAATTATGGCGCTCGTATCTCCTTGCCTCGCACGCAAAGGAGTATTCGTGTATGCATATATATGTCTCGAAAAGGAAATTTTCATGCGAGCGTGAGAGGATGCGGCCACTCGGCCGTGGCAGGACGAATCGCTCCTACTGCGCTAATCCTTTTGAGCGTCCGCGCGCGCGTGCTGGCCTGCGCGATTTTCGCCGCTTTCGAATGACGATCGCTCTGGCGATACCACATAAATAAGTTCACTATAAAATTGCTTTATAATGGTGCTGGGTGGTTGGTGTTGGCTTCCGTTCTCGATTGCGCCGGTTTTATTTGACGATTGTTCGAGTTGATTTTGATGTCAATTGTAGATGTCAATAATTGTATTAAATGACGTATCAACTAGATTACTAAGATTAAGAACTTTCTTTGACTTTAGTCTTGAGATAACTTTGATTTCAATCGTAACGTTTTACGTTCCACTACGAATGTTATTATTCTGACTGTAACAACATTGACAGAATAAAATATTTATTTATATTTTTAATAGAATTTAGAACTGTCTTTGATCATTCAGTGAAGTATTAAGAATAGAAACTTTAATTTCAATCTCAGACTATTACGTTCCACTTCGAATATTATACTACGCACAATAACAAAAATTTATGGTCCAATCAAAACTATCACAGTCCCTATTTAAACTATACGTGTCAATAGTTATCTTCGAAGGAGAATCTTGGTTCTTCGAGTCACTTGTTTATACTGTTTACTACGATTTAAAACTACCTTTAATAATTTAACCAAGCATGGAAACTTTGATTTTAATTTCAATCAAACTATTACATTTCACTGCAAATGTTAATCTTCTCACTATAACGAAAATCTATGGTCCAATCAAAACCGTTACTGTCTTTGACTGTTCAATCTCGAAAACTGCAACGT
This sequence comes from Gastracanthus pulcherrimus, assembly GCA_949152435.1. Taxonomy (NCBI): domain Eukaryota; kingdom Metazoa; phylum Arthropoda; class Insecta; order Hymenoptera; family Pteromalidae; genus Gastracanthus; species Gastracanthus pulcherrimus. The sequence continues at coordinate 27,130,583 of OX424575.1, forward strand.
TCCACCACTTATCTCACTCTCATCACTCTATGGTCCAACCAGTCACAGTTCAAATTCACTATCAAAACGTTCAACATCAATCGCAGAACGAAGAAACAACCACGTCGATCTACATTACGATCTCACCGTGTGTATACAGAAAGAGAGAGAGAGAGAGAGAGAGAGAGAGAGAGTCGCGTGCGACTGCCGCGAGTCGACTGAATGCGCGAGCGCGCGCGTGCACACGGTTACTGCCTCGTGCCGCCGCCCGCCGCCGCGCCGCTGAGTGCCGAGCGAAGCGCGAAGCGACGACCGACCCACTTCTCTTTCTCTCTCTGTCTTCCACGCGTTATAAGGTATATGTATTCACGAAACGTCGAGAGTTTCCCCACCTTGGGAAACGTGTACATCGCGGCCGGGCGTAGCTGGCTGCAGCTGGGAAGGATCTCGATTTTCTTGGCTATAAGATCGCGTATCGTATTAGACACTTTCTCGCGAGCGCAGCGTAACTCTTACCGTTCTGAGGATTCTGCTGCCGCGAGTTGTGTGTATATAATGTGGGAGGATGGCGAGGTGCAGTTGTCGTTGGCTTTTTGGGTGTTGGGAGAAAATGCGCGGCGATTTCTTTGGGGCTGCCGTGAGGTGTTTGGGGTTGAAGCGAGGAATTGAGGGCTGGGAAAGTAATGGATCTGGTGTATAGGTAATTTAATTTTTCTTTAATTATATGTTTTCTGGATGACTGGATGTCGTATTCTATTTTTCAATGGATAATAGGTCAGAATGCATGAATATCTACTTTTTTGTTTACTGTCTTCTAACTTTGAACAATAACATAAACTTTTGACAATAAAAGTATAGAGAAAAAATAGTCTAATGTATTTATAAATAATAATTTTTTTTAAGCAAGAGAAACAATAATGGTAACGTCCCAGAATAACACGTTACGTACATTTAACAAAAAGACATGATTATATGAGACTTTATTTCGTTATTTATTAACATAATACTGGTTTGTAAATAATTTATTGTCTCATACGATAGATATTTGCTTATTAGCAAATTGTATCATTTACAAGAATAAAGTTATGGTATTAGTGAAAAAACCTACACCCTCAGAGATTAATAGAGAAAACTAATAACAGCTTTAGAGCACATGTGACTCATGATAGAAGTACTTTTTATTATTTTCTTTAAGATTATTATTATTTAAATACGTTTCTTCAGAATAAGGACTTCAATTAATTCACATTAGACAATACTGTTGTTTATATTGTAGGATATGAGGCAACAATTTTTTACGTTTAATACTGTCATTATTATTACTTATTTGTTTATATAAGTATAATTTTATTTGTTATCTCTTTTGTCTCGACCTAACAAATTAATGCAAACATGAACACCTCAATATATGTTGAGGAAAACTAAGAAATATCACAGATAATACTGCTATTTTTTGGAGGGTTTATCAAGAATAATTCAGAAGACTTAATTATAGAAACTCATACCCACAAAAATTGTTATTAGAATAGGATTCTGCATACATTATAAACGTGTGTGCAGTCATCGCGCGAAAACAATAAACTGTGATGCTCGCATACTTGAAAAATAGCCCAAGTACAAGAAATGATTAACATAATAATTTATATCCAACGATCTCCAGTAGCGTTTTCAATTAATTCCCGATGAAAAGATGCAATTATTTAAAAATGAACACTCGACAGTATTAGACCATTACCTTAATGCACAACGCAATTTCGCTGCAATTTGAGCGCGTAAACGCAGCCGTTAACGTGTGCGCTGCTTTTTTTTCTCTTCCTACGGCCCTCGTTGCTTATACACGCGAACGATCGCGAATTAATGCGCTTACAGTTATACGGCGACGAGCGCAAAAAACCTTTCAAGAGCGTTGTTAAAAGCGAGGCAAAGTATGTTTGAGGAGACGCCCGTCGCGCAGAATTTGAAAGCGCGCGCTTCTGGAATTTCCTTGGCGCGCGCGCGCGCACGCGGCGAGAGACCCCCTCCCATTATTGTTACACATTTTTGTGTGCATAACGAGGAGACCGACGAGTTCAAAATCCTCCCGGGGACTTTCATTTTTCTATGTGCGAGCTGGTGGTACGTAAACGCTCTCTACATATTTTATAGCGAAATTTCACTTGATTTGTGAACAAAAAGTGCCGAGCTATTTTAAGTGAATTTTCACTCTTAACGCGGCAGTATTGTTGTATGAGTTATTGTTGCTACCGTAAATATTGAATATCAATAAGATCAGTTTCTCTCAAGTTCGGTGCACTTCCTCTCAATAAATTATGGGCAAATATTTATATAAATTTATCCGAGGAAAAAAGTATCTTTATTTAACAAATGTTTGCAGCACAAGAACACTCACATTTAGCTCTCAATCAATAGTGTAAAACCATATTCAATTAATTTATTAAAACTAACAAGGAGATGGTTAGGAATGCGGGTCCTAATTTTTCTTGAGACTTTAAGAATCTGATCCTGGTACCTTAAAAAGAAGCCCATTACCCGTATTTTTTTTAATGGAACCTATATCAATTCCCTATATATAGTACAGGTGCTGGGTTTCATTTTAAAGTACCAGTTTTCAACATGTTTTCAACATGTTATACCAGCCATACACGAAGAAAAATCATACGATGAAATCGCTATTTTAAGACGTCATGTTAGTAATAATGTTTTGGAAAAATATTTAAAACCACGTCAAGAAAAATCATATTTCAGAAGCGCGAACCGAACATAACTTCAAAATGTAATCTTTTTACAGGTTTCACCATTCTACAAATGTTATAGCGCGTTTCTTACACATAAGAATTATACACGTAATTATTGTACACAATTTAGCATTGATCAAATTATATATAGATATATTTGACCAATGCTAAATTGTGCACAATAATTATGTGTACAATTGTTATGTGTAAGAAACGCCTTATGCCCTACAAATAAGGCACCTACAACAGTATTCGCTCCGTGCGTAAACTGAAGCAACATTTAAAACTCGATACTTCTGATGGACGATTCTGCAATTACTCAACATACCTATATAATAATAATATAATCCAGTCCGTCAAAGCCGCCGTTCCGGCCACTCCGGAAGCTGCAACCGTTTCATTTATCCCCTCCAATCAGACACACGAAGGAAATAAACAGCCTTTTATTTTGGGTAAAATCAACGTGAGTTTAAGTAGATTCTACTTTTAATTTCTCTCATTGTTTCTTTTAAAAAGAATGATTATTATAAAATACATAATCTAATAAAAAAATACGAAAATAAAACCAAGTCTTAATTAACAGGTTGAGCGCGGCTAATGTTATAAGCCACATTTTTTCGATTTTTTAGGAACTTAATTGAATTTTCAAACATTAAATAAAATCTCGGCGTTCTACCTCTTTGTAAGATAATAAAGAATAAAAATATCGTTTGTATAGATAGTTTTATTAATGCTTGCTTTTACAGTGAAACACAATGCAAGACAAAACGCGACAATTTATGTACAATATATGGTACACGTAGCGCTCAACCTGTTAAAAAAGCATACTTAAACAGTTTCAAGCTATTAAAAAAAAACTTTTAAAATCGTACACTAAAATCAATTACACGCTCTACATTTCCCACATCTCTCAACAAAAAATCTTATCACTCCAAATCGAGCCATACCGCGGTCGTCAAAACCACCGATTCCTTTCTCCCTCTCTAAAACCGCCATCCTATTCTCTCGCCTCTTTTTTCTCCTCTCTCTCTCTACATATATCTCTCCTCGAAGGACAACAACACTAGTAGCCATAGCACCAACTATAAGCAGCCTAAGTGCGTATATACCTCGCGTCCACTCGTTCTATTCCTTTTTCCAACTCGGCTGCTTTCTCTCGCACACGCGCGCGCGCCACGCTCCGTTAATAATCGTACACGGAGGCGGAGGCGGCCTCCAACTTGCTTGTGTTCTCCGCTCTGCGCACGGGTCCATTCCCAATTTTTTTCGCGCTGCTTGGACGTTTACGGTGAAGGACTACTGGGCTTTCGCTGCGCGAGCATCGAGTGTAATGGGAAGAGAGATGGATGCGTGCGTGTACGTAAACAATGTGCAAATTATCGATTTCTAATGGGAGGAGATTGACGGGTGGGTATACGCGAGGATGGGTGAGCACTTAGTTTGGGCGGCGATCGAAGCTGTGGGATTCTTGTTTATTTTGTGCGGGAACAGGTTGGCTGTATAAATTAATGGGTGGCTCTTCTTGCATTTGCATTATTAAGTACTACGGGAATATCGAAGTATACGTATTTAAATGGTATTGGTGGAAATTCTAACCGGAGGTTAATTATGATATTTCGAAGGTCTCACCAGAATATTTTTCCATAAATGCATCCCGGGTAAGAAACCTTGTCGGATTTGTACCCAGGTTCTTTCCAGAACTCATTAATTTTATGTCTATCATTGATAACAAAGCTTGAGTATAAATATTACCGGGTTAAATTCCCTTATGGAAAAAACCTCGAAGAAAATTCTACAGACTTTTTCCATAAAGGTTTAATATTTTTTCTCTATTTACATTTACATATGAAAGAAAAAAATGGTTTAAATATTTCTAAACACATCGTGTTATGGATGCTAGTACATTCACATAATCTTAAAATTAAGCTAAAACTTTTATTAAAAAAAACATTTTACTATATGATAAGGTCGTCTACCCAGTATAATCGGAATCAGTAATGCCCTCCACCAATATACCAGCTTTTACGCCATTCATCTAGTAGATAGCTTCTTGTCAGAATTATATAGATTAAGTCACTAAAAGTTTTATGATGCGCCGATTCCTCGAAGGAGCGAAAAACGACAAATCAACAGCAGATATTCTATCTCGCAATCACTGAATTGAATGCATCACTATAATCGTAAGCAAACAATTATTTATGCTGTAATATGAAGATAGTCGTTGGTCTAAGTCGACGCTGCTCGCTAATGCTTTATCAGCTTTATAGTTTATTTTATTACCCATCTATTTGTCATCTTTTTATGAGAAGAAACTAGTTTCTACACAATTTGGAGACTTTCTAAGCTATCTAATGATAGAAAACAAATTCCGAAACGTATATTCCATCTTTGAAAAAAAATAAAAATAATGTCAATCAAATGTTTAATTTAATTTTTATGTTTATTCACGAAGAATGCGTAGAATCTTCAGATGTGCATATTTTAAACTGCACCAAAAATTTTTACATACTTCAAATTTGAAAGTTATTTGAAGTTTAGGTAGGCAATGTTCAGTAGACTTTGATACCTTATATTATAAATGATAGTATGTATCTCTGAACACAATACATTCTTTTGCTTGAAATATTGTGATTTTAATCCTGTAACAGTAAAGTCAGTGGGAAGTACACAATGCATAATTAGCGTTAAACTATAAAGAGAAAACAGCATAAGATAATCATAACTTTTCTCCTTACGTATACCTCAACAAAGCAATTCGCATTCCATATTAGATGCAAATCGTTGCCCAATTTCTATTCAAATTCGACCTGGCTCGAAGAAAAAAAAGAAGCAAACCATCAACAAGAAGGAGGCAATACATCAAAACCCTTCCTGAATTTCGCCGCACCATCAAAATCTTAGCCGTGCAATTTCGCTTCCGGGTTCTCATGGTAATTTCGCCGCGACTCTGTCATTACGAAATTCCTCGGAATCAATCGCCTCTGCGTCGATCGGTAATCAAATCAGTGGCTCTTTCCGTACTTTCGCGATGAATTGGATCTTGGTTCGAGGCAGAAATGTTTACGAGTGCCTTCGCTTAGCGTAAGAGAGAAATATGGGTCGCGACGGGCGTGTAAAGATCCAAGTATGTAGAGATTATTTCAGCGGAAGGATATGTAGAGGATGCATGCGGCGTGATACATTGGCGATGTGAAATTGAATATATAGTGTAATTTGTAAATGGATAACGTATGTTTATATATGGAGAAATTTTGAGTACTTGAAAGTACTGGTTTTAAGTAGCAGTTTTATATAAATAAAGATTTGTTTATAAGGTTTCAAATTGAGGCACTGTTTGAAAATAAAATTATTTCAACTTATATTAAGGAAATTTGAGAACAAGTTAATTGATGAATAATAAAAGAAATTTTAGTACTTTTTTATGTCTCAATTTTAAATATTCTTAATTTGATCGTAAAACACTGCAATCTTTATTTTATCATATTTAAAATTTCACTCCATATGGATACTTTTAAAAATTGTAAAACTTTTTTAGTAATTAAATTTTACATTTATTTATTTATAAAAGGAATCATAAAATTAGAATTATTAACTAGTCCATTGTATTGACAGTATCAGCGTTAAGAGACAATTATTTTGAATTGTTATACTAAATATTTTATTTAATGCCGAACAATTAAAATACAAATATCAATAAAATTGTTATAAACAAATACTTGAAATAATTGTTTTTTAACAAAATTGCACAGCATTTTTCAAAATCTTCAAATAGAATCTTGTGTTAATTCATCTCATGCGCAAGAAGCATAATTTCATATTCAAAGTACAGAAACTGCCATAAAACTTTGTTCCGAAGAACATTAATGGTTTTCCAACTCACTTTAAATTGGTTTTACACATCATCTTTTATGCATAAACTAAATACATTAGACAATACCAATTCTTTGTATGCAAAGACAGAAAAAAGTGAATATTTCATTTGAATAATTTATAAAATTACCAAAAATGATCAAAAAGATCCTCTGAAACCTTACGCCGATCCAATCAACCTAATCGGTCCTTCGCATCCTGCCTCTCCCCACTTCCACTACATCCACACCCAATAAACACACCGCCACGCGCTGCACGTCAGCGCGAAATCAGCCTCCGAGAGAAAGTATACCCAGCACCACCACTGCGTATACACACGGCACGAAAAAGCAAATTGCCATGATCCGGCTACTGCTCCACTACTACTACTACTACTACTCCTCCTCCTTCTCTCCTCACATCATCATCATCATCAGGCACGCGCTCGGATCGCCAACCCTTTTATTACAAATACCAGAGCATCGCCGTCGCCGTTTTCTCCACTCGCGCGCCGAATGGAAAGCGAATTTCCGCGCGGCGATCGATGAGCTTTATCTGATGACGACGGATTGCTTGATTTTTAAATAAATACGTTAAATAATAAGCGGTTGCGCACGGGGGTTTTGTGTTTTATTGTGTTTTTGAAGAGAGAGCATGTGGGCTTTTTTTGTATAGGTGACGGGGTAAGGATAGTCTCGTCGCGTGAATGTTTACGAGCTGGGCGCACTTTCACTAGTGATTCGCTTAAGTTTAGATTATATAAATTGAAAGTTATTGAACCGTTGGATTTTTGTCGTTGCTCGAGTGGATCGATGGCTTTGGCGAGTTGATAAATATAGAGGCGAGTTGGACGGTGATACATTTGTTTGGTTTGGAGTGTGAATTATAGTGTAGAAATCTGGAGGTAATGAGATCTCGTGTTATAATTCTTATGTGATTCAGGGTTTATAGTTTATTATTTATAGGCTTGTTCATTTACTTTAATAGCAAAACTTCACTTACTCTTACTTTTCACTTATTTGAATAAAAATTGAAAATACTTAGTTAGAAGATACGTTAATCGTTTTACTTTAATATTAAACTTTTTACGACATAAATACGTGAATGTTTAAAGTTCTTTTATTAACGTCGTAGAAGATGCAATTACTTTCTGTATGTAGTTCTCGTGGCTGTAATTGTCATATACTTTAGACGATTATGTGGATATAATTAGTAACTTTAAGGTTTGTTATATCACAGTGTTTACTATAACATAATAATTCTGTAGCAAATGTGTTAAGTTTTAAAGAGAAAATTGTGATGTAGACCAAATACTTTAAAAATTATTTACACAATGTTGAATTTTGGGTTAATGCTGATGAACGAAAAAAAAAACAGTTAAGCGAGTCGAGGGTTCCGGTAAAACCTGCACTGCAGACGGCAAAATACTATCTGATAAGATCCTTTTTGGTGTTCCGGCAAGTTTCGCCTAGCAAAGACAGTATGGCACTGGCCTAAAAAAGTGTGTGAAGTGTAACGAAATTTCTGGAAGAATAATGTCAAAGCAAAAACTTTTTCCTTGTAACACAGACCAATAAAAGCACGTGTAAAATGGTTGTTCTGATCCTCTTTTATAAGATGAGAAAATAAATCGATATAGAATCCTTGTCTAACATTTATGTACTAATTTTCTCTTCATTCGAACAGTACCTTGTATGCAATTTGTTCTACTTGTGAATGTAATAATGCAAGAATATCGATATTTTTTTCGTTATAAAAAACATAGAAACGTAATAGCGCAATGTACCCTATATTAGTTTAATTAACAAACCCAATATTAATTAATGTTTACCAATTGTTTTCCAGACGATTATTCACAGTCAGCTATAAGCAAAATTTATGCTTTTTTATGAAAGATACAACTATGAAGATACTAAAGTATCTAAAATACTAAAAACAAGCACATTTAAAAAAAGTATAAATCAACAAATACTTTTAAGACAAATACTTTTGAAATCGAAAAGTATATGGTACATATATTCTTAAAGGATTCAGATATTCATGCATATTTGGACACATATGTATCTAAACACAGAAGTGTCCACGTACAGAGTATCTACTGTGTCAAAAATCAAAATTAAAAGTATTTTAAAAAAAGTATCTACAAATCTTGCAAATATGAATATGAGTAAAAGTAACTTACAGGTATAAAAGTATCTAGATAGAAAATAATCTAGATTCGTTTTTCAAGTACTTATAATTTTAACGATCTTCAGATACTGTTGTATCTACATTTCTTTTACCAAAGATACCCATGTATCATGCATGCTTTTGTATCTCTTTTGTTTCAAACGCTTATGAAAGTGTTCTTCTTAGGTGCAAATACATTTCAAAGCTCGTATTGTTTATTCTCTGAGAATATCCTTTTCTATTCACAATCGCAACTCAGTTATTGACCGCGATTGTTCACACCACATAAAACACAAACTATGTAAATATTATTCCTAAACAATCCTTCACCTCTCATATACATTAAATTTCACTGCATACCTCGCCACTGCACCGGCAGCCCGAATAAACGCGGATCCGGACGAAAAATGAGTGAAACTCGAGCGAACCAGCCGGCTAAAAGCGAGAGTGGCTCATAACGCGCCCGGAGCGCTGCTAATAAATCATTCTCGCAGGAGGCGACGGGCGACTGGAAATTCATTTGCAGATCTCACTTTGTAAACTAGACCCGCGCGACTCTCTTTCTCACTCTATGATGTGTCGGCAGTGTCTACGCTCGCTTAATGACCATTGAGGTTACGTTGTGTTGCTCACTTTTGAGATCGAGATAAATCAGAGAGGGAATGAGAGATGTAGCGCGTTGCGTCAAAAGTTGTCGCCAGTGCTGAACGTGCAATTATAGTTGTTGATGGCTGAAGGTGCGAGTGTATTTTGGCGATTTAGTGTCTATATTACTATATGTGTTTAAGTTTAATGATTGAGAAGAATTTATAAGATTGGATCAGAAGGGTTTATGAAGTACAAGATTTTGTAAAGGTGTTTCTAGTTAAAGTTATCACCTCAATTTTGCATCATAAAATCGGTAATAAAAAAAAATTGTATATATTACACTAGAGAAAGTAAAAGAATGATGTAAAAATATATCAGAAAGTATTCATAACTCGAGTCTTGCCATGCTCGATCTTTTCTACTTAACACCTTTAAGTTTTATATTATACTCATGTAATGCACACGTATACCCATCAAATTGAATCTCATTTTGATCAAATTTCCATATTTTTACGAAATCAAGCTACAATAACTAACAATTTAAGATTATTTTTTATATAACAACATATTTATTATATTTATATATTATTTATTCATTATTTATATTTTTTTAATATTTTGGCTATATTTTATTTTTTTTTAAAGTTTATCAAAAGATTAATTTTTTATCAAAAAATTGATGTCTCGCATTCATGAAATCATTTTAGCTTTTGAAAGAAAGAAGGAATATTAATTTACTTATTTATTTTTTTATTTACTCTCGCAAATCATAAATGCTAGATATCTAAAAAATGGTTATTGATCAATAATTTTGTTTAAATGATTTAGAATACTCCTTCGAGATATGATTTTCTGGACACGATACGTCAAAATAAATAGATCTACGATTGCACTCATACAAAGAATAATTTTGCATTAGAAAGTTTCACGCCCAACAAAGCAGCTACAGAAGAAAACCATCCTCGAGTGTACAATTTCTACACAAAAACAATTTTCGCTCAATTTCATCCCAGCATCGCCTCTTCCCTAAAAGTAAAATCGAAAGCAGGCGCACAAGCCCCCCAAAAAAGGCGTAACGCGCAAAAGCTTACAAGACACACACGCGAAATGAAAAAATAAAGAAAGCCGCACACAAGCATCTCGCAAGAAAACCACGAAGCCTATCATGTACGGGCTTGCGTCCGAATTTCACGAGAGGCCGTGTACACGCGCGCACGTGCCGCGGAGCGAGACGCCGCCGCACCGCGATGCCCGTGGATACGTATGCGTATACGTATGTACATGGAGAAATAAAGAGGCTGCATCGGCGATTCAATTAACTGTAAACTTGTTCTCCTGCCGGCCGTAACAAAAGCAAGCAGCGGCAGAAATATGGCGAGCGTAAGGAGCATGGAGTTGGGAGGAAGAGAAAAAATGAAGAAGGATGCGCGCACGCGGATGCGCTTGGCCGTGCGATTTTCCGCGAGGTTCGAGCTGCCTCGATAGAGGAGAATAAAGTATATAAGGTTTTTATTGTACTTTGTTGTGATTTGGTGATGTCGGTGGTTGAGGTGGAAACTTTGGTGATTTCGGAAGGTGATGGAACAAATTATTTTGTTGGCATGTGATAAATTTGTCATGTAATGCGTTCATTGTGTCTATTAGACAAAATCATCTTTAAAAAATAATTAATTGGGTGAAAAATGTTGACAAATGAACTCGTGCCTGCAATACATTTCTATTGGTTTTTGACTCGACGAATTTTTAATTATAAACTGAGTGATCTTTCTAGATACTCTATTGATCTGTTATAGAATTTATAGCAATTTGCTTATACAAATTTTAATATTGAATTTGTCAATAGAAATCCTAAGTAATGTCATTTTTCATAAGATAGATTTATATTAGATAAATACTAAAGAAGTAAGATGAGACCGGAGGCATTGAAATCAAATTAAAAAGAATATGACGTAACTTTTCTAAGAAGCTTTTTTTAGTTAAGAATGCCTACGTTCGCGACATTTTAATTAAGAAAAAAAATTCAATTTCGTAAAATACTATTTTTATAAGTACATTGTCACTGATATCAAATCTTAGCAAGCTATAGTAAACATAATATCTTTAAGACCAATTTTCCCCTATCGAAGCTCCTTATAAGGTGGAGATAAAGATTTTTAACCCGTTTTCAGGCTCTAGCGAATCGAAAAAGTGCACGTATTTTAAAAAAATGGCACGTCTAATTTAACGCGGAGACTTTTGTAAGGAGTACGCAATAAAGTATTGCGCAGGTGCAATTTGAGTTAACTGAGATTGGTCACAGATCGTGAGTCCCTTCGGGAATTTAACTTATTTGCATGTGCCGTTTATACACGCGTAATGATTAAATTGGGATAAATCATACAGTTGTAACTGTGAGTGATTGAAATACTGTAACGTTATCGAAGTAACGTTCCCACTTAAATATGCATTTACGGTTGAATTTAATTTCATTATTTATTGAAATGCGGGGTGCTAGTTGAAAAAGTTTGGCAAAAGATCTTTTATTTAAGCTAAGAAAAAAAAATTAGTAAAAAAGTTTTAGTTAGTAATGCTAAAACTGAACTAAATGAGTAAATATGCACATATCAAATAGATTTGAGTATAAAACAATAACAAAAAATGTCATAAACGTCTCTAAGAGCAACTTGTCGACGGATTATACTTTTTATATTGTTGATTAGCATTATTTAACAAAAATATCTTATTCTGTAAGATACGTTTCCGATTTCTCACGCTTTCACTTTTTATTTATATATTACAATTTATTAAAATACAATTTCACTATTTTATTTTTGCTGAGGAAAATGAAAGCCAAAAATTATTCGAATAATTGCAACAATTGAATAAATTTAAAAAATTGCATGAAGATTTAAGAAGAAACATTTTATGTTATACTGAAATCAAGCTTCAGTAAATTATTGAGTTTGCATATTCGATGAAGTGTAACGCAGTAACCACAACATGCCGGGACTTAGAAATTTACAAGACCAAAGATGATTAAACTGTTGGCGAAAGGCGATCAGTAGTTGATGATAAGATTTTATAGTCTAGAAATAATTAACGTTTCTTTTCTTCAAAGTTTATATGAATATTTATGTATATGTCAAAGATTTATAGTCTCATATAATTACGACTTAATGAATGTATTTACATAAATTTAAATTAATACGGTAAATTTCAAAATTTTAGAAAACTGTTTTTATCCTTTGCAAAATTAAATATTAGTATTTCTTTAATTTAAAAATTAAAAGTAAATTAAATCATATCATATTTTATAAACATAGCTTCCGCAGTTTGAAGAAACGTTTCATAATATGCAATATCTTACTAATTATCAAATTAATTTTTATCTACATTAGCCCTCGCTTTACCTAGTGGGAACCTCCAAGGATAAAAAAACCTTCGCAATCTCAACGTCATTTTAAAATATTTGAATTTGGATATTGTAGTTTGTTGTATACCCATTTTTAATGAAAAATTTCAATTTTTGTTAAATTTATACAGGTTTATCTTATTATTGGAGTCTCTACTTAGTAAAGTCAGGCTTAAATATTTTAAAGTAAAAATTCTTAAAAAGGTAGAAAAATTCAAGTAGTACTCGATAAAAGCAATCTCTTCTACCCCAACCGAATAGCGAAGCAGATTTCTACTATCGGTAATACCGGCCACGGAAATATCTACTTTCACGATTTCCAGGTTTCTGCATTACCGATCTCTCAGCTAACTACAGAAAATCGCCGCACGGTGGCACTCGAATCCCTCTTTGATGCTTATTTCATTGCGTATCTGAATGAATCAGAATTATCTCACCTGAATATCACAATGTGTACATTCACGTAGATACGAAATCATTGAGAAACACGAAAAAAATACCATGATTAAAAATATTTATATCCACGATACGTCATTATTCATAATTGACATTTATACACCTATATCAAATTCGATTGACGATGTTTTCAATGAGCCACCCACGCGCCTCGTTTTTCATTAACACTTCCGCGTGCATTTGAATATAACAACTAATCCGTCAGCGTTTAGCAATTTAGATTTTTTAAATATTTGAAAAAATTGGTATAGCGATTGCTTGATTTTAATTTAGTCACCTTGATAGCAGTATTAGCATGCAAATATTATTTTTTTGTATAAATACTTTAGGAAGTCATTGCGTCAGTCTTATTGTAGTTTTGAGGATAACTCTGATTTCGAATGTTTGAAATAGATGTGTGATCATAATCGCTATTATTAGGTACGTAAGCAAAACATGAATTTCTTTTCTTATTTGATTTTTTGAACATCTCGAAGCGATTGCAATTTGATAACTAATTGTAGTATTATATTAATTTTCTTTTGAAAACTTGCACACTTTCATTTTAATGTTTTTCTAATTATAGTTCATCCTTAAGTGGTATAATGTGACAAATTATTTCTAAATTGTTGTAAAAGAGAAATTTTAGCTTTAGGCTATTTTATTTTAACCGTTTTATTAGTATTCTATGCTAAAATATTGAATTAAATCAGGATAATTAGCTGATGCTAGAAACTAATTCTTAATTGCGTCAATAAAATGATTTTTTATACATTTGTCTCCTATTTGCCGAGTTACGTTTATAATCACTTATAAACTTTCTACAGTAATTATACATGTGCCTGATGCAATATGCTTGTCATTTGTATAGATGCGAAAGAAATCTTCTTTTGTTCAAAATTACATTATTTTGTTCAACAGAGTATATAATTATGAAATTTAATGTACTTTGTTTAAGTAAAATAATTATATAATTTGAATAGATTTTTAGATTAGTTAAGCAAGACAAAGAAATCGCTTACTTTTAACAAAGAAAGATATAAATATTTACAAAAGAAAAAGAGGATACTACGTTTTCCTTCAGCAAGTTTTTATGGGTCGAAAGTTTTTCACGCGTTCACTTAGGCTGCATTTAACAAGAACTTTCAGTTTTATAGGCGCAGAAAGAATGTTATGTAAAGAAGCATCTTCGGGTTATCTAGCGGTTTAGGTATTAATCAAAAATTAACTTCTGTAAACATTTATAATGAATTTTGCTTTAGAGAAGCAAAAAATAAATTATTTAATTTTGTAATAAAGTACTCACGTGCATTTATGAAATATTGCATTGATTGATTTATTTGATAACCCTTTTGAGACTTACCTAAAACAAGAAAAAAAGATCATCATTAATGGAGTGTATATTTTGAAACATGATTTATATAAATAATATTCATTCCTTTAAGTAAATGGTTCTGAGAATTATTTATATTAATTATAAAATACGTTTTGGTGGCATAGTACATGTTTGGATAATAATTAAAAAAATATTGTAGTATATTATATTATCAATATTTAAAAAAATATAAAAAAACAGCAGAATTTAAAAATGTTCTTTCCTAATAGAATAACTACAAACGTTATATTTTCAAAAACCGGTAAACATATCATTCTCGCATTAAGCTCTTTTTGCATGTTACTAAATACAAAACTATAATTGCATATGTATCTAGACCAATGCTATAACTATTGCGTAGTTGTATAAGCCTAAAGTAAATCGAATCAATGTATTATCTTGAATAAACTATAACTTTTTATTTAGTAATGTATTTATTATGGTTGATATTTAAAAAATATATGTAATTTATTAATGTGAAATGAATTGTATATACCTAAATTATTGCAATAAATACTTCCTCACTAATATATAAATATGAAAATTTGTTACTCAATTATATAAGAACACAAAGGAATTGAAACACATCGGCCAATTTTAAAAAACCTATAACTGTTTTCTTTGTTTAGATTCCGAAAAAAATATAGGCTACATTTACGTTAAAATGGAGCAAGTAAAATATCAGTTTTAAAAAAAAAATACAACTAACCAACTTTTTTGAGTAAATTTCTTACCATATTCGAGGGAGTTTTTCACATTAATAATTTAGTGATTATTCACTCGAATAGATTGAGAAATTTACTTCAAAAAGGTTCGCTGTATTTTCTCTTAAAAAGAGTGAAATTTTTATTTGCTTTAATTCAGCCTGTATAAGGTATTTATGGATGATATTACAGTTTTGTAAAGTAATTGAATATACCCAATTTGAGGACCGATTTCTTTACATTTTTCTGTCATATTATGAAGTTTTTAAATTAATACCTCCTAGATTTTAACGTCTTTCCCTCAATTTGGTTAAGGTGGTTTAGTCGCGTTGTCCCATATTTACGCAAAGCCCCGTAGGGAGCACACAATGTTTTCTTCTAATATTAAGCGCAATTCCAATAAAAATAAATTAGTATCAATTGTCATACTTATTCACCTAAATATAGATTTTGATCGCAAATGCACTTATTTTAGCTATTTACTAAGTTTTTATTATATCTGATGGATAATCAGGTACTTTACTTAAATAATCGGAATTTATAACTAAAAAACTACGATGTCATTTAGTTTCAGACATAAAAATTTTGTCCTAAGAGCCTGCACTCTAGTTCTTAAAAATGTTGTACTCTTCAGTTTACCTAGCGACCCCACCTAATCAAAAATTCAATAGAAAGCTGAAAATGTACACTTCAGAAGCATTAATTTTATTTTCATGTTGAGTTTTAAAGAAGCTATGCCGCATCTTAATGCAATCAAATCCACGAAAACATCTAGTTACATAACAAAGCCATAAGAAACCAAAATGAAATCATAAACTTATAACGATCCCAAAAAAAATCCCATTCCCTCCTTCCCACCACAACAGTCAATAAATCCCACCGAACACCAGATCCGTCATCACCCAGCGCTTTCTTATATTATCGCACGAGAAACCTGTCAAACGAGCCATTTAGTCACCATTACCGCGCCGATTTCTCCTTTTTCCTACACATCTCAGCTGCAGCCGCAAACCCCCAGACCGATCGATCGCGATCTTCACCTTCACCGACCCGCAAATTTTCCCAGCCTGCATACACACACGAGCGCACGAAAAAAAGAAACAACAATAAGTCGTGACAATGCCGCGCGCACGAGATAAGAGAAGCGGAGACCCGGCGCTGCAGGCGAGAGGTTAAGTAGACAAAGATGTGCCGTGTTGGAAGAAGGAAAAAAAAAGAAGGAAGAGGAAAAAAAAAAGGAGGAGGAACGAACGACGCCGGCATTCGGTTTCACTGATGGCTGGCTGCTGGGTGTACAAGAAATCGCTGCTGCATCCGAAACCAGCTTTCACCGAATCACGATTATCGCGCGCCTGCGCGTGGCGGAAGTCATTTCACCGCGGCGGATCTTAAATTTTTATTTTTGTTTTTTTAAGTGCTGGCTTGGTAGTAAGCGCGTGCAATTTGCGAGGGGACCGATAATGGAAAAATTATAGCCGGGAATCGCGGTGCGGCGGGTGGGGGCAAGGGTTTTCCGGGTGAGTTATTTTTATGGCGTTTGGCTGCCGATGGAAAATGAGGTGGATAGTTGAAATGCAATTGTCTGCTGGGTGTCGTTTGAAATGAGCGCGAAATGGAAATCGGACTGCTTTGCTTGGGTATTGTAGATTATCAGTGGAGGAGAGACAAAAATACAAAGCTTTGGGAGGATATACTTAACATTTGAGATTTGTTTGTATAAAAATGGTAAACATGCAAATATATGTTTAGTAAATGTAGCTATATATTATATTAACTGACTAAGCTCCATAGAATTGTTTTATTGGTATATTTAAATGTTTAGCTATTATACTATCACGTTCGTGGTAAACGATGTATAGAGGTACACAATGAGTAGTTCAAAGATATAATAGCAATTGTTATCGTATTGGTAATCCTTGTTTTTGTATACAGTTTGTACTTTGAAACAATAATGCATTTAAAAAAATCATTACTTTTTTTATATATCAAAATTATAAGTAGACAGACACCAATAAATTTATTGATTTATTTAAAAAATATTATTTATTTCACTTGATCTGTCAATTTTGTTCATATTTTGCTGAAATATTTCCACATTAAGTTTTTTTTATGTAATTTATTCTACGTATATCTAATTGCTTTTATTCAATTATTCCATTCGGTAAAGAATTAAGACCCATTGTCTACACCTATCAATTGTAGCCCATTATTCTCCATTAATAAGAGGATTTTTTAAGTAAAATTCCATGAAACACGCCCTAAAAGATTTTCTTATGTAAAATCTCAAAAGTAAAAATGTCTAATCCAATAAGGCGAACAACAATGACTAATATTAATGTTTATAAAAATGAACAGTTTGAATTTTTAAATTCTAAAAACATATTCGTAATCAACAAATGTTGAATCTATGAAGAAGGATATTTAAAAACAAACATAACCTCCAAAAGTAAAAACGACACACAATTCTTGATTTTTGTTGTGTAATAATTTGTAGACTTTTGTTTGTATCTATACTTATTATCTACATTGTTTTCAGCCCTTTTCAATAAAATACTGTCCTCGTATTTATTCTAATAATAAATCAGTTTCCTGATCGTTTAAAATTCTTACATCTCTACCAAGGAAGTTTACCTATTATGAGATCTGCCGTTTCGAGTATTTTAAAAATTGAATACCAGATTTGCAGGCAGCGTCCCCAAAAATTTATGCATAGTGAGAGTTTGTAGTTTTTCTTTCTTAAATATATATATTAAACTGGAAACTTCGATTATAAGGAGAAAATCTAGACAAAACTAGATAATGTTCCAGCAGAATTATGCATTTAAATCGTAAACTATTTACATTCCTGTAGAAGGCACAAGTTACAAGAAGAATCAGCAGTCACAAGGAGAGGTTTCTGGTACCTAAAAGTGATGCTTTGCACTCTTAGTTCCATCTCATAAGCCTTTGAGATCAGAATATGACCAGTTGTATTCAAAATTCAAGTTATTTCAGTAAAACATGGTACCTATACTTTGAATCATAACTTAACTTTAATTTAAGCTGTATTTCATGTAAAAATATTAATTTGTTCCAAAGTCACGAACAATTGAAAATTATGACAAAACATGTATGAAACATCACTGAATTTAAAAAGCCAAAAATCCTCAACTTCTCATACATGTTTCTCATCATTTTCGATCTTCTATAACTTCGGAACAAATTGATATTTTTTATATGAAACAAAGCTCAAAATAAAAGCTTTTCGGTCAACTTTATCGTCTTGTAATATCGTTTCTCAAGCCAAAAAACTTGCAGAGTTATAAGTCACAGTATAGGTAACATTTTTGACTGTAATACCGCGAATTTTGAATACAACGGGTCGTATATCTTGGCCCAAAGGCCTATAAGACGAAACTACGGGTGCAAGGTATCATTTTTATGTACCAGAAATTCGCTTCCCGCAGGTTGTCAACTCTCCTTGTCAGTCATTATGTTCAATAAGTTATTGTATATTCTGTCAAACAATAACACATACGCTACATAATAACCATGCCATATGTTATGCTTCAGTCAATCAATTTTACCACACAAAGAAAACACTCCATCGAGCACATTATTACCCCGAAATCCAGCGAATCCATCTGCTCGCCCCTGAAATTCGTCTGATTCCGCAGGTTCCTCGGTACCAATCCCGTTACCGTGCTCTTGCCGAAATACGGTAAATCGCGCATCGCTCTGCCGATGTATATAATATCCACGTGCACCGATGCCGATCTATATCAAAACTCCACTCCCACACAATCCATCCAAAAGCACTCGATGCAACTCCTTATTCGTCCACTATATATATACACACTGCTCACGTGTAATTCAATCGCCGAATCCCAGGAAACTCACACAAACACCAAATATCCGCGCGAAACTGAAAAAAATCCACAAATAAACCGAATCTTGTAAAAACCAACGCGCTAGCGAACTTTTCGACAAAATCCGCAACGAACCGACAGATAACCGAAGCGCAAATGACCCCCTCGCGAAGACGATCGCTGCCAGTCTGCATATAGTCGAAGCTCTCGGCTTTGCGCGCGCGCGCGGCTGTCGCTCGGCGGGGGCACACACAGTCTCCAGGTAGGTATGCGCCAAAGCGTAAGAAGACAACTTTCCATTTCTACGGGAGGCGCGAGCACGCGACCGCCAGCGGCCATGTGGCGGGGGATTATATATTACCGCTGTGCCGGCTGCGCTGCCTCGACCTTTCTTATTGCGCGCGAGTTGCTGTGCGTATGCACAGCTGCTGGCTGCCGATTTGTAAAGCGCGCGAGTTTTGCGAGTACGCCGAAGTTTTTATTTGTTTGGTTTGCTTTGGAGTTTTGAGTATGGAGAGCTGTGGTGATTTAGAGAGAGAGAGAGAGAGTTTAGCGATTACTTGTATGGAGTGGAGTGGTAATTAATTGGCGAGGAAGTGCAGTTGAGAGCTTTGTAGGGGGAGTGTGTTATGTAATTGGCGAGCGATCGCGTGAGTTGGTAGTGTATTGAATTTAGCAAGTGCTGTGTTTTGTATGGTTTTGTAGGATTAGATTAGCATAATTGGAAAGAGTAGTTTGTTTGCTTGGTTATGTAAAGATTGGATTTTGTTTTCTGTTTTTGAGGACAAATGAGCGGTGTGTAAGTAACCCTTAACTGCCGGCGCGGTACATGTCTGATAAGGCTGCACTTTCTCTTGTTCGTAACTTTTTTAGTACCTGAGTTTACCGAAAATAACATCAGTGAAAATTCATAGGATTATTTTATGGCTACGTATCTACTAATTAAAATTTCGAATATATTATAGATACTATATATAGATACTAAAGTATATAACTACGCCACTCATGGGGTGTGAGTTCGAATTCTTGTCAGTCCGAATATTTCGGGGATATTTTGTGAAAATGTCTTTCCGGATTTTTCGGTGACGGAGATCGGGCCGCAACCCGCTATCTATAGGTAATGGCAGTAATGCCCGTATATATAATTAAAAAAGAAAATTTAAAATAATTTGTGTTTAATGGCAGGAAAGTACGACGTCGAAAAATACAAATATTTTTTATATAATTTAAAAAATATTGATATCACACGACGTCATATTTTGCTGATATAAATTATTCTGGATCAAAAGTTTAGTATCTATTCAAACTTAGAATTAGTATAAGCATAGAATAATTTTATTAATTTTCAATCAAGTTATTTCATTTCTACTAAAATTTATTATGCATTTTAAATAAATATTACATATTTAAGATGAGATCATAAGATATCTTTATGGCCGAACCTAAGATGTCAGTCTATGACCGTCAATTTTTACTAAATTTGTTTTTCATATTGAAAAATATTTAAAAACAAAAGCTATACCAATAAGAAATAATTTATCTTATACTAAAATAAAAGTAGTATTATTTTTGAAATATTTAGTTCCTTAAAAATGATTAGTAACTGAAGTTTGGCCTCGTAGGCCCTTGTGAAGCAGATACAGGGTTATTTTATTAATATTGCTAGTGTATATATGTATTTTTTTTTTTTTTTTAACGTCGCCATGTTTATGCTTCCATGTGGTGCTAATCGACGACGGGGGTCTGCGGTGTGTTTGTAAACAAAGCACATGTAATTTTTACAGAGGTGCTTGTATCAATCGGCAGAGATTAGGATTCGAACCCGGGTCACCGGCGTGGGAATCCGACACTCTACCGACTGAGCCGCCGCAGGCCCCAATATATGTATATATATACAACCACAAGACATTTTTAATATTATATATATGAGCAAAGCTAATGTTTTTAGCTGTATTTCAACTTTATTTTAGGTACCATAAAATCTAACCCGAAGCCTCATAAAAATCCGATTTCCGCAGCTGTAATAATCTACTTGTAAGTGCCAGATATACATCACAATAATAATTACATGATAGGAATTCCACATCGATAGCTAAGAATTAAGCAATGAAAATTCATTGTCAAGATGTAGTAAGTTAACACAAGATTCTTATGTCACTTAAATTAATAAATAAATAAATAAATACATTTTATTTAATTAATAATATTTTTTATATTTTTTACATATTTTTTAATGGGGTGCGAAACCCATTCCTTACCCTATTACCGACAATTACAGGGATTACTCTTTTAAATTTAATTTTTAATTTTGAGAAAATGATTTTTATGAGGGAAAAAATTGATATGAATAACGTAAAACTGTTTCAACACAATATATAAATGCAACGCATCAATAAAATGACTATATTACCGTAATTATTAAATATTGTATGGTAACAGAATTAAACACTTTTTTTAGAAAACTGAAATGCGATAGTCTTCGTACAGAAAGCACCGACATGCAATGAATCCTAAAACTCTGAATAATAAAGACATTATATATTGCTGAGGCAATCTAAAACTTACCTAACTAGCCTGCTTACCGAAATCAACGGATATTCACTCAATTTATTACCCACAAAAAAGACTGAAAACCAACTCTCATCAATTTTCACGCCACTTTTCTCGCTCTACCAATACACAAGTATACACAACCCGAAGAATCATTTCCCAATCGTCGATAGTTACGGTACACAAATTTCAATCTCTCTATCATCGCCAAGCACTTATATAAAATCCTTTTATAATTATACTTTGAAATTAGGCAGGTGCGATAAGTAACAGGAGCGCACGCGCGCGGAGAGAAAATGCGTTTGTGTAACACCGCGAGCGGCGAGTGAGAAAAACGTCCCGAGCGCCGCGAAGCTATATAACAATGGTGCAATTGCGCGATTAGGCACGCGCGTGGGACAAATTTCCGAGCGAAAAAATCAAGTGTCCCGGTGAAAAGATTTCCGCATCTTTCGCAAAAAGCGTTGAGTTAAGTGTATACGTACGAGAATGGAAAGTGTAGCGAGGATTGTTTGGCTTTGGTAAAATGGCGGTGGGGAATGAATATTCATGAAGTTGGGATGAATATTTATAATCGAGTTAAGCGCTGATTTGTCGGTGCATTATGTTTTGTAGAGAAGTATTAATTGAAAGCGTGGTGTTGCTTTTTGCACGGAAAACAGGAAACGGAGAAATTAGCGGCTTATGAATGGGAAGTTTGTTTTGATTGAGTAACAAATGAATGTATAGTCTGTACATTAAAAATTAAAGTATGATTTAAGTTACAATGTACGAATGGATATGAGAAATTACAAATTATTATTAATACAATATGTAAAAACTTAATCCACATTTGATTATATTTAAAGTAATTAAATTTAATTATTTGTATATAAGTACTGATAATCCTTTACCTTCCAAAATAAATAAAATTAAATCACGAATTAATACTATATAAATAAGTTTCTTATAGAAAGCCTTTTTTAATTATAATTATCTAATTTATTAAATTAATATTTTATTGGTACCTTTCTAGAAAAATTTATGGGATTTTAAGCCATATTTCTCGTAGTAAAATCACAGTAGCAAAAAGTCATTACTTCCACTGTTATTAGATAGTTCAATGCTACTACGGATCATTATAGCTATTGCAATTACTAATTTTTAGTCAGCGTAATAAACTTTCTTTCCGCGTATCAAGAAACGTTTAATAAAAGTGAAATTTGAAAATAGATTTATAATTATAATTTTTCAATAATAATAAATTAATTAATCATATGTTTAATCTACAATCAATCTTTAATATCATAATTTTATGAAAAACCGCTGCCATTTCATTGACACTTAGCTTCCTCAAACTTTATAAATTGTACCAATATAAAAATATTTATTCTATTTAATACGGTGGTGAAAAAAAATAACAAGTCTATTGCTTTTTAATATGTCGAGATATATGTGTATATTTAAATTTTGTAATTTGTGAATTTAAATTTTAACTCAATTAAATATTATTCCAAACAAATTGAATTGGAAAAGAAAACACAAAATATATATTAATTAACTATAAAATGCGGTCTTATTTTTAAACAATTAAATAATTTTTTTTACAAGATATTGGAGTAAACGCATATTTTTGTGATAAATGCAGGGGTTTTTAGAAAATAAAATGTTCTTTACGCACACCTAAAAAAAATTAATTGCATCAGTAACTATGTTTTCTGTAATTTTTGAGTTTGCATTCCATAATAGTTCATTGAGATTTGCATGAATTGTATAAACAAAACCTCCGGAATATTCATAAACATATAATTTATTCTTTTTCCTTGGAGCACTTAAAAATTTCAATAATTTATGCATACATTGTCGGAAAAATGATTTAGTACAATTCTAGAAAACAATGATTTATCACTTTTTAGTTAAAATTAAAATTGTTTATTATGTATATGTGTATAAAACCAATTATGAAAAAATATTATTACGTTCGAAAATATTGTTTGTTAACTTCAAACGATTTAAATACATAATTAAATTTTTTAAACGTGTTTATCAATTAAATAAATTGTTTAATAACATTTATTTTTTTTAATTAACCATTAGATGACTATGGAGAGGTAACTAGGGCTCAGGAAAAACATTATTATTAATATACCTTTTTTATTCAATAACTTTAAAATTTGTAGAAATTGCATTACGTCACTTTGCATATCTTATGCATTCTCACGTAAAATTATCATTACAATATTAGAAAAAAACTCCATGAATATTGATTATCTCGAAAACTCATAGCCGTTTTAAAACTTCATAACTTTACTGAAAAAAGGTCGTACAAATGTGTTTGAAACCTCATTATAAAGGTAGAAATTGATCTTTATTATGATTTTTGAAAAGCAGGCATCCGCACTTTTAAAAAAATATGATTTAGACAATCGTTTACAAAATTAAATAAGTGCTAAACAAATGACGTTAGTAGTGGTTATGATTTTCATCTTAAAGATCCATATTTAACGCGACATTTGGAAAAAATTCACGTTCCTTTTTTGCAAAGTTATCAAAGTGTCAGGAAACTCCATCGAAAACCTACGATCCAATGTAACAAAAATTAAATATACTTAATTGATAACAATCTCAGTCTACTTAAACTACCCATTTCCTAATACTCAGGAACTCCGACAACATCTTATTGCGATAATCCATCCATCACCCCCGGAGCATCTGATTTCACACTCTGAATATCGCGGAAAGTATCGCTGCACGTACAACAACTTATTCTCCCAACTTATACACAGAGCAAAAACGAAGAAGAGCTGCACCAGTCCCGAAGTCCTTCCTGCTTGCCAATCTTACGAGGCGAGCTCCATTCAACGACGTAGAACGGCTACGGACCTCCTAGACGCATACATGCATGTGTACATAAATATATATATATATTATATGTATATATATAACACGAGTACTATGTTGTGGCGCGCGAACACGCCGATAGCCGTCAATTTTCGTTAACGGGACGCCGCGCCGCGGCCGCGTCGATCGGTCAATCAGCGGGGACAGCCTTGCGTGGCAGAGCAACGGTAAAGCGACGCTTTTACGATGTTTCCGCGAGTAAATCACACGCCGCGACGCGTCGTCCAGTGAGCTTCGGCGCTGCAGATTTTCGTTTTTCTTTTTTTTTCTTTGTTTAAATTTTAGTAGTATCTGAGGTAGGGGGGGGGGGGGGGGGGTTAGTTTGCGAGTTGTAAAGTGATGTGAAGCCTTTAAAGCCGAAGCCTCTTTAGGTGGAGATCTATACCGATTTTTGACAGGATAATCGACTTTTGTTATTGACTCTTTTAAAGTTTGTACTGAATGGAATATTTTAAGAGTAGATATCGATGCACATTACGAAGAGTATCGCGATTCAGTGTTCGCGAAGAAGAGTAACGCGATTTAGGAACTCAAATTAATCAAACTTCGTAAACACGTAAAATAGCTCTTGATTGTTTTATTCCTTAAACATGTACTATCATCGGGATGGTAATATCACGTTTAGAGGGATACACATATATTTAAGACCTATTTTACGCATTTGGCTAGTGTTATAATCATTTTCGGAAACCCTTGAATTGCGTTATTCTTTGCCGCAAACCTCCTAATCGTGTTACTCTGCGTCGCAAGCCTCCGAACCGCGTTTCTCTTCGCCGCAAACGCTGAATCGTGATACCCTTCGTAGCAAGTTGAAACTCGTTACTCTTCGCATTGGGCGTCGATATAACGAGGTCGTTAAGACAATTTAAATAAATTAATTTACATTAAATGGTATCTAAAATAAAAACTTTGAATACGTTTTTATAGCTTTAAAATATTCTAGGGTTCAAAATATTGTTGGCTAATATGAAAGTGCATGTCAAGTTATAATTACCAATGCAATCAAAAATACTGTTTTTACAACGTTTTTACGGCTTTTTGTTTCATTGAACGGCATTGTAGTTTTTAAAAATAAAATTAAGGCATAAAAAGTAGCAAAAAAGCAAGTGAAGTTTTTAGAATTTAAGGTACAAAGAAATTAAAAAAATTGTTTGGTGACTTTAAGTTAAAAGGGAATATCCCCGGAATATTTAGAAATATGCTATTTTTAAAAAGAAAAAAGTTACTGCGCTAGTGAGGCTCTAAGTTGGTGAAAAGGTTTTCTTTTTGATAGTTAAGTTAATACAACTATCAATTTACTTCACATAGAAATCGAAATTGAAATTTTTTTAAAAATCAGTACAAAAATGGTCTGAAATATAAGCAGATAGTTGTTTTGGCTGCCAAAGCTGGCTAAGTCTTTTTTTCTAAAAAAAGTCCAAGAATTTTGGGCAATATAAAAGTTTTGTCGTAAATTTTACATTCTAAAACAACTTTAATATAATATAGTTTCTTTTTTTGTAATCTTTTTTAAAGATTTGGATTTCATACTACTATGAGTCTAAATCGGTAGGAAACCTACTTTATTGGCTTTAGCTAGAGTTTTTAAAAGGCCTGTCGTAAACGACCTTTTCGGAGTTAACAAGTGCTAAGTTTGAGAAGAAAAAAGAAAAAATTGTTTCATTTCCGTGGCATATATTCGATATAGAATCAAGTTGAATCTGCTCGAGAATCTGCTTAAAAAATTGAGCTGGACTGGTTGAATTTACCTAATACGGCTGAGTAAACTTTACTGAACAACTAAGTAAATTTCACTTAACTGGTTAAGTTAGTAGGTAAATTCTGCTTAGATTATCAAGCAAATTTTACTCAACTTCAGTTCTGTAAAATTCACTTGACAGAACTGAGTACATTCTCCTAATGATTTTTTTCCGTGTGTTCTTTCTATAAAGAGATAAGAATTACGAAAACTAATTAATAAAAAACATTTGACCTTATAAAAGCGAGCAGAACTTAAAAGATTCTTGATTATGGTTTGGTTGTTACCGCAGTAAAGGTATTTATATAATGTAAGTAGATCGATGTCGAGTTTGGCAATACATGTCAACCTGTTGTACACGGTCTAAATCTACTTACATGTTTTTATTGAGACCGTGTATAGTTTGTTGTTAGGGGAGACCGGGGCAAAGTGAGCCTAGAAAAGTCTGAGTACTAATATATAAATATTTTTCAACTATTTATACTTTTAAATATATTAAAAAGGTAATATAGACTGTATTTAATATAAATCTCGAACACCAAGACTGTAAAGCAGTTGAAATTATTTTAAAAGTTATTTACAAGAAAAAAATTAGAAGGATCACTTTGTCACGAACTTAGGGTAAAGTGGGCCTTTGCATGGGGCAAAGTGAGCTTCGATTACGATGAACTAAATAGTTTTATTAACTTAATCGATTTATTAACATACATATAAATTTAAAACTTCACAAGATTAATTTATCATACATAACCGCAGAGCCAGTTTGAGGTTAAGCTTTATTTTTAACATTGTTTATATAAGCTCGCTTTACCCCGGTCAGTCTGCCCCAAAAGCACGCGCGACGTAAGAATATTTTTTAAGAGATTTATGTGTTGTCATAATGTATTAAAAAAATATCTATTGAAAATTTAGTATACTAACAAGGAGAGTATCAGGGATGTGGGTCGCGAAATTTTCTGAAACTTTCAGGATCATTCACTGGTGGTAGCTAAAAATGATGCATAGCACCGGTAGTTTTCGTGAATGGTCCCTTTTTCGTAAGATATCAGCTATTCTGCTCCGAATATGCATTATTTCATTAAAAAATGGTACCTCTAGCTGTAATCATAACTCCGCATGTTTTTTGCATTAAACAAAACTGCCTGAAAGTACCTAAAAGTAGTCAAAGAGATCTTGCATTGAGACCTGTAATGTTAAAAACTATTAATCTGAACGAAAGTTATTAACAATTGCAGCTATCAACAAACAAACATGAAAAATCAACGCATTTAAGATACTTCATTTTCCAGGAATATTCATGATTTTAGTTGATATCTTCCATTATTAAAAACTTTGGCTTAGATTAATATTTTTTAACATGCAGGTTTTAAATTCAAGCTTTTTTTGACTACTCTTAGGTACTTTTATTCAGTTTTGTTTAATGCAAAGACATGCGGAGTTATGGTCACAGCTAGAGGTACCATTTTTTAATGAAATAATGCATATTCGGAGGAGAATAACTGATGTCTTACGAAAAAGAGCCCATTCACAAAAATTACCGGTGCTTCGAATCATTTTTAGCTACCACGAGTGAATGATCCTGAAAGTTTCAAAAAATGTCGTGACCCGCAGCCCTGATAGTCTCCTTGTAAATATAAAACAAAAAATTTCTGTATTAAAATAGCATACATAACTCTTCTTTATCCAAAAACCAAAATATCCAAAACTATCATTTCGAGTAGCTCAAAAATTCATTGTTAAATTTTTCGTTAAATAACCGATTATGTGTACCATGAAATTATTTAATTATATAAGTGAAATTAATATAAATGTTTTATTTATGTCGAAATATAGAGAAAGCTCACTTTACCCCCAGGCTTACATTTACCCCGGTCTCCCCTACATTGGAGAGATTAATCGTGCAGTTTTTAAATATTCCTATTATTTATGCACTACAAGTTACCGCACTTACGTTAAATAAAAAAATGAAATATTAGAAGCTTATTAAAATTCTAAGTATAACGATCCATGCGATAACATTAATGCACAAGAAATAGCTTTTTTATTGCTGCTATTACTGCTAAAATTGTGAACGTAAAATTAAAAGTTTTCTTCGATTAAATAATTTCAATAGAAGTCTCTATAGAGACAAATCATGATTTCATGAATGCAACGTGTTTATGTTAATTTATGGGTAATTAAATTCTACGCCTAACATTAACACTTAGGCGTGGAATATGACTTAATTCGATATCTGACAGGTATCATAAATTTTGTTGATTATTTTACACAATTTCTTGTATAAATAAAATGCGTTGCACACTAGAATAAATATATTAAGTAACAAAACATAATTGTTAGAATATTTTACTTTATAATTTATTAACTAAAATATATACAACGAAGACAAAATAAGAAAATAATATAATGTACCTCTAAAACGTTTTTGAATATTTCACTATTGCTACAAAAATATCACCATCAAAATTTTCCATCATCATTTAAATCTCCCATGTCTCATCACTTCTTTACGATTTCCACTCTACCATCGCCCTAATTTAACGACGGCTACAAAAACTATATCTCCGCAAGGAACATCGCGATAAGTACGCGGCACGTGGCGTGCAGAAAAAAAAACAAAGAGAGGCTAGCGGGCCAGGAAACGCTTCTGCGCGCAAGTTCATTCACTCGATACACATTATATGTGCCCTGGAATCCCACGCACGGCCATTTCTACGAGAGACACCGCGTACCTACGCCTCCTCGACTAATCGTCGATCTCCGCGTCGATTCGAACGAATGGAGACTGGGAAAATAAAATTTGTAATTCATACGTGCTTATTTTATCTGTGTTTGTGTTTCGAGTTATTATAATTTAGTATTGAAGAGAGAGGAGTGGTAAAAGTGCCGTTTCGTTAGGTGTTTGGATAGTCTGTTCATTTAAAAAAAATTGTATTTTTTATTGATATAGGATTTTAAGGTAGAAAAATGCAAATACCATTTGTGAACAGTTACTTCGTTGTTAAAATATATAATTTAATAAGTATAACGTAAAAGTATAAGTATAAAAGTACGTATTTTACAAGACTGATGTGATATTTTATTTGATAATTTTAAGGCTATAATTAGTGAAATTCTTAATTGCTCATTCACTGGTGTTCAAAAACACTAAAAGGGTACTCAAGTTTGAATTGAATATATTTTCTTAGAAAATATTTGTTTCATACAAGATATTTGTTTCATACAAGATGTGTTTCATACAAGATATTTGTTTCATACAAGATGTGTTTCATACAAGATAGTTGTTTCATACAAGATGTGTTTCATACAAGATATGTGTTTCATACAAGATGTGTTTCGTACAAGATATTTGTTTCATGCAAGATATGTGTTTCATACAAGATATTTGTTTCATACAAGATATGTGTTTCATACAAGATATTTGTTTCCTACAACAAGTGAACAATTTATAAATAATCTAATCCTCAATCGTGTGAAAATAAAAAATAAAAACACAATACACAATCCCTGTCTCATAACCAAAGCAAACAATTGCAAACAACATAAAAATATCTCGAAGCCTCGACTCGAATCGTCATCGGACCAAAAACAATGCCCATATCCCTGAAACTCCATTCCTTTCGAGGCTATCCGTACGTAAAATCTCCGACGTTTTCCCCCATCACACAGAACACTACGTTTATTTACCATGACGCAATAATTCGCGCATATTTTTCCCATTTTTTTCTATCTATCTCTCTCTATCCACGCATCCGCGCGTCAAAGCTACGACAACTACACACGCGCGCAGAGCAGGAATCGCCATATCCAGCGAAACGCGTGGGACCAGAAGCCAGCTGTCGCTGCGCAAAATCGCCCGAGCTCAATAAAAAGAAGCAAACGGAGGAGATGAAAAAACGCCGCGAGAAACGCACGAAATCTGGGGAAAAAAACGGCGACGAAAAGGACGAGGTGTATAAAGCGCCGCGCCTCAGGGCCACGATTGTTTTGTAGGATGCGTGGGCGAGAGCGTGGAGATCGCCTTGTAATCGCGATGTTTCAGGAAATAACAGCTGCGCGTGGCGAGAAGATGCCTCGGATGACAGAAGCTGTTTGTGCTTCATTTGTTTACAATGGGATGGCCTTTTTTCGATTGTCATGCTCAGCTTCTCGAGGTGTTATTCTTATAAACAATTATTGTGATTGTAGTCGAAAAGTTTGTATATGGTAGTTGTTTACGTGGAGCTTTGTGGATTTTTTGTTGTTTTGAAGATAGTGACGGCATGCTCTCGTCATTTTAGACATTGTCATCTCTTTTTTATGACAAAAAACTAATTTAATGAGATGAAAAAAAATACCTTAATTTTTATAATTGAATTTATTGGGAATGATTGATTGATCGATTGGATGCGCAATCGATTATTTTCTAGTCCAATTAGTACACAACTTTTTTTTATGTGACTAATAGTACAATTTTTACAGAACTAATAATCTATGACCATATTTTAATACAATTTTGAGTCATTGTAATCTTTCGTCAATTAAAGTATAACCCTTGCGAAACTAGGTATTAGATAACCACAATATTGTTATATGCTCTCTATATTTTAAAGAGTGCTTGGAGTAGCTCATTTATGACTTGCTTCGATCAATATTACCAAAATTTTAGATCAGCTTATTGAAAATTTCAAAAAGAACATTAATATTGAAAATGTGCCGAAAACGCATGACTATACTATGGTAAAAGAATCTTGGCAGGACTCTGATTAATTAATTAATTACATACTTAGATTATTTAACAAGTGTGCAAAACGAAGATAAACTATTCTTAATTTTATTGATTGAATAAAATATTAATGTCATCGATTATTTGAAAAACATAATAATTAAATATAACAGAAATAGATAAAATTGCAACATAACCTACAAGGTTAGTGTTAAATTAGTAACTAAAATAAAAATGTTACAATCATATAAATTAAGAATTAATGAGTATTATACGCATAAATGTATGATTTATCACATAATACATTCTAAATTCATTTAAAATTTGTTATTGTTTGCTAAAATATTTTCCAAACGTTATACTTTCGATTATTGTCGATCAAACCTACAGCTAAATAAATAATTCTATTGAAAACCAAAATAAAAAATTTAATTTCTCATAAATCGGAAGGATCGAAAGGAAAAAGACCCCTCGTAATAACCAAAACAACCAACGAAAGCTCTCTTCAGCTTCAATTACGAGCCGTCAAAACACAACCACCTTTAATCCCGCTGACCCAAAACCGGTTCTCAGAATATGTACCGCGAGCTCTCTTTCTCTCTCACTCAACGAGGTCTCGGTACTTTACGCGAGCGAGCGAGCGTCGAAATCGGCTCGTCCTTATTACGTTCGATTGCATCGACCGGCTGATTCGTCGATGTATACAAGAGGGATAAGAGAGAGAGAGAGAGAGAGAGAAAGAGAGGGAAAGAGCGAGAAAAAAGAACGCGTCACGCACTTACTTCTGTCTGGCATTGGAATGGGCTTTCGTAATTGAGCCAAACGAGACAGAAAAAGATGGTAAGCAAGGATCGCGTGGCTGCGCGGCTCCGCTGAAATTCCATACGAGACACTCGTCTTAACATTTATAGCTCCTAATTGTCCGGGATACTCGATCCCCCACCGCGGCTAATCCGATCGCATATGGTAAATGTTTGAACGAGTTGACTATTGCGTCTGACCAATAATGCGAAATTTTGAGTGAAACGTACGAGTATTTTTGGCAAATCGTCAAAGTGGCTCTTTAGTAATCTTTAACGATTCAACAATTTTGTTAATAATATTCATTTTTACTTACATTGAGAACAGTTTAGTATATTCTATGTAAATATTGTGAAAAAAAATTGTTTCATTTTAAGCTCAGAGTTTAGTCATAAAACTATTATGAAACTATTATCCTTGCCATAGTAAAGACATCAATTATCTTAAAATTTTTTTCAAAGAATTGCTACGATGCAGCAAAACTGAAGTGTTAATTTATTTTTTTAAATGTTTGTTAAATATTTATTAATAATATCAGTTAATATTTTTATTACCATTTTTAAGGCAGTTTTTTACATTAAAGTATTGAGATAATTATTAAAATCAAAAAATTTTCGAATTAGAATGCACAATTAAGTTGATTATGTCAAATAAGTTCTCGGACGAAGTTTCGAATAAATTGAAATGATAGACATTTTGAAATGCGCAAAACTCATTTTTAATTAAAGCTATTGTCAGCTGTTTTCGAATCTAAATATTGCGCTTTTTTATTTATACTTAATGAACCTGCTATACCAAATCTTCTTTTGTTAGATTACAAAAAGCTGTATGAAAGATTTTTTTGTTCTTTTACAAGATAATTATTTGGATAATACCAATATTTTGTTATTAATATTTAACTGCGCCCAACTTTATAAAAACCTTTTAAGAAAGCAATTTGATTATGCAAATTATAATGCATAAGATTGACGCATAATATGTATAATCTACAAAAACTTTTCATTCAAGTCTCAAAATAAACGATGACAAACCCAAATACTTCTTCTGAGACTTTATCGCAATATCATTACATTCCACAACATCGATCAACAATTCAATCTTTTTATAAAAACTGTCTTAATATGCTGTTCTATTTGCATTTTGTTTCTTGATTTTTTAACTTACTTATACCTAGTTTTTATAATTTTAATTTTATTATATTTGACTATTCTTTTCAGGATTGAAATTTAAGTTTTTTTTCTATCCACATGTACATATTTCCAAATGTACAAAAAATAAAAAATGTATACTATTTATCTGTTAAGTAACCTTCTTCTTTATAGCTTCCGTGTAAATTATAACATGACTATAATTATTTTATAACAAGATTGACGTAAGGGGAATGGCTTCCTACTATAATACTGGGCACATGTCTTTGTGACTGCAATTAAAAGTTAATTTTGTACATAACTATTCAGATAATAATATTCAAATAATATATAATTCAGATACACGGAATTGTTTCTCTTTTGCTAAAATACATATCGATGCTTTTCACTACATTCAAGAAAATGAAACTTCTCGATACCCACATTAGCCAATACAAGAACATCACATCCAACTCCAAAAACAGCGAAATACCCCACATTTCTCATCTCTCATTACAACCCTCCATAAAAGAAACCACCAGACCGGACTCGGAGAAAGACTCCTTAAGTCCATAAGCGACTAGCGCGAAAAACGAGATGAAGAAACGCGGCGGTGGCGTCGAGAGCGAGACAGACAAGAGAGAGAGAGAGAGAGGAGTGACTAAGTGCCGAGGCCTCTCGCCATGCACGGCATACCGATGACGCGGTCCGCGCCGGTTTGGATAAGTAGGTACGTCGGATACATATATCGCGCGAATGCGCCGCCGAACGCACCTCACCTCTGGAAAAAGGCGTCCGCGCCGGGCGGCCCTGAACACGCGGGAGCGCGCGCACCCGTGAATTTTTCGAGGTGTGCACGAGAGGAAAAGGTTTGCGATGGTAAGGATTG
Source organism: Gastracanthus pulcherrimus (assembly GCA_949152435.1). Taxonomy (NCBI): domain Eukaryota; kingdom Metazoa; phylum Arthropoda; class Insecta; order Hymenoptera; family Pteromalidae; genus Gastracanthus; species Gastracanthus pulcherrimus. The sequence continues at coordinate 27,164,346 of OX424575.1, forward strand.
ACTCTATTCTTTTAATGGGGTGAGCCATTGATAAAAGTGGAAAATATGAGTTTAACATGCAATTTATAGCTTTTTAATTTACATGGTCAAATATGCATGAGTTTAAGCTGCAATTTATAGCTTTTTAATTTACACGGTAAAAAATGCTTTTACGTAAAATAGTGTACTTCCTAAAACTTTAAGGCAATCCGTAAACAACTGCCCATATAATCGGGCAACGCGTAGAAGTTGATGCTAACAATGCTTGGATACATGTACTTTCAAATAATGCAAGCAATAAGAAAATCGATTTTTTCAAAAGTGTTAAAGTAAAATGAGTAGAATGACCCCTTAAAACAACTATTTAATATAGGAACTTAATATTGTTAAAATAATTTAAAGTACATTTAACTTTTCAGATGTTTAACTTTAAATTTTATGTATTAATTTTTCATGATCAGTTCAATGTAATGCAATTAGCAATACTACTTTCTTTTAATATACGATACCCAAATTTTCTTAATAACTGTTATCAGAAAAACTTCGGTACTTGCTTTTAGTAACAGACACTATATACTTCTCGCAGTGTAGTATCGGTACAGCACCGTTGTATAAATGTATAAATACACACTCAACGAGAAAATATGCCTTCTTTTATTGTTCAGTGGAATCGGACTTTCGAGAAAGTAAATGATGTGATGCTTTGGAGCTTTGTTTTTAGAGGAGATGTAAAAAAGTCATTTGCATAGAGCGAGAGATCGATAAAGAAACGGCGATTTTTAGTTTTTTGTTGAAGAGAGTTCTTTTTTCGAATATACAGGAGGAGAGACAATCGTATACGTACAGTTTATGCCGATCACTTGAGAGATCGCGCCATGAGTCATCGGATCGAAATTGCGCTCTACGTGTGCACGTGCGCGCCGGCGATGCTTGAAAGTTTTTAGCGCCCGTTCTTCTAGTTTAAATGCCAACGTATTAAGTATTTGAACAGTTTATTTTAAAGAGATTATGTGCTATTTAAAAGTAGCAAAAAGTTATAAATTATTTGGCTCGTAATTACGGTAATACAGTCACTTTCTTGAAAATTAAATTGTTAAATTGTTCTGTATTTAAGTTTGTTAATTTATGTATTGATTACAATTTCGCATTCACATTAAATAAATAATTATTTTTGTTAAGTTAAATCAACAATCCATTTTGGTAGTATGAAGGATAACGTAAACATTATAAAAATAACTCGATTGCAAGATTTTTTGCATTTTAATGAGTTTCTCTTTTAGCTTATTTCATTCACGTGAAAGGAATATATTATTTATTAGATTATAAATTAAATGAGATTTAAATATATTTAAACATTTAACGCATTCCATGCTGCTAAATTAGGCTCACGGTATTTTTTATCGAGAGGAAAACCACTAAAAAAGTACATCCTTTTATTTTTGCAAGGACACTTTGTACGTCTTTTGCATTTTCGGTCACTACTTATTTATAAATGGAATATATGTATTTCCTCAGTTTAAATGTAGAATATTACCATTTTTATATAACCTAACAAATTAATAATTCTAACATATACAGAGAAAATATTTAGTGTAGAATTTTCTCTATAAATTATGGAGTGTGTTTAAATTTTAAATTATGGGACCACTTAATTTCTTTTCATCACATGTCATCATCTAGCCATATTTAGACATCATGCTACCAAAATTGTACCCGCTTAATGATGATCGTACTTTTTACTTTACGAATTCCTTCATTAGAGAATAATTATTGTCAGAACCAACTTTACTATTCAAACTAACCAGAAATTTAATAAGCGCGTCATCATATACCCTTGTCATATACCCTTAAAGACCAATTTGAACTCAAAAAGTATCCAAGAAAATAGCAACTTATAACTTTGTTAATATTAATATACTAGCAAATATAATAACATAGGCATAAAATTATTTAATCATACTGCACTATATGAGGGTATATAACGTACTGTACGCCCCATTACGTTAAATATTTTGGATCTAACTGGACCGTCAGAAATTCAATCCATTTTTTGATTTAAATTGAGTTTAATAGAGTCCGACGAATTGATCCGTTCTTTGGACTCAAGATTCACTTTCTCAAACTCAACTACAGAATCCAAATAATTCAGAGTCTACCCATTCCCACAAAACAAAGAATCACAATTCACCTCATCAACGCTGGTCTCGTAGTCGTTCTCCTCCCATATAGGATCGTCCCATCCACCTGAAGACCCCGACGATCCTCTCCTGGTCGGATCCCACGAATGCCTTTTATGTAGATTCTCCAACGAATCAGCCGAGAACTTCCTGCTATCGTAAGACGGTGACATCCTCGTGTGCGATCCCAAACTGCTCAGCGACCCAGCTCTCAAATCATCCTTGAATCCCACACCTTTAGGAGTCACACTGCTGTAACCCTTCGACAATCCACTGGTCAAGTCCCCAGATGACGACAACTTCTCCTTGATCTTAGCTGTGCTCGTCAGCGCCGGTGACAGATTCCCGTCCGAATCTCTTCTGGCCAGCCCCGATTTCTGAAGATTTCCCATGGACTTGGCAACGTAATCGCGTCTCAGTGGTGCACTGTAACCAGAACCGGTGTCCTTCTTCAAAGAACTCATGGACCTGCCCAAACTATCTCGTCTAATGTTAGACGATGACGTGCCGATTGGACGGTGATAAGCGTCATTCTTGTGCTGATTGATGGAGCTCATGGACGAGCCCAGGGGATCCTTTCTCAAGCTACTGGGGAAACTGGAGGGATGAGCGTCGCGCTGCGGTGCTGACATGGGGATGTGCAGGGACGAACGACGACCCGTGGGGGTAATAGTCGTCGTGATGACGGTCGTGGGTGCATTCTTGCGGAAGGTGCAGTTCTCCTTGTAGCGGTTGCCATGGATCTCGCAGCAGCGATCGACTTTGGTCTCGAGGCGGACCACGCGGGGCTTGTGCTGATGGTGCTGGTGCGGCTGGTCGAGATTGACGTCCTTGAACAGGGCCTCCAGCCGCTTTATGGCGGCCTGCTGATGACCGGGTGTCATGCTTTTTTGGACTTGGGATTACTGCCTTTTACGATGCGAGGCTGATTGCTCGCTTTCTTGGGCTGGGGTTTCTACGTTCACTTTTGTTTACGAGTGGAGGGCTTTTTTGCTGGTGCTGCACTGGTCAGAGAGTTACATTGGAGTTTACGACGTGGCACTTTTCTGGAATGTACGTTGGTTGTTTCTTAGGTGGACGTCTCAGATGCAAGTGATCTTAATGTTTTTAAATGTTTGAGTCTAGTTTAATGGTGATTTGATTCTACGTGATGATTTTATTTCTTATTACAAGTAGAGTGCTCTAAAAATGTTCTGGTTTATTAGAAAAAGATTACAGAGGAAATAGAGTCAGATAAAGTAAATTTAGTATTTTACAAGATCATGCGAGCTTTGTGATTGTTTACGATGTCTTTCGGATCATATGTAGTTATTTACCAATTAAATGCATGAAACTAAAGTGAACCTACTAATTATTTTTAAACTAATCAGTTGGAAGGTATATTGTTTTATTTAGTCTGCTTGTAAAATAATGCGAATGAACTATTAGAAATATAATCATACGAAGATTTCGAAGGGACTCATACAATTGGTTCACGTGACAAATGAGATTGATTTAAAATAGAACAAGTTTCATACCTCTTAGACCTTCTTAATAAACAAAACAGTATTTACCAATAAACCAGATAACTATGATCCAACAAAAGAATCTTGTCAACAAATCTATCTCTTTTAGGAATGTAACAAGTCTTAACAGCCTGATGGTTCATACGACTAGTTTAGTAATTAAAGTAGTTTCCACAAATAAAGTAGATGAACAAGATCCAATAAAACAATCTTCTCAACAAATCTATTTAGTTGATTTTTTCTTTTTTTTTTGTTATAATCGTATAAAGATCCTGGAGGGTGGCATGTCACATGTCAGAATTGTCATGAGATGAATTCAAAATAGAACAAAGAATTCGCAGCTAGCAACTCTTTTCCTCAAGAACCAAAACAGTCTTCAAATCTAATCCAAATCACCATGATCCACCAAACTCAAAATAAATAAAAAAACATAAAATCACAAATCTCATCAATGCAACCGCGACGTCCACCATAACACACCCCCGAAACACGCGCGCACTGTCCAACAACAACGAGTCAGCCGGCGACTCCGCGCAAAACTTACGTCTCTCATGTATCTATCGTATCTCACGCGAGCAAAACGCGTGGTCTATGTATACGTCTATTACGCCAGGCTCGAGCAGAGCGGCGCGGGCAGCTTACTTAAGACACGTCCGCTGAGGTACTGGTCCGCTCAGGCGCGCAAAGTCCCACGGCGCTCCAGCCGTCAAAGGAGAGAGAGAGAGAGATACATATATATATATATACCCACCACGACGGAGACAGAAAGAGAGAGAGAGAGAGAGAGAGAGAGAGAGAGAGAGAGAGAGAGAGAGGGCGAGCACGACACACAGAGAGCAACCGATCCCCACCAGCGGGAGTACACACAACACAAGTCGATTCTCGCGGCCACCGCTGTGGAGTTGGCATTCGCGTGCAGAGCAGAGTAGAGTATGTGAGAGAGCGAGAAGGAGAAGTTCGCAGCCGAGGGGCCCCCGCCATATTAGGTCAAACTTATGGGTTTGTGTCGCGAGCCGAGCCGACCGAGCGCAAAACTCGTGTGCGCATTATGCACGACGAGCGATGTGTGCGGTTGTGTATAATATACCGATGCCAGTGGTGGGAGGGTAGGAGCGCAGCTGGAGCTGGTGCGATTGGGGAGCGACCCTGGTACATAGTCGCGAAACTCGGGATGGGATGGAGGCTGTGCGATTAGGGTAAAAAGTTGATTTTCTGGTTGAAGTCGATATTGATTCTTTGTACGAAGTGACTTTTTTGTTTCTGGGTGAATGAATTACTTAACTGACGAATCATGTTGATTTTTTGATGCAAACAGGGGTCTTCGTGACCCCACACTGGTATTTAGTTTTAGAAGAAAGTGAGCTTACTTTTTTGTTGATGGAAAGTATTGACAAATACTTACAAATACAAATACAATTGTAAACTAGAAGATCTGTGGAGAATATCCTATTTTGGTTTGCTCAAATCCGTTTAGTTTTAAGAAAGTTACAGCTATTTGAATTTGCATAGGGTCACAGGGACCTCCATTTATGTTACTGTAAATATTTTCATGTTTGGATTCTAGAGCTACAGTTTTATTATTATGGCAACATATTCAGATATTTCGATTTTTCATTTACAATCACAAAAAGAAGTGACCCGGTTTTGATGATTGATTGAATTTAACTTTAAGGGGACCTAAACACCTAAAATTACAAATAAATTGGTTATATATTTTTAGGTGAGGATAAATTATTTATGATATGTTAACTATTTTTTTAAAGTGAATTTGAACATTTTATCAAAATATAATCGAAGAATTGGAAAAAAAAATGTTATGGTCGGTATTGGTCTCTTTGTTACGCTATAATAAAACTTTTTATGTTTCTTGCTCTGGCGCAAGGTTATGGGAGTCAAACTGATTGGATTGAAGTTTTTGAGGTTTTATATTGTTCAAAATACATATAATTAGAACATGAGTATGGGAATTTAAAAAACAAAATTATTGATCAAAGTTAAAGCCTATTTAAAATTTTTAAATAATTGAAAAATTCCGGCTTAAATAGGCTATAACTTTGACCAATAATTTTATTTTTTAAATTCCCACACTCATATCCTAAGTACGTTTCATCCACAGTCACAAATCGACGAAAAAATTCTTCAGGATTCCGACTTATGCGCGCCAAAAGAGCCTCAGAGGCGACCACTCTATTGCGTTTATTCTCAGCTGAGAGCAAACGCGGCACCCATCTTGCCGATAGCTTTTTCATGCCTAATTTTTCATGTAGAATTGAAACAACTGCACCTATAGATATCCTTGTGGCCTCAGCTAACTCACGCACTTTTAATCTTCTATCCTTCAACACCATATCGTGGATTTTATTGATGATTTCGGGAGTAGTTGCTTCTACGGGCCTTCCTGAACGTGGTTCGTCACTTATTGATGTACGACCACGCTTGAATTCATTTACCCAGTTATAAACCGTTGCTAAGGCAGGGGCAGATGTGCCATGAACTGAGTCCAATTCATTTTTTATCTCATATGGAGTTAAACCCTTTAAATGAAAATGTTTAATTACCGCTCTGAACTCGTTTTTTTCCATTTTTCTTAACAAGCAATTTTTTTTTTTCAATTGGTTATAAAAACACGTAAACTCAGAAGATGTGGACTGTGACTGCACCATATATCTAGTCGAGAGTGGTGCTGACTGAAAACAGATGATTTGGAGCGATTCGCGCGCCATCTGTTGGTCATTCTAAAGACTTATTGAACTACCCTCGTATATATATTTTGAACACTATAAAACCTCAAAAACTCCAATCCAATTAGTTTGACTCCCAAAGCGTTGCGGCAGAGCAAGAAATATGCCAAATTGTTGTACCAAACAAAGAAACCTAGCGACTATAAAGAAATTTTTTTTAATTGTTTCATTATATTTTTACACAACGTTCAAATTTACCGTAAAAAAATAGTTAATGTATGATGAATAACTTATCCTCACCTAAAAACATATAACTAATTTATTCCTAATTTTAGGGTGGTTAGATCTCCTTAATATAAGGCGCATATTATTCAGTTAATAAGTATAAATTCAAAAAGTATTTCGTACTATGAATTATTATAAATTTTATGTAAAGAACTAACTTTTGATATGGAATGTATAGTTAATACAACCTTAAGTGAGAGATGAAAAATAAGAAGAGAGAAGGAGTTGGAAAAAGGAAGAGAGGATTATTTAAACCTTTTTTGTGAAGTGATTTGTCAGTATTTCTGATCACATATTGATAATTTGTATTTCGAACGTTTCGGATTAATGTGCATAGTCATTTGTCAATATTTTTAATTGGATAACACTGAAGTGTGTATCTTGAAAGATTAATATTAGGTAACCGAGATAATTGAGTTATTAACGCTTTTTTTAATGTTCTGCGATAATTGATATTTTGCTATCAATATAACGTCTTGGTAGACTTGATAAACGTTTTATAATCTATATCAACTATTTTTTTCTCTTGTTAATATTTTATCAGTTTATTTATAGTTTGTTTATACATTAATCTCGAACGAACTTAAAAAACGCTGCCAACTGATTTGACACTGCTCTTTCTCAAAGAGAATTTAATTAAAATTATGATGTAAATAAGGAAGAGTTGCGCAGTACCGTCCATCATGGTTATTTTCCTGTCTAACTATTCTCATTTAGTGATTTGTGCCCTACTGAAAAATGAATATTTTTCAATAAACATATTATCGAATATATTGTATATCAGGGTATCTTTGTTCGACGATAAAAGATTGAATTATTGTTTCTTTTTTCATTACAAAATAATGCATAAGACGCAATAACGCATCATTTTTTAAACTCACTCTTTTAAAAATTTTACTACAATTTAACATATACTAGTTTACAAATTCCATCATTCAAATAGTATAAAAATTATAATTTTTAAATGGTATATTATAGATAGATACAGATTCAATATTGCAAAAGTATGTCATGTCATTATTGAATAATTTTTAAAAAATCACAAAATAATAAAATTTAAATATTATTATCTTTCCAGTTCTTGGATTTTTTCGTGCAATATAATACGTAAAGTTGGCTGGAAGTGTAGAATAGTGAATCTTTTATATATATTATCTACAATAAAAAGTACAATGATATAGCTTACAGACATCGTGATATACAGGGTGAAAAAGTAGTGTTTAAATCAGCTAAAAATATTCAGCCAATAACCTGACACCTAACAAATATTCTCTAAAATTTTCAAAGCATTAGATCAAGTATTATTCAAGTTATCGTTGTCCAAAAAATATGCATTTTTTTGACATTTTATTTTCTTTTTCAGAAAATAAACCGTCTTATTACCTAAACATTTACAGGAATATACCAGTATATAAAACAAGCATTCAGTAAAAATTTCACTGACTTTTATCGTATAGTTTTTGAATAATAAATGTTGAAAAAATAATTTGATACATAGTATAACAACTGAAAAACGACTCATATAAAATCGTTTCTTGTTCTAAAATGAAGGATTTTATGAGTACTTTATTGCGTAAAAGAATCGCTTCCCAAATCTCATTCCTGCATCAAAAAAAAATTTAAAAGACCGAAATTTGAAAATTCTTAAATTTTGAATAATGGCTATAAAAAAAATATATTTGTCCATTCTCGTTGAAACTTTCAAGTTTGGAAAAGTTATACCGCAGATTGAACGAATGGTGATATGCCACATATTAACACACACACACACACACACACACACACACACACACACACACCTACATACACACACACACACGCGCACAAACGCACGCACATACGCACGCACGCACGCACGCACGCACGCACGCACGCACAGACAAACACACACACAAACACACATATACACATACACGCACACGCACACGAACACACACACATATCAGACATTTTTTAAGACTAGTGTATTCGGACTCCCCATGGCATAAAACATGTTTATATGTTAAAAAAACACAAAAAAATGTTTACCATCACAAAGCTTTCTCTTTGAGAAAGCAAAAATTGTACACTCGAGCTAAACCAAGATTCATTTAAACTAATTTTAATTTCAATCTTTATCGTTCACCAATTTTATTGATAAAGGATGCATATTTTTTTAATTGTATTTAAACTGAGGAGTAAACATACTATCAAAATAAAAGTAGTTTTTAAAATATTTATTTTTACTCAAAAGACCTCTTTTACGATGAAGACTCAATTTTCGGTTTTATTTCAACTTTTGATCAAAAGTTTGTTACGAATCATATTGAAGTAATAATTGAATATTCTCATATTTTTAACAATTTATGTAACATAAAATGACGTAAATGTAAGTTTGGTTTTCTTTGAACTATAGCTTAAGGAATGAATTTCCTTTTAAAGATTTGATAAACTTCATGTGTTTTGTATATTTCAATAGAAAAAATATTACCTTAGTTTCGGAAACAGAAATCGCACGTGTATTTAATTTTCCAACTTAAAAAAAAAAACATTGGATTACTCTTACGTAACAGAAAACTGGGTCTGTGACAGTCACAATAAAAAACATTGAGAACTACAGCGTAAAACAGTCAACAGCTCACTCCTCGCAATTTTCCAAGTTTATTTTTATTCTCGTCGACATTAACTCGCAGCTATAATGCCATCGAACGATCATAATAAATCCATCGCAAAAAGTGGGATCTCTCTGAACTTGACATCTTTATGCTTCTAATCCGGACAAATGCGTAGCGTTCTCGATTATAGAAAAAAAACGCGGCATCCTTCGGCACAATCGCGCATAAATCAGTTGTTCGACTCGCGATGCAAAAAGTCGCGTGTCACGCACGGACGTGGTCGACGTCGTGTTTACCTTCCACGTGCCGCTACCGCGCTTTCGACCCCATAAACCTCGCTTCATATCTTTCTCCCCGTTTTTTTAGGCTCGTATTTTTTTTTTCTGCGAGGAAATAGAACACAGGATGTGATATATTTACGTTTGTTGATTCTGAGAGTAAATATTTTAGAAGTTTCTTGCGAGTCACATTGTATAATTGTGCACTGAAAGTCACGAAGATGTCGATCAGATTAGAGAACGTAGGAATTTTCAAATGCCGCTTAAAAATGCTGTCACCTACTTTTTATTCTGCTGCGTGTAGCATCAATAATGAATGGAATATCTATGTGGTATAAATAAGTATTCACATAAATTCGTATTAACATTTTAACTGCTTATATTGCTATCCTTTTAAGAAATTTAGAATCTAATAGTTATGTTTTTAGAAAGGATGCTGATCCAAGTTATTAATACAATAATACAAATTTATAATAAAAGTATAAAAGTAGCTTTTGTCATCACGATATGCTATTACATGAAATCAAATTTTCTAATGCGCTTTGAAATATATATAATTTCACTAAAACACGTATTAAAACTGTTTATATATTCAACAGGTATTTAACCTATTAAAAAAGTAACAAGTATTCAAAATCTCCGTACACCAAAAAAAAACTATCACGAATTTCAAAGCATCCGAAACATCATCTTCAAATATTTGAGCACTCCTATAGCAACTAATAATTTTCACCTACTCGTGAATTAGCAAACAGCGTGTGTGTCGCTCGCGCTAAAACCTTCTCGAAACAATCGTCCATCGTAAATAAGAAGAGTAAAGAACGCAGAAACAACCGATCTCTAAAATAACGATAAAACTGAAGCATCTGCAAATCATACAGGAAATATCTCGCGGCGAAACGTCCCACGACGATGACGAATGTACATTCGGGATACTTTAACGGTTCGCTCCTCTCTCGCGGTTCAGTACTTGTACATACTGTATATAACTGTCTCTGATCGAGCGGCGCGCAATGCTGCAACGTAATAATAGTCGTGCGAGCACGTGTTGCGCGTGCTCGCGAAAAATCAAGAGCACGTGCTTATGGTATTATTTTGCATTTCTGCAGATGGTTTGGAGATAAAGGAGGCTTGGTCAAAAGTGACGATTTTTGTCTATCTACCGGACAGTAAAATTAGAGTATTGTATTTGGTCCTTGTAGAATGTAAAACTGTTTATTTTTAGGTCTAAACTCGAATAGGAACTAAATAGTATTTTAATTAAAAAATTAGATGCTGTGTTATCAGCGGTTATCAAATTATTTGTTTGCCATTCTACCAAAAACAATAATCTACATGAATTTTATTTACAGATGATGGGTAAAAATGAACACGATTTACTGGATTTCCTTTAAACGTTTAGTACTCACAGAGTCCATAAATTTTGAGTGCATTGTAAAATCATAGATAGATATAAGGTAGGAAATGTACCGGTTCATTTTCATCCCGTAACTACGAAAGTATACAGAAGTTGATATAAGTCTGACTTATAATTCTAAAACAGGAACACGAAATCCGCATCTCTCAAAAAACTGACGAAAATATTCGTGAATCAGAATGAGACATTTATTGCACGTTTGAAGAAAAACACTCTTGGATAAAATTTACTATACAAAATATTTTATCCTAACTGGAATCCACTCCAAAAAGACGTCCAGAAAAATATTTTAAAACATTTTTTGTGGACTAAAACTATTTAAATCCTCAGTTGGAACAAAATTAGCTAAACTTAATGAAACAAACAATTATCTCTTATTTCTTTCTAATCATGAGTACTAAACAGTTTAAAAAAAGTTTTTCGATTTCCGTACTAGAAGAATGTTTTTATTGCATGAACGATAAAATCCGATTGTACGATAAAAAGGATACCGTTCACAGAGGATATCGTTGATCTTGACCGGGATTCCTGAGTAAGAGATCGATCAATTGTTTCGTGGAAATTCGCTTACTGGCTTTCTGCTTGAGAGAATCGCGAATATGCGTATTTGTTTAGGTTTAAAGATTTAAAAATGCAATATATTTACATTACTCTAAACTATTATTTATTTGTTGTCATATGACAATAGCTTTGTGTCTTAAATATAAAATGGTATTTTAACGACTAAAAGGATACATAACAATAAATTATATTACTTCCTATTACAAAAATATTTCAACATCATTCTTAACTCAAGACAATAAATTCTACATGATTATTCAAAGCGATACTTCTAATTTACTTTTATTCAAAAGTATAAAGTATACTTATCATTTTGAAATATTTCTGAAATTGCAGAAACCGAAATAAACTTCTATTCGAGAACATTGCGATCGTGCTGCTTTTCATTGTAAGCTTGTTTTGTAACCAAGAAAAAAAAGTGTTACGCCGATTCCAGCGAATCGAAAGTGACGTAAGAGACAAGTTTCCGTATCGAGAGAATAAGGCGTTCCAGGGCGTATCTTTGATCTTTGACTGTTTTACCGACTCTGTTAATTGAACGTTCTCGCTTGTTGTGCAGAGGCGATTAAATGTGCACGTACGTATAACGCGCCGCCTCGGAATAATAATTGCACTCGTCATAAACAAGCTTCCAAGTTGGTATACCGAGATGGAGCCACGTCATGTACTTTTTGTTTAGCCGAGAACTAGGTATAGTTCTATTTCTTTTTAGTTCTTTTTTATATATATTTATTCTTTTTATTTAAATAAATTTATTTTAATATAAACGTCTTCTACTTTTATTGACAGTTTTTGTTGATTACGGATAAGGTTTGAAATAAATTCGTAATATGTAATTTTTATAATTTGTTAAACTTTGTTTGTTAATTTTAATACAAGCATTTGTTTAGTAGCATACTTTAAATCTTTCTGCTCAAATTTGTGAATTATTTTTTTACTAACATTTTCTGTTTAAAAAATCAACAAATATTTGTTTGTAAAACATCTACCCAGGTTTTACTTCTTGAAGTAACATCTCCTATTAATCTTTTACAAACAAAACTGTTCATTTTTCTGAATATGTTTTTTTTTTATTTTGAGTGACAATAATAACAATAATATACGAGTAACTAGTTTCAAATTAATTATTGCTTTAAAACAATGTAGTTATTTTTATTATATGTGTTAATTATTAGTTATAAACGGAACTGACGTAACACAATGGATTTTCGAAAAAAGAAGCACGCGCTTTATCTTTCTATTAATAAAATGTGTGCTTAGCTAGAGAGTAGTAAGTACCATTTCAAGTTCTGGAGTTCATGACCGATACGGAAGAGCGGTGCGAAACACGAAGATTGACCGACGCGTGCTAGTGCTGGCAGACATATCGAGTAGCGAATTCATAGTTATAAATATCATTACGCGATTGTAGTTAAGAGTATTGCACATATTTCACATTGTACATCATTTTGTTTCATTATATCTAAGAAAGTTATGTATCAACATACACATTGTAATAAAAAAATATATGAATGTCTCGCCATGCTTGTCTGGTTCTACTTAGAGTTAATTAAATGGATTTTCTTTATCTACTGTTAAGATTGGTCAACGCGTAAAGTATTTGTTTTTTTTTTCACATTTTCTGGTCTATTTATTTTTGTATATTTAAAGTACTTTATTTCATAAAGAATACCAAAATTGTTATATAAATTTTATAATTCTTTAACAGATTGTCAATGTTTATACTATGCGTCATGGTTTAAAATTTTTATGTATGATGAAGAAAAAACTAAAATAAAATCTTAATCAAGTGAAACATTAAATACAAAAGTTTGCACAAATTATAAACTCGTATTTAAAACTCATTTAACTCAAGAGATTGACAAACTTGATTTTGTTAGCTTTGACTAACTTGAGAGCGCATTGAAATACTCAGTGACCTTGAAAAGCTAATTATTCGACATTTAGCGGACAATTGTTACGTGTACCTACTCTATTACTCGGATTGCAATTAACTCCAAACAGATTTGTATAGGTGACATTACAACATCGTATTGCGCGTCAAAACAAATCGTTAGCAACCATTGCATAATCGCGTTTGTCATTATTTTTTAAACTTTTATTAGCTAATGGCACAATTGAAGTCTGTTGTACAAACAAAAAATGTACTATTCACTAACTTTATTTTATTTCCATAAAGTATTTTGTATTCTAAAAAGTAATACTATCTACCAGAGTGCTGATATCAAGTTTGAATGACTTTATAAAAAACTGAAAATAAAATATATTTTTTAAAGTAAATAAAAGTCGTTTCAATTTGCAGTTACAAAACTAAAAAATATTAAAGTTAAAATGCAATAAAATATTGTAGAGTTTCAGGTCTGACATACATCACAATATTTATATTTAGCATCCGAATTCTTTTAGATTTAATTAATTAACGTTTAATGTTTCTATTACAAAAGTCAAATATGGATTACATAAAATAATATAAATAATTAATTAATACATCTTCAAAAATAAAATTCTATTATATTTACTTGTGAATCATGCATGGACACATATACGCATCATTTTTGAAAATCACCCAAATAATAAATATACTAAAATTTAGTAAAACAAAAAAAAATAATTCCTTAGTAATCTGCTAAGACATATCTTAACTCACTCATGTATCAGACAAAACTTCTGCCCAAAAGATTCTTACCGCTACTACAAACAAATACACTCAACAACCCACCTAATCCCCCAAAATCTCAATCCTTTAACCTAGCAATATCAACGCACTCTCTCCTCCGTCACCCACCACAAACTCTTCCACATCCTCCAGCCCGCAACTTTCGCCAACAGACAAAACAAATCGCTGAAATTGAATTACGCGCACATCGCGAGGCTCCGCCGACGAAGCGCGCGCGTAATCCCAGCCGTTGCCCAGCGCCTCCGGTAACAGTCTCGCTTGCAAAACGCGCTGCGCCGGCTATCGGATTGCCCGACGATGACGATGTATATATACATATACGCCCACGCACGAGCGCGATTCCAGTTCACCTTGGGGACAGGACTGCGGCGAGCAGCTGTGCGAGAGTCGCGTGCGCGCCGGCCGGCCGGCGCCTTTTCGATGGGCGAGGAGTGCGGTGTGGTGAGGGAAGCCGGTGTCTCGGTACACGATGATGTGTAGTATGATGGATGGGAGTCTTTCGGGAACTTTGGTTGGTTTGTTTTGGTCAGTTTATGCATAGTTTTGTAGAAGAATGCTTATGTTTTGCTGTGAATGGTTGTTAATGCTGGGAAGCTTTGCGCGAAATGAAAAATGTATTAGGAATGTTTTGTTCTATACTTTTAATGATATAATAATTTAGTCTTTTAGCAGATACAGTGCTACGAATCATGTGTTGAAGGGTGGATGATTTCAAGATAAACGTAATTAGCAAAAGAGTATTGTTATTTAATAACAAAATAACATTTTAAAGAAATATGCTGATAAACTGTCGAGATAACTGGTGTGTTATATCTCACATGATGGTGTATGAGAAAAAAGTTGAGATGTCCAACTTAATAAACTCTTTTATAAATCCATAACAGCAGGATGCACAGTGAGAGACATTTGATGAACAAGAAAGTCAAGAGAGATATTAATCTATACTTGCAGACCTCTGATAGCTTTATTCTATTCAATTAACTAGATACGTGGTAATGGTTTAAGTCACCTCTAATATCTATACCTACGCAGTAAGATAAAGCTAATAGAAATAAGAAGAAAAAGAAGAAGTGTACAATAAAACTGAGAAATGGAAGAGGGAAGGGTGCTTTCATGCGAACGATTGCTCGAGTAAGCTTTAGCTTTAGTTCAGTGGCTTATGCATGGAGGATTGGATACAATGAGAGAAAAGAATTCGTTATTGTCATGATTCGATTAGTGTCGACAGTAGTGAAACAGGCGTCATTCAGGCGATTCGCAAACCATTAGCGAAATTTATGTAGCGTCGACAATTCAGTAAGTACGAGATTAGCTGACGCATGCAGCTAGTAGGTTAGATTAAGTTAGGGTGACTATGACTGCAGGAACAACAGCCAAAACTTAATTTTTCTAAATTATTGTGACTATAATCAGACATAATTAGAATGTAATTAGATAGATGTCAGTTTTACAAGGTTACTAACAATTAAAAAGTCGAAAATGAAATAATATGGTAGTAGATAAAAAGCATTTTATACCGTGCATTTTGTGTGAGGATTTGCGACAAAGGAATATTGAAAATTTTACTCTAATGTGGTTTGAAATAGTATTTTGCTCCGATTAGGGTGGTACAATGTAAAACTTGGGGTAGATAACACATTAGATTTGTTTGATTATGATAGTTTTCAAATCAACCTTAACCAAACTGTTATAATTAAAAAAACATATTGATCCTAAGTAAAAAATGGCGTCTATTTAAATTAATAACCATCCAATCAGAAAAAGTACTTTTCTCTACCCGGGCATGAAATTGGCCCTTTTTCATGCCTGAAACTGGGAGAGAAAATTACACATTTCGAGCGTGTTTGTAAAAAGTGGTGAGAAAAGTCATTTCTCACCTGTAACCAGGGTAACAATGATCTCATTTCTGCCCTGAGGGCAAAAATGAGCTCATTGTTACCCTAGTTACAGGGTAGAAATTAGTTCATTTCTACTCTGAGGGCAGAAATGAGCTCATTGTTACCCTGGTTACAAGGTAGAAATAAGCTCATTGTTACCCTGGCAACAAGGCAGAAATAAGCTCATTGTTACCCTGGCTACAGGGCGGAAATGAGCTCATTGTTATCCTGGTTACAGGGTAGAAATGGATTAATTTCTTACTTGTTTTTGAAATCTTTACACGCAAGTTCAATTTGAACATTCGCGTCTCTTCAAGTTTATCACTAGTGCGCATTCGCGACTAGCGACCAACTTCACGCTATTATGCGCGCCATTGGAAATGTCTACAAAATTTCATTTTTATTTTCCATTTCTAAGTGTGTTGCACAAATTCAAAATGCACAATTCCCTCTCCCACTCTCAGGCATAAAATGGGCCTTTCATGACCTTGTTAAAAAAAAGTACGGTGTGTAAACAAGGGGGAGGGCAATTTCTAGCTCGGGTGAGAATTTTAGCACTTGTCTCCGATCGTGCTAAACTCATCTCACCCCCGCTAGAAATGGCCCATTTCCCCCTCTAGTTGCACAATATTCTATTTATAGGTTACTAAAAGGTTTACTATTACCGTCACAATATAGCAATAAAATTAAATTAAGATAAAATTTATTAAAGTTATATATAAAATGTATTAAATCTTTGTCTTTTATAACTTACCGATAAGTATACGCACGCTTGTGCTTGTGCGAGTAAGACGACATATTGGCTTTACACTGTAGTATACTACTTAGAATAAACTCGGATTCATTGAAAAAATTGATATTGCTGGAATCAGTCTGACAATGTGTCAAGATCTGTTTGTTTTCGGCTGATGTGAATAAATGTTTAGAGTTTAAAAATAGACCGAAACTATTAATAAATACTAATAAATTCACAATTAAAATAATTATTCTAAAAACTTATAGTATAAAATTCTCAATCTAATATAGCTTCTTAACTGTATGAAAAGTCCGTATGACTTATCATTATTATCTAATAAAATACATCACAGTGTTGACGCATACCTAATACATTATATATAAATTAGAACACTAGAGCTTCGATAGATTTAATTAAATAGATTTAAGTAATTTATTTAAGATTTAAAATAATTAGATTCAATTAATTAAAGAATGTGAATGTCATCGAAAATTACACAATGTAAACCATATTAAATAAGATTATAAAACATTTTACAGCAACAAAATAATTAAATTAATACCACAAAAATGTTGTCAATATGTCATACATCTCATCTAGATAATATAAAATTAAATTCTTTTACAATAAAAACATTACTCATCTAATTTCCCATACTTCCCAAAACATTAGCATTTTATCCTCCCGATCTAATGACCCAAGGTCCATCAATAAATCATCCATAACCAAGTTCACCCAACCATCCTCCCAACCTCTCACATAAAACACTAAAAACGCCACGAGGAAGTGAAGAATCCCCACCTCGCCCACCTCCATTGTCTCCGCCACGTCGCTTTGGTCATAATGAACGAACTCGCATTAGCGCTCGGACATTATGCAACGAGCGCGTGAAAAATGTACCTGCGTCCGTGGAGTCGCGTATCGCGAGTGGGCGTAAAGTCCTTGCGGGAAGATTCTCGCTGGGTACCGCTCGGCGATAAATAATCGCGCGTATTAGTAGCCGTAGCTCAAGTAGCGGTCGTTAATTTTTCAATGATCGCCGTGTTGTAGCGACGTTGCGCGACCTACTGCGAAAGTCCGGATTAGCGAGCGCGTGGAGACGTGCGCTTGTTGCACATGGAAATTCAATTCTCTACGGTTGTTGGGAGTTTTCTTGCTCGATGCTCGGAGGGATTTTGATTGGAAATGTGGCGAATTAATTGTGAATTCGGTTGAGGTTATATTTGCTGTAGGTTATTCACGTCAGTTTTTTGGAAAATTGTGATAATTAATTTTGTGAAATAATTTCTTTTTTCATTCAGTAAAACTGTGGAGAATCAACAACTCTTATGAAGAGTATTAGTACCTTTTCTTAAAAAAAAACATGAGTTTACTTATATTTACTAAACGAATGTTTTGAATGTGTTTAAGTTATCCAAATATTTTACTTTTATATATTATTTATTTTGTAATCCGAATGATATGAGATTTCCAAATAATAAATAGAATTGAGTTTCACTATTTTTTAAGTTTCCGCAAAACCCGTAATTCAATACGATTTTGACAATGTTAACCAAAACAATGAGACTCCCAATTTTAATTTGATTTATAATGTTCAAAGCACATATTATATCAATTACAGTATATGCAACATAGTTCTACTAAACAAAAAATAAAATTAAGATACTCTGCATATTTGATTATTATAATTTGTTACTAAAAATTTACGTTTGACGTTGATTGTATAATGAGTAACGAACCTTAAGTAATTGCGTCATTAATGAAGAGATTGTTTGATACTTGGGTGTAAAGATGTTATGCTAATGATTTTACGTTGTGAGAAAAAATTTTCTTGTAATCCTTTTTTGCATCAAATTTCGTTACGAGTTATTTTCCAGTGTAGGTTTTTACATTTTTTGCGCCGTGTTTGAACTGTGCTATCAGCAAACAGTACGCAGTTGTACACCGAAGTCATACAAAATTTACAAGCCACTGAAGTCATACAAATTTACATACCACTGCGATTTTTGTTTTTACTACCTACCTGTCTTTCTAAATTCATATGCTCTGCGTTATTTTTTTTATTAGAAACTATAATGTCATAGACAGAATTAAAAAAGGATCTATTAGAAAACATTTGGAAGCCTTCTACCTACACGTACATCTTAATTAATGTAAAATTGCAATTACCATATTCAAATGAATTAACGGATTAATCGAAAATAGTTTTCTCCGAAAGCAATTTTAACGATGAATCAACGTTTAATTGTCATCGACAACCTTAGCGAAAAACATTATCCGTGACCGCTCAAGTCATTAGATATCCCAAAGACAGTCAATGATGCCGATTGTGCGCGTTATAGGATCGATGAATTACGGTTAAGAAAAATCGGTCAATGAGCAGCGAAATTTAGATTTTTGGCGAACGAACTGGAAATCGAGAGTAAGACACTCAGCGCCGCACTGGCGGAGCCTTGATTCTTTTTCTCTCTTCGTCTTGTCCTTAGCCTGATTGTAAATTAAGCCATCGTGATGCATTTCTCATGAATGTGCATGCACACGATCGTTTTCGTAAAAAAGAGTCTATAGAATGCTTTCTATAAGTGAAATACTAACAAACATATGTTTTGTGCACAAACGTTTCAGCATTAAGGTTGCCTTTTTTGTTATTTCCAAATTTATTCAATAAAAGTGAAATTAGACTTTCATGATTTTTTAGTAAGATTCAGTAAGTTAGAAATTACAGTTTTAGTGTATCGATTAATTAGTGGTTTTAGACATTAAGGTGAGTCTACACTGATTTTTGAACAAAACATCGAAAAAAAATTTGATGACACTTTTTGAAGCTCTATATTTGTAAGAACCCTTTGGGACCTGATAGAATAAAGAATTTTCATAATCAACAACGTTATAACCATTCGAAGAAAATAATTAACATTGCGTCTTATGTAGAACTGAATATTTAAATGCGTTTTTCTCGAAACTTATTTTTTAACTTCAAAAAGTTGCACGCGCATTTAGAGTCGACGAATTTAGCTATAACTCGCAGCAAATATTCCTAATAAGTTAATTTTTTTTCCAAGAAGTGCGTACAAAAATGTCTCCCGATTAAATATGTATTCAAAAACATGGTATCTGTTGTCATATATTTATTTAAAATCAAGGTATATTTTTTTCAAGCTATTTATGATAGAAAATTAAAATAAAAAATACTAACTCTTATTTTTACGGGTTCTAAAGTAAGTGAGAATTTATTAGGTTAATATTGTCAAACTTAAATGCGCAAGGAACATTTTGAATTAACCTCTGTTTTTACTGCAAAAAAGTGCATTTCATTCAATGAATTGGGATTAGAAAAGTGAAAATTGCTCAAAATCGGTATATATTCTTCTTTTTTGGTTACTAATACAATATTAAAATTTTGACATAAAATTCCAGATGTTTAACGATTTCGAAAAAAGCAGTGTACGTCTAGCACACAGGGTCTGAAATATCCATAGAAAGTGCAATCACTCATATCTTAACTCTTAATGCATACAAATTAAAAACTGTATAGCCGTATACAATTGAAATATATTCAAACTAATGTTAATGACATTCACTTTGCAAAGTTTTAAGATAGATAAATTACCAAAAAGGCACAAAAAATATTCTTAAAAATCCATTTCTTTTGCACTGTTAGTAGCAAATCGATATTTTCCTCTATATTCTTGAATAATTTTTACAGTTCACCATAGTTTTAGACACAAATGTACCACATATTCAAAAGACTACTAGAAAACCAAATCCATCAATAAAATTGCATTTCAACGAGTACGATTCTTCGGCGCTGCAGGTATTGAACTACTTCAAAATTCAGCTATAAAATGCCAATTTCGCTAATTTCAGTAGCTTTAAAATTTACTTAATTTGTTTATATGCTAATTGTTGCTGACTGGAGAGAATGATAGTTGGTATTATTTAACGGTTCTGAATACGTTTATAAAACTATCAGTAAAAGTAGTGCAAAACGTTAAGGGGGTCTGAAAGTCAATTCCCTGAACTACCGACCGAATAATATACATGTACATTATTTACTTTATAAACTAAATTACGCATCCTTAGCTAAAACTCAAACTCGCTTGCCCTTCATTGAACAATAATGAATCTTTGTATGAAGTTTTAGATGTCAAAAACAACGGCATCCTAAAAGATTATTGCAATGAAATTTTGTCAATATTTCAGTCCAATACTGTTTTGGGGTGCCATTTATTTTGACATCAGAAACTTCGTACAGAGGTCTAGTATAACTAAATGAAGGGTGAGCGAGTTTGGGTTTGGTCTAAATATACGTATTTTTACATTTATAAGTAGTTATTAACTACTCGGTCGGTAAAAATCAAAGCAGGAAATTTGAATTCTTAAATAACTTTCAGTCCTCCTTAATAGTCGAAGTCAAAGTGATAAGCTGAATAAATATCCGTGAAAATTATAGAATGATAACTATATTTGTGGCAAATAACGAAAAAACTGGATAAATTAAATTGGCAGTAAGTCTTTATTAAAAAAGTGAACAAATAATCATGAGTAAAAGTCACTGGAAAATTAAAGGTTTATTAGTGCTAATGCGAGCAGTCATAATATTTCGGAAAATTTTTAATTGTGAATGACCGCATCCTAAGATGATTATCCTTCTGTCTAGGGAAGGGTCGACCATCATTTTATCTCGGGAATTAGAGCATTAGACATGACTGTGCGACATATCGATTGTAGATACATAAATTCCCTCGGTCTACAATGATTTGTTGTTGAGTCCCGTAGATCGACCCGGCGCAAAACCCATCACCCATTAGCGCTCACATGTGTGTTTGTATTCTACTCCCTATTAATCGTGAACACTAATATTATATTATAGTTTATAAAGAGATATATCTGTGGCTTCCCAAAATAGAGTTTTTAGTAATTTTGGTATTTATGCATGGTATACTTTTTTGTAAAAACTGCAAAATTTCATCACTTACTTCCTTTTTTTCATAATCTATACTTTTCTTTTGCAGAGGTATTAAGTAGCTATTAAAAAATTCAAACCTCAATATCTCGACACTTTCAAAAATGGACTTAAGTGATTACGCCTGGAAGCCACAGATATCATATCGATAAAGATAATTTACAAAAAAAAAATACAAATACCATACATTTTAAAATGGTTTTATGCTTAGAATACCCAGTGAGCATTAAACTTTAATATGTTAGAATAATAAATACTTTTTAGCAGATTATATATAGATTAAGGTTTAGTTAAAACAAAAGAATGGACCTCGCACAAAACAAAGGTAAATAAGGGTACAATGTAATAAGCCCCATAGCCTAAGCATGATACAATGTATGGAATCTCAATCAAAAGTTCTTATTTGAGCTCGAAAGAACTGGAAATAGCCAGTTTTTGAGTCCATGAGTTTTCTCTGTCGGGATTGCATGATCTACATCATACTTCATTTAAACTCATTTCTCTGTATCCTCTTTTACCTTTGTTGTAAATATGCGAATATGTGTTATCCTTCGTATGATAATAAATAATGTTATTCCTTCCATAATTTTATAAATAGACACAAAATATTTTACGTCTTTTGTAGAAGTCCCAATGCTCCCGTTATTCTATCATAAATCTCAATAACATACATTTCATAGAAAAAAGACTTGATTTTAAAACCATTTCCGAGCACATAATCTTCAAGCTCCAAAGACAAAACGTGAAATTCTCACGTACGTTCTCATGCGCAGTCGATATTAAGCCGACGACAGCAGGCGAATAAATCAATGAAAATTCCCTTATAATAAATCAAACCTGCGAGAGCGTTCCGCGAATCCAAATTCGTTCCAGCTGTCTCCCTCTCTCTCGCGTGTTCGTACACATGAAAATAAACGCGATTGTTTCTCACTCGTTGTAACTATCATCGACACGACGCGCCTCGCCGTCTGTTGCTTTTCCTTTTTTTTCTGCCTCCCTCTCTGTCGCTGTGTTGTCCCCTTTGTCAGTGCCGTGTTTCCGTGGCCGAGCGCACAAAGACCTTTTGAAATGCGAATGGAGAGTCGGTGACGGCAGGCGGCAATTGTCAAAATATCTCGAGTAATATCTTCGAGCGTACGGGTACGTGAAAAGAGCATCGCGTGCAACAAATGCGAAGCTAAAATTAACTTGTTTTGATTGAGAGTCTTCATTTATTTTTTGGCTTTTGTCGTGTGAGTTCGAGTTTTTTTTTTACGATGATTGTCAGTAATTATATTCTTTTTTTTGCGCTAACAATGGGATTGTTTAGTGTTTTTGTTTGATTTTTCATTTTGTTTAATTCAAAAGAAAACGACTGTATTCTTCTATCAGTTGAAAACACGCCACGGTTTTCTATCAAAATTGTAATTACGAGATCGTCGTTACTGATTACCGAGACCAATTACTATAATTGATCCAATTGAGCTGATACATCTTAATTTCCTGAATAGGCCAATAAAAGGAAATAGAGTTCGAAACGCAGCAGTAAAGTGTTAGAATTTAAAGAAAAAACTTCTTTTTATTGATAAAAAATTATTATAGTTGAAAAAGTAACATCCTGATAATATTTTAAAATTTTTTTCTTATAGAAGAAGCATTTAATAACAATGACGTTTTAAGCATCATCAAGCATGTGATAAACTATATAATTATCATTAAAATCAAATAACATAACATAGTTTTGAAACGAGTATTCAATGCAACATTTACTTCCCATTACGTTCCATTAAATGATCTAAAAATTTGTTTATTACATCAGTATCGTTCCGCTATTCGTAATTCACTCGCCGCGAAGTGCAGCGCAAAATATACTTCACAATAAATTGGAATTGAATCATCGACGCGGAGAAATTACGCAATTGAGGTTTTACGACTGACTTCGGGCTCGGTGCACCATGAAAGTGAACTCGGTATACATCTGCGATTACTTATTCGGTCAAGTTACCGCAAAACTGAGCGTTTCGCGTTTGAATATATTGCCTGCGAGAACGAGATTTTGCTCTTTATTGCTGTATGCAAATGCCAACGAGTCATAAAGTTGGGTTAGATTTTCAATATCGGGGTTCTTTAGCGCGGGAATGAGAACTTTCGTTGAAAGTAGAACTAATTTATTAAGTGTTCAGAATAATAAATTGAATGTGTCGATGAAATGATAAAAAGACAAATATTTACAAAAATGGATTAATATATTGATCCGTTACTCGCCAATCGACTACATAGGTGGCTATTGGTTTATCGACTTAAGAAGGTATTAAATTAATAAAATGATATTCATCTAATTGACTTTTTGAAGATTTAATACCTGACTTTTCAGAATTTAAGATCAGATCTCCATTCATTTTTAATTAATTTTTTCATCGGGATTTAATATAATCACCGAGAATTGTCTATAAGTGATTTCTAAATTTGTAACTATTGGTCAAGTTTGATCAGTGGACACATTAAATTCCAGTGGATACGAAATGAAATTTTGACCTCCTATTCTGAAAGAGTAGCTTTGGTATAAATGTAAGTATTTTAAATGCTCAAGAAATTTATTTTATGACTATAACAAATATAAAAGAAGTATTTTATTTAAAATGACCAGAAACAAATAGTTTAACGGTAAAGTGACAATAATAATTATAATCGATCGTTCATTATTTGGTCGGTAAAATAAATTCAAGGCATAAAATAAAATTAAAATTTATAATTGATTGTCATACCCCCACACCTTCGAAAAAGTCACCTTTTGTTAATGATTTCATTGATTTACTTTCTTAATGGATAAACTAATTGGTACCTAAGTAGTCCATTAAAAAATAACGGATTAAGTAACAACAGATACTTTTGTCTGTTACTACTGATAATAAATCCTCAACACCAAGACCACAGCTAAAACACATTATTTGCAAAACTCAAACAACAAAATACAACAATACACTAGAAACTCACCTTAAACGGTTTGACGATGTCGTAATGGCTCTCGTGTATTCTCGAGTCGAAATTCGACGACGTGGAATTTTGCCTCCTGCAACAGCGCAAAAAGAAAATGAAAAACAATACAAAAACCGCCTCACTCGGTGATTAGCTATTTTCGCCACGCCTCTCCGTGCGAGCGTCGACACGGCGATAACAAAGAAGGCTTGCGATAGATTGCGCAACGGCACTCACGTTAGTGGATCGGAGCCGTTGGTCGTCGGTTTCGGCGACTGAACGCCGGACCTCGCGGGCGTGATCGAGTGCACGGGCGACTGTCCCTTGCTCAGCGGCTGCTTCATGCTGCAACAGAGAGGTAAATTCGCACTCTTTACGTTCGATAGTTGCCAAATCGCCGAGAGTCGGTTTGTGATTACAGAGTGTGAAGAGTATTATTTTTTTGTGAAGGATTTTTTTTTCATCATTTGTGGAGATTCGTTTGATCGTGAATTTTGTTTTTAAATTGCTAATGCTGCTCGTAGAGTGTAAATATCGTCGATGTGGAGCATCGCGAATTGTATTGTTAATGTTTGCTATGTTATCATATTATTATCATTTAATTTCCACCGTGTCATTGACAAATTGAACGGACAATAAAATACGCTACGCTTTTTGTTTGGCTTCTGTAAGAAGGAAAACGCACTAGATTACTAAATCGTAGGGTATCAACGAATATGGTGATTAATAGTGGATTTTTCCTCATTATTGCATAATCTTAATTACAGCTTTAAAGCATTTAATGGCTTTCAAGCGGTAAATAACTGATCCACATAATTTCCGTTTCAAAAAATTGCAGGAAATACTAAGAATATCATTAACCGTTTACGTTGAATGAAATCACTTGATAACATTATTATAATTTATAGAATATTACTATTAAATAAATTCTCATTCACTTCTGGTGTAAAATTATTTAATTACTTTATTTCTAATGCAATATATCTGCTCCCTTTCTTCACAGTTATCGCTGTACTAAAAATACTAGAAAATTATCACTGGTATAAACAAAACGGGTTTTCAGAGCAATTTCTAAAAATTGTCTGTAAAATGCTTTTTGCTGATAAATAGTATTCTTATACTAAAAAAATATATTTCGTTAAATAAAATAATACTAATATGTATTGTTCAACTGTATTTATTCATAATGGCCATTATTTATCCTGAAATGATCCACCCTCTATAACACATAACCTATCACTTGCTACTAATAAGAAAACTGCTAATAAGAAAAATCGTTTCATTTTCGATCTGGAATATAAATATTATAATTTTTATTTTTCAGACTCCAGCAAGTATACGCACGCTGGCAACATAATAAACAACATGATTAAGTCATAAAAAATGTCATTTACTACCAAGAGAATAACTGTTTTTATTTTAATTTCTCAGATTCCATCAAACAGACGCACGATGTCAAGATAATGAGCATTATAAATATACAATCCAAACATCAACAAGAAGAATAACACCCGACGCTCAATAAATCACCTATGCATAAACATTTCATAAATAATTCATAAATATTAAAACAGTTACCGCAACCGTTTTCCTCACCCCTCTAAACCATCGATCGCTAATCACCCATCCACGAAAAAACCTCCCCATTCACTCATCTCGCCATCGATAAAATTTCTCTCCCGATGTCAGTCCCACGTACGGGTCATAAATCCCTCCACGAAAAAAAGTTCCTTCCCGTCCCGACGACAATTTCGCGCAGTAGCAATTTCCTCGATCGTCATCTCGTTGCGCCTCTTGATGATTTCATTGCGCGCCGCGCCGTGATGTGATTTATGAAAGCCGCGCGTGTGCGAGCCGCATAATGGCCCAGCTCCAGACGGCGCTCATTGTCAATTTAATCGATTCGATCGCTCAGCGCGCCGGATCTGTACAGTTACGTGTGTAAGGGGAGAGATGCTCGATGATTGAGATTTGTACCTGTGCGCGCGGGCTTCTGGATGTTGTTGATGAGTGTGCGTGCGTGTGTGTTTGAGGTTTTTGTAGGTTAGGCTGGAGATTGGAGATGGAAGCGGAAGAAAGTTTCGGATCGAATTGGTGATTTGATGGATATTGCGGGGTCGACTGATTGTACGATTGATGGATTTTTAGTTATTTGAAATGTTAATGGGTAAAAGTTTCAAGTTCCGTAAGTTTTTGAATCACTGATGAATGTCAATTTATATATAGGGGAGAGTCGTCCAGTATGACCCTCTCCCAGTATGACCACCAATGGCTATTGAGCTCATACCGCTAAATGGTAGTACTTTATATGCCGGACTAGATGCATTTTATACTTGTATTAATATTATCGGAGGTTCTTATTTTTAAATCTCAATTCCGAAGATTCACGTAAGAATAACGAGAAAGTCATTCGGAGAACGTTGCTGTATTAATCAAAAACAACAACGCTCCAAAGAGATATATTCTCAAAATTAACAATTAATTGTAAAAAGTGTTTCCTGATATTTGTTGGTAACAGGGGGATTTAACATCTCCTAGAACTTACGCACATATAATGACTATGATTCATTAGAAAAGAAATGTAATGTTATAGTATAATGAGGTAGCTGCTTACTTTCTATTAATTTTAGTGGTCACAGCCATGAAGACTGTTAGTTTGAATAGTATTACTAATGGATAAACTTATATGTGCCCTCCCTTAAAGAGAAATACTACGGCAAACCCATGTTGGAGTCAAGGTGATGCATCGGGACTTGACCACTACTAATTTTAATTATGTGCAAGATATAGAGCTCTAACGCTTCATCGGAACATATTTCTAAAAACAAAACTCGTTTTTCATAAACCCTAATAATTTCTTTCTTTTTTTGCAGATATAAATTAAAATATCTCTAAAACGTCAATATTTATCTGAGTTTTTATCGCGAAAAGAGCTTGCGTTGAATTTATCTCCGAAACATACGGTTGTTTTATTAATACTGACGTTATCAATCATTAGCTTGTTTAACTTAACACACATGGTTCAGTTTTGCTGCCTCAAAGAGGAAGCTTTGTGATAGTAAAAAAAAAAGTTTTACTAGAAACATATTAGAAACATGTTTTAAGATATAAGGAATCAAAATACACTATTTTTAGAAAATGTCCGTATGGATATGCGTGTGCGTATGCGTGTGCGTATGCGTGTGCGTGTACGTGTGCGTGTGTACGTGTGTGTGTGTGTGTGTTCGTGTGTGTATGAGTTTGTGTATGTGTGTGTGTATGTGTGTGCATGCATCCATATCTCGAGTAATTCACGGTAACATTTAATGCTTCAGGACTCATTTTGTTTAATTTCTTTTAACACACAATAATAAATTTTATCGTTTGTCGGATTTTTTTTTTGGATTTTTAGCGGTTTTTCGATTTTTGGCTTTTTTTCGGCTTTCTTGTACGTTAGAAATAATATCATACATCCAGTGAAAATGCATTTGAAAGAGCATAAAATTACATATCTTTTACCACCCCAAATTTCGGATAAAGTGTTTCCTTCCTTTTGTTATACACGGAAATGTCATTTCTTGTTTGGACTGTGATTTCTCTAAAATATATAATGGAAAGTTTTTGAAAAAATTTCAGATAATTAGGAGAATGAAGAAGATTATTCTGCAAAATTTTTGAGACATTTTATTTTTCTATGATTGAGAAAAAAATCATTGTATAAAAGAAATCGATTTTCTATGGTAAATGATAACTTGAGTAAAACATTATTCCTTCTGAAAATTTCCAAAAAGCTAGCTTTTTACTTTCTCCTGTCTAAGTTCTTTGCTTAGATTATAAGGTCTTTTATTCTACAAGATATTCGAGGTTATATTTCTTTTTAAATTAATGATAGCTTATTTCTTAGGTATTACACGGTGACTTTTTACCAATGAACGCTTATTTTTTTGTCTTTTGATCAAGAATTTAAATCAAAAAGAATTTTTAAGTTTCACCGAATAATTTTTGTTTTATAACTTTTTTCATTTTTATGATATTAATTTTTTTATTTTCAAAAAATTTTTAATATTTTTTTTAGTATTATGTGTTAATTTTTTGCTATTCTAAGATCATTGTTTACGTTTTTCGATGAAGATTTAAAATAAAGTAGAATTTTTAAGATTTATCGATTCATTTCTTTTGTAACTCTTTTTTTCATTTTAATGATATTCATTTTCTTTCAAAAAATTTTTAATAGCGTTTTTCTTGAGTATTATGCTGTAATTTTTGGCTAGTCAAAGCTCAATTTTTAGTTTTTGATGAAGATTTGAAATAAACAAAAATATAAGTTCAACCGATTTGTTTTTATTTTATAACGCTTTTTCATTTTTATCATATTTTTGTAATAAATGAATCCGTTGTTCATAAACTCCAATAAAATTACCAAAAAATTTTATTTTAAAAGTAGAATGCATATACTATATTCTTAAATAAAATTTAATGAACAATTATAGTGTTGCAAAATTTATTATTGTCAGTTGGAATAAAACGTAACTTGATATGCAAAACTTTTTAAGTTGTTTTTTAAATGCTATACTTTGGCATACAACTATTTATGGTTGAAAAATTTTCTATTTTTTTTTTAAATAAATTTTGTCTAATAGGTGTGTGCGTAAATTTTTTTTAACACTCTTGTTTTTATCACATAAATATGCTTTTACTCCAATAAGTTGTAAAAAAAATTTGTATTGAATAGTTTCAAAATAAAAGAAGACTGTAAAGCATTTTTTAGTTAATCAATATATTTTTGATGTTCCAATACAATTTGTTAGGAATAAAATTTAATAGAGTTAAAATTTGGGTTCTCAATTGAAATGAGTTTGTATAATTAACTCGAATAATTACACTTAATGAACAATTTTAAGATTTTCTTAGTTATATATTATTATCTTATCTTAAATTTATTTGTGAAAATGATATGTATTATATATATTAAAAGATATTTTACGCAACAATACTTTTTTATAATTTATGCTATGTTTAAATTACTAAATTCCCTGGTAGAAAATTAATCTAGAACTATGTAGATCTATCTAGTTTGCCAAGGAAATAATCGAGGGCCTCGATAAAACTAGATAATTTTCTACTAGGGTTACTAATTATATATATACTGGGGTGAAAAATAGAATAAATAATTTCATATTGGAACATTTTTTAAAGATTAAGGAAGCTAAGTGCCAATGAATTGGCAGCGGTTTTTGAATGATATTATGACTTGAATATTAAGCTAAAATACTCATTAGTCACCTCCACAAAGTCTTACTTATTACTTAAATACTAAGGAATTCTTAACATTTTTTTCGAATAAATTATTACGTATATTTAAAAAAAATAATTTTAAAGTTTGAAATATCTTCTGTAACAAATTACGGTACAGCTGTCTTGCACTTTTCATTCTCAGAAAAGTTCACACTAGGTTAAGCAATGCATGTCAAATGAACAAAAATTAGTCTTAACATGCCATGACTTACGATGAGCGATAAAAACTACTAGAATAACTTTTCCGCTGTCATTCAGATACTTTAAATGTTATTAAAACATTCTTTACTTATTTATAGTTTATTATGTGGCAAGTATCGCATACATTATTTATTGCATAAGAAAAAAAGAATAATACAACAAGCCTGGTACATTATTCAATTAAAAAAAATCAAAATTAAAGAGAATAGGTACTATGAACTTAAAAAATGCAGCGTCACATAGCGCATTTACACGATCAGGATTACACGTTTCAGCCTCGAGAAAATGCACTTGACGATGCTTGATGACCAACGGTTTTTTCACTTACTGAAAAACGGTTTTTCATAACGGTGAAATAAAAGAATATTGTTGTTCCCAGTACTTACTCTCATATGTTAAAACATTATAATTAAACTGTCAACCTTTTTTTATTAAAACAATTAAATTCATAAAGTACGTTTCTGTGATAAGCATGGCTTTTATGAATAAGCAGATTAAATATATATTATTAAAGTTCATTATTTTGCATTTATATCAGATTTATTTTTTCTTTAATACTGTCAATGGCCTATTGTAACAGTTTATACACGAACAATCTAATAATTTCTAAGCTATCATCTAAAGACTGATCATTTAAATCTCATTAAGATTTAATAAAATACAAAAATAATAACATAAGAATATGTATGTAAATAAGTTTTAAGAAAATACAATATGTATATGTTTATTGTTCTGTGTATATTCAAATACTATTTTATCATCATGTTGAGTACCCATCGATGCAAAATACACATTAAATTTTCATTTATCCTTAGCTTTCTCAATCCTTTTCATCGAATCAATTTAAAATCTTTCTCACTTATTCTATGCATCTATACCAATGGCCGTTAACATTAATCATGATAAACTATACTTTCTAATCTATTTTTCCAATGTACTATATAGTATGATTTTTAAAATTATAAAAATTAACCATTTTTATTATACATCTAAGAATTTAAATTGGACATAATGTGTATATTTTTAATATGTTGTTAATGGCCAATAGTATATTTATGTATAATATAAATATGCAAAATTATAGATTGATTTGATAAAAACGATTCGAGAAAGTTCATGAGAAATAAAATTTAACGATAATTAGGATCGATAGGTATTCGTCATTACAAAACAGATAAGCTTCAAAAAGCATTGTCTATGCCGAAAATAATACTTAAATGCATATAAGAAAGTAAAAAAATAAAAAATAAAAAATAAAAAATCAATTGAACCCTTGAAGAAAAGCGACTTCTCTTAGATCAGATGAAACGATTTACAGACTATAGTAACGAGCTATTGTTAGTTTAAAAAATGCTTTACAAATGCTCTAATAATTTTTACGCTAAAAGATTATTTTATTTTATATTTTTATAATATTTACAATTACCTTAGTAATTTCAGCAGTTTATTCAGTAAATATACAAGAAATTGTGGGTTTAAGTTACTATTCAGGTTAAATTTGTAAATTATTATCTGAAGGTTTAAATTAATTTAAATATTAATGCAATTATCATCATTCAGAACCAAGTTTTCTTTGTATTGACTAATATAACTGTACGATATAAATTAAAATAATAAAACTTCGACTATTAAACATACGTTTTATGCTTATTTGGTATAGGTAAAATAAATTATTAGAAAAATTAATCTAAATATTATCACATTATCAATAAAAGCTGATAGAAGAAGCTCAATAAGAAATATCGTACTTTTTTGAAAATTAATTTATTAGAAGATCACTTTACAATTATAAACTGATTTTTGTATGTGAGGGTTTATTTTATTAATTTTTAAATCTCTGACAGATTTACTGTTGATACTAGTTACAGTAAGTTATTTAATTATCATTAATGTCATAACACAACCTATATTCACAACTTTACAGATCTTAGCACACAAAAAATATCAAAAAAAA
Organism: Gastracanthus pulcherrimus; assembly: GCA_949152435.1. Taxonomy (NCBI): domain Eukaryota; kingdom Metazoa; phylum Arthropoda; class Insecta; order Hymenoptera; family Pteromalidae; genus Gastracanthus; species Gastracanthus pulcherrimus. Next base: position 27,196,463 of record OX424575.1, read on the forward strand.
ATGTCTTAAACGACCAGTCTCGTAGAAATTTAAAAATATGCAACATGTTTATATACTTAGTAATCTTCTGAAGAAATAATTATCGTAAAAATGCGAAATTTCTTATACCGTTACTTACTCTATTAGCTCAAATTAAAGAAAAGAAAAACAAGAACAATTTTCTAATAAAGTAATAATATTCATCATATAATTCATATTCCTAACAACCTATTTCATCGGCATACAACGCCAAATAGACATAATGAGCATGCTTCATAGTTAAATCTTCATTACTCTTGGATGGTCACTGATCTGTCTAGCACTATCCCACCAGCGTCCTTAATCGCCAAACAATCGTGCAAAATCGATTAACAGTCGAAGAAAGAAAAGCACCATCGCATCGTCCTGCTAGGCTATTTACCGGCTGACGCAGGGCGGCGTGCTTCCCGCGCTCCTCAGGTTGCAGGCACTGCTGTGGCCGCTCGGCTGCTGCTTGCTGTACACCGGCCGATTGTTCACGGACACGCTCACGCGCTCCGCGATTCGGAAGCGCGGCACCGTTGGCTTGTGGTACATCATCTTCGCTGGACTTTATTTTTTTCGATTCTTCCTTTGTTTGCAAGCTCTGTTTGTTGACTATTTTTCTCGTCTCGCTTTGGTTACGGAGCACGGTTAGGTCAGGCCTTTGGATGTCATGGATGTTACCTTTTGTTTTTTTTTGTAGGCCGAAGTTTTTGAGATGAATAGGATAGTGCCACTGTACTAGGATGTTTTTGTACTGGGCTAACGTTGCTGCATTGTGAAGTAGGGAGGAAGGAGTCGAGGGAAATTGCACACTAGTTTTGTAGATCGAACGATTTGAGGTTTGTGTTCGTGTCAGTGTACTTTTTACTTTGGATTGTAACAAAGCAGCACTGTGAAATGATGAACAAGTAGGGAATTGTAGACATACGCTAACTAACTTCTTATCTTATTCTGCTGCAATCTCACAATAAACACACTGGTTTGATAAATGAAAAAGTGCACTAAATTAACGCCTGGTAACCTTGACAAACCATCAAACTCCAAACTGTCAAAGATAAAGTACACCTTCGCCACACTCGATGTTAAAAAACTGTGAAAACAACTGTGTCAATGCTGAACATCGTTCTTTTTTGCAATCGCAAGCCGCGCAACCGCGTCACTTTAAATCTTCTGTGCATCGATCGCCGCGTTCTATCGCTCCTCACACCTACGCAATAAACCACTTACATATCTCCGCACCGCGACATATACATTAACACGCGACTCGAGCACCAATTTCCACGGTTCACACGCGTATATCCTTCGCTCTTCAAATCTTACATTTTCCAGCAAACAAAAACATTCAATCTACACTACCCTCGACACAGCAAATTGTTAAAAAAAAAAAAGATATATATAAAACGCACGAAGAATACGGCTTCTCAAGACGAGAATTTTACACTCGAGTTGCCCGAGGACGAAACCGACAACAACTGCAGCAGCGGTGCAGCATGTGCACGCACGCGATGCTACCGCGTACGAAGGCGGACGTCGAGTGTTGCACTGGCTGGTGTTCGGCTGCACGCCGTGTATACCCAGGCTCGCGCGCGCCGAGTATACACACGCACACAACGCGGAGCGAGCGCTCGCTATCTCTCGGCTGGCTGTATAGTTGTATATGTGTATAAGTATGCGGTGTTGTGTGGAAGCAGCTGAGCGGTGGCACACGATGTTTGGGGTGGGCCAGGCGGTATCGCGTGAGGATAGACAATGGGAGAAATTTTTTCAGGGAATTTCGGGGGATCGGAGAGTTTTTAGGTGGGTGTTCGGTTTGGGCGTAGTTTGATAAAGTAAGGAAAGATGTGATGAGGTAGTAGTAGTTATGAGAAAAGAGGAAAATGACAAATTGAAATAGATATTGATAATTGAAGGTTGTTTGCGTAGAAATAATGGAGAAAATTGGTGAGCGAACCCGCATAATTCCTCTTTTTTCTTAATTTTGAGATAGAATCTTTTTAAAATAGTTCAAATAGAATAATTTATGTTAAATCCTTTTCTTAAGGGCTGAATTTTTAGTTTGGATAAAAAATAAGCATACATTTGCAAAAAGACATTGTAGTACGATGAAAAAACATAACCATTTAAACTTAACCCTAATAATTTATTGTTCCACGCAAAAAATATTTATTGTTTCAGATGAAGAAACATACTGAACATTTTTCAAACAATCATAAATGTGAATCAAATTTTTGTTTTATAATTTGAACGTATTTAAAAAAAATCGTGAAGCCAAAACTTTGTAAAAAAAGTAATTGTTATAACTGAGGAAATCACCATTTTTTACATTTTTAATATTTATTTTAAAATTTGAAGGGTATAATGTGCATTAGGGTATGCTATAGGGCTCGTTAAATTAAAGGTACTCATTTGAAGATTACTCTTACTGGGGTGTGATTAGCCTTGGGTGACCGTTAAAGGTCAAACCAAACAAATTTATATTTCTACAAATTGAATTTGTAAATAATTTTGAAAATATTTCATATAGGACAAAAACGTTCATTCGAGTTATTTTAAGATCATTTTTAATAAGGATTTTGGTGTTTACTTTTTATTTCATAACTTAAATCGCTTATAGCACGAAGACCAACGAGGTGTAAAAGCTTATTTTAAGTACTAGTTCTAGAAAGGAAATCTTTATTGTTCCAGTATAGTGGAATTTCGTTCGTTAAATGCATCGAAATGGTACATAAATCAATGTGTAAATAAGAATGTCTGACCATATCGTATCGTGTATCTACTTGAGAATGTAAAGTATTTTGGGAATGGAATGCGCAATCGCGTATTCATAATTTTACTTTATCATCTTATTACATTCAAATTAAATCTTATAAAACCATTGAAATAATATATTAATCAACGATCAAAATTCTCATATTATTATAAATAAAGTGGTAAATAAATATTATAGATATTATTTATTTAAAAATTTATACATTTATCCTCAATGAATATATACAGAGTAAACAATACGCACATATAAGAATCGAAGGTGTTTCATTAGATCTTTTATCATCAATTATCATTCTTTAACTTTAGATAATTACAAGCATACAAACAACTGATAGGATAAGTACTTCAAATTGAACTAAGAACACTTAAGAATACAATCTAAGGAGTGGTCATAATAATGAATCACTTAATTTTGAGAATGTATTATATCTTACATTTACAATTAGTAAGCGTCTTTATTTTATGGATATATGGGTGATTGTTCACAAAAATGACAAAATTCCTTTGTTCAATAAAATTTTATGATCTAGACTTCATGGGTGAACTAGGTTTATTTGATTGTACTTTAAATAATTTATTTGACTTTACGTATAAACTCTCATCCCGAACGACTTATTCTTAATTTAGCATCAAGTTATATAAACTATATGGATGTTCCCAAACAATTTTCATGAGTAAAATACATTTGACAAAATAAAGACTTGTAAAAGTAATTTTCTATATCAAAAGTATCTGTTCTTATTAATAACCTCCGGGGCTGTAAATATTTCTCTATGAGCCATATACATCCAAATCTTTAGAAAGACAATTTAAAAATCAATTGCATCCTAAAATAATTCCTACTGTTCCCACAAAAAAAACCATCCAATAAAAGAAAATACAAACTCATAATTTCGAAGTTACCACGGATTTCACATAAAAAATAAGCATTTTCAGATAATCATCCACACACTGAAATCAATCCGACTCTCCACTGGAATCAAAGTCAAGCCCAAAGACGCGCCCAACCTATCCGATTCTCCAAACTCCCCGGCGCGACCACATCGCGAACTGAAACATCACATCGCCGTGGTAACGCGCGTTCCACGCGAGCGAACTCGAAATTCATCGAGGCGCGGCAGGGCGCGCGCGCGTGACGCTTTATACATCGTATCCACACATACACGTGCGTATACATGAAGAGAACACCAGCGTAAACGTTCGTGTGAAATGATCGGTCGATAATGGGAGCGATTGTTGTGTATGTATACACGTATATAGCAAAGGCTGGATGTAAAATTCATCGAGCAAATGTTTGAGAGCCGATGATGTACGCGATGACTTTTCGATGATGGAAACTTTAGCTTAGTGATATGGGATCGCGGTGCGATCGGCATCGATATAGTGAGAAGGTTGCGTAATGGGTTAGTTGAGAGAGGGTAATGAAAGTATTTATTTATTATGACAGGTAATATTTGGAACATGGAGTTTCGCTTCATTTTTATGGTACGGATGTACACAATTCTTTATCAGTTACAAGTTAAAGTTGCGAAATGCACGGAAAACCGTTTACTTCGGTTTAGAATTATGGATATAAGTAAAACTAGTTTTCTTACAAAGACTTTCAATAATAACATTATAGAAATCAGTGCGGATAATTTTCTCATGCTATTTTACACGAAGTTTTCGAATAATGTACTTTCTATTTACGAGCAACCTGCCGTTTATTATAAGATGAAAACAAATACAGCAAAACTCATAATGTAAGGTACATAATGATCATTGCGCTAAGCAAATAGAAACAGAAACAGAAACAGGATCCAGAATATCAGATCGCGTGTTATAATATCGCCTAATCTGTAAATTAAGCTTCGACTGTGTTATCAAATCCTGTTCGCGTTCCCCGCTATCTAGTATCGCATTGTGCAACTACAACTGGCCTACAAGCTGAAACTTCAAAACACTCATTAAAAAAAGAAAACCCTGCGCAATAAAATCCAATCCAACCAACTCATCCCAACAACCCTCTTCGTAATTAAAAAAAAACTATATCCACCGCTCGTAAAAAAGAAAAGCAAAAATCAAGGCATACGCTCATGTAAATCAAAGCACAAATAACACACGGAAAATTGCAGAAAGCTCGGCGAGCGCTGTTCCCTCTCCGGGTATAAATAACAATAAGCAGAGTCGTGCAAAGGAGTCGGGAGTAAGAAGTGAAGAAGCGAAGCGGAGGAAAAGAAAAATCTGCGCCCATATCCACGTGACCGCGTCTAGCAGCTGTCGCGCGCATAGCAGCCCGTTATATACTCGCGGCGCGCGCGCGCAGTTCAAACGATACCTACATACGCGCGCCGAGCTGTACAAAGTCTACGACGGACGCCGCGGAGCTTCGTATACGCGCGCGTTCGCAATAATTTTCTCCCGGAGGAACTTTAATTCATTCGGCTCTTTTGCTCTCTTCCGTCTTTCCGCGCGCGCTGTCTCGAGCTTCTTGTGCGAGCTCTGTTTCCGCTTTTTGGGTTGTGTACTCTTTGTTCGAGGTTTTCTATGTTTGGCTTTGTTTACTGCTGAATTGTTGAAATTAGCATTGTTATTCTTTTTGTTCTTTTAGTCATGCAAATGGGTTCAATACAATCGTCATGTTATGTATGCGGGTGAAGATAGTTGGGGTTGAACGTTCCGAGTGTGGGAACAAATTTTCAAAATTAAAAATGACGGATTCAAAATTACGAAAACAGTGACGGAGTTGAGTTGATACTCATAAGAAGAGACCGTAACCTTTAGGATTTGAGAGGTGATTTCTGATATCTAAAAGTAAAGTTTTTATCCATGGACCCTTTTCAAGGTATAAGCCATTGTATCCCAAATACTTAATTCAATGATTTCTCATTATTCTTACTATCTCTAACATGTTTTCCCCTAAATTAAAAAATTTAAAATATCATTATTCAGTTTTATAACACTTAGAAAACATTTTTTTAAAGCAATAAAAAAATGTTACATGAACTTTTCGTTCACTGGTCTTAAATGTCCATTCACTGGAGCAATATCTTTATGGACGTTTAGCATCTATAACGTTTTCTCAGCCGTCATGAAGTTAAGTATACCATTTATAAATGTTCGAACAATCCAGACAATTATTACCTTTTCATCATCATGTACGTTTCAATACCTGTTTTGGCCAATTTTAAAATAAAATTTGATATTAGTTCTTTGTTCTACCGCCATTTTTTCACGAACAAATGGAAGGTACTGTTAAATTTAATGTTACAACAGACGCTGTAGGGATGCTAGCGCTTGAAAATTGTATGCACTCATAGTTAAAACATAAAGCATCGCAATGCCCGCGCTCATTGAGATAGCTCTGCTGTAACAAAATTTTAAAAATCAGTCTACCAGACACTGGGCAATTTAAGAATTAAAGCAACCAATTTTAAGATTTTTGACCTGAAGAAAACTGTAAATGACATTTGAAACGTCTAATAAATTAAGGTTATATTCACAGGTTATCTACCAAGGTGCTGCTGTACAGTACTTTTTCAACATAAATGGATAAAATTATATATCTTTTGAGTCGGTCTTCTTAGCATCTCTTGTAAACTATTAATAATATTTATAATTATAGAATAATCATTTGACAAAAGGTGACACATGAAATGCAAGGGTTAATCCAATAAATAAAAATCATACTGTCAAACAATACTCCAAACTGAATAAATATATCAGCATTCTATTAATAAATAAACTTTCCAATATAATTCTAGCACGAATTTAACAATTACAAATCTCCAAGCAAATCGAAAAAGTAAAAAAATAAAAAACCCGATTCAAACCCACGACTAAAAGCAAAAAAAACAGCAAAAACGTTTTCACGCCCCGAACAATTCGTGAATTACACATAAGTGCTCTCTTCAATTAACATTTCTTTCGCCTCTTTCTCTCCCCATTCCTCTTTCTTCTTTTTCTCCACCATTCCACGCGCTTCACCCGTCGCTCTTCCCCTCGTACAGTTCCGCAGCTCGCGGGGAAACTCGTTAAGACCTCCGCGAGATCCGTAAAAAGACGATGCAGCTCTCGCGCGCGTATTATAGTCGGGGAGGCCCTTTTAAAGCGCACTTTGACGAGGCCGACGCTTAGACTCACGTTTTCTAGCCCCGCGCGCGCGCGCATAATCGAAAATAACTCCCCGCGGACACGATGACTTCCGCCGCACGCTCTTTTTCCCGGCCTGTGCGCGATGCACGGGGCTTTAGTGGAATATCCCGGAATACCGAATAAAGACGCTTGGGAGAATTTTCACACTTTGAGAGGGAAGGAGCGAGAGGCGCCTTTTCTTTTCTTTCTTCTGTTTGGTGCCGCGAGTGGTGGAGGAGATGCTCAAGGTTTGCCTGGGGGAATGAATGCCATATTTAGATGGTTGTAAAAGTTTGAAATTCGTTGGGGGCTTTTTAGGTTTATAAGGATTGTGGGCTTGAGGGATGAGTATAATTGAATTTTACAGTAGAAAGTGATTTTTTTATTGAAAAGAATTGAAAACGAAATTTTTTTTATACCTCTTGTGGTGGGTATCCGATGAAAATAATTCTGCTGTTTAAGCATTAATAAACTGATAGTTTATGGTAACTTTTCAACGATAATGGGAGGTTATGGAGCAATTTTTTTTAAATTTTGAGGTATGTTGAAAATGATGTAGGTAAATACCAAATTGATGGATCTAGATTAAATTTTCTGGGAATATTCATTAAAGCGTTTGAAAATATATGCCTATTTTATATTACCCTATTTTGTTTAAATTGAGTAATGAATAATTAAAATTAAAATTAAAATTAACAAATAGTAATTTTATACAATGTCTATCTAATAAATATTACTATGATAGTATTCAAAAACAAAATACACACTTTTTTGTTAAAAGTTTAAAGAATGTTTCTAAGAAAGCATTATCCATTATGCAAATAAGGATAAAAAAATCTATTCATGCAGAGAAAAAACAGATATCTATAAATAAAGTAACTAGTTTTAATAAATTCGCCAAAATTAAAAAAAAATATTTATTATTATTTAAAACTCTGTCATTTCAGAAAATGTTCATTATTCTTTTAAACACTCTCATTTAAAAAAATGTATTTAAATAATATAATTTTTTATAATGAAACATGATGTAATAGAATTAATATAAAGCAAATATTACGAATGAATGCAAGGAATTCAGAAATATTAATTGTGACATTAAATTACTAAAAGTTCTTATATTAAATTGTCTGATTTTTGGTAAAATGTTAACGTTAATAACAGTTTTTTGCTGAGCAAAGGATTTAATTTACTTTTTATAAAACAACAAATTTTATATATTTGTTCAAAAATCGCCTGAGAGCTACTGTTAATAGGAAAAAGTATAGTATAACTAAGTAGATAATGACCCAGTATGGTAAGACAATTATATTTGAATCCGAGAAATGGTCAATGTAACTTATTTTACAATTAAACGTTATACTGCAAAGATTCTTAAATAGAAAACTAGTTTCACAATAACAGATATAACAGATAGATAGAAAAGTTTCTAAATAGCAGCTACATTCTTTACATTTAATTATATACATTGTTGTATTTTTTATTCTCTTCTATTCTACGAAATAAAAATGCATGAAGTCTCAATTGGACATGTGAAAACATTGATTTTACTTGTCAACTTACGCGCTGTAAAATTGCTCCACCTTTTTGTACCGATAAATTAATCAAAAATCCATAATTAATTGATTCGTTCAATTAATTCATCGCAATGAGCAGGATGATTGACGCGTGAAAACAGAACGAATAGAAAGCTTACATCTTCCACACGAAGAACAAAAAGAAAAAAAGCTACCGCCGAGGCAAAAAATCATACGATGCATCAGTCAATGATCGCACGCTCAGCGTAAAAAGAAGCTTCTTTCGCGGTAATGAGAGAAATGCCGAGTCCGCGTGTTTTGCTTTGCAAACGATCTGATAATCGTGGTTTTACTCTCTCGCGCCAACTCTGCATATTACTATCTCAAGTCAATGAACTTCTGTTAAGCGCAACTGTTATGAGTTTTGACGAGCACTGAAAGTTTGCATGAATGTAAAATTATATTCAAAACTTGTTGCTGCGATAACATAGAAAATTGCGTTGATTTGCAGATAATGTAATTATAACTTCCAGCAACTCATTTATTTATGTATATTATACCTTTCTAAAAAAAGACCAGAAGAGGAGAAGAATCTTAGAATACTACATTATGTATTTAGGTTTTGTATTCTATTATTGCACTTATTTTTAAAAATATACTAGATCTATGATATTGTTGTTTATTATGTTCATAAATGTTGGTATTACAAATGATTTACAATTATAAACAAGTTTTTTTTTTTCAAGGAATAAATAAAAAAAAGACGGGCACAAGCAAAACTCCAAAGAATAAAAACTAAAGCAAAAAAGTAGAATCTTAGCAGTGATTTCCGTACTTAAAAAGGTTTACTTCTGTAAAAAAGTAAGTCGCAGCTAAGTTCCTAAAAGTGCGTAGCATTTGGCTAGTAATTCAATACAAAGCTTTACTTTATTATAGTAATATAAAAATATACTTTTTACAAAATTCTTAAGTATGTGTACACACTAAAATAACAATATCCTGCAGGAACAGGAAGCTTCTTTTTAGTGAGTATATTCCCACTATTTCTATTCATTTTGATGAAGCTTCCTTTACATCCTTTTAAATGATTGTGAAAACTGCCGCAGCTCATGCATAGCCCAGAATATTAAAATGCACATAAGCATAAATAGTTGCCCGCTCGCACGATCATCACAAAAAGTCTGAGTTCCCAAGAATAGTACTGATGAGAGAAACAACTCGCTTTGCCTTTTTTGCGCAATTTCGACCATCTGATAAGTCCGCGAGCGATTCGAAATATGGAACGACTTTCTCTTTTTCAAATATTTCTCATGATACCATCGCGAAATCAATTTTCGCTAAGTATCCAATTGTCGGTCTAAGAAATGGTCTTTTCTTTAAACTAAGAAATCAAGTAGAAATCAGACCATGTATAAAACGCTTTTTGAATTAAAAATTGGCGATTTCGACAAAAGTCACCAAAAAATATTCAATTCTTGGTCAATAGATGGCTACATCTCACCCCAAGTGTTTACTATTCAAATAGGAAATGGTAATTAAATAACTATAATAATCCATGTATAATAAAAGAAAAGTTTGATAGGTATCTCGTTTTAAGAATGATCAAAGATTAAATCCATTATTAATTATATTGATTCATAATAATCAATAATCTCTGCCTCAGTTTTTACGTTATAATGCATTATTAAACTTCGAGTTTGCATATTTTGATCTTAATTATTATTTAGTTAATCATTATTCTGTAATTTTTTATGTTAACACTTTAAAAAAAATCTCATTTTTATAAATTAATAAGAAGTGATTACTTGTTAACTAAAAACTACAATCCTATAAGGCGCACGTTAAAAAGATATTTTAGTAACATTTCATTTTCAATAATTTTGTCGACCTTACGATTACTTCGTAGCAATCGAAAGCTAAACATTTCAAGCATCTTCTCTTACATTCATAACTACATTTATAAATTTGGAAAAGTCGCTGAAGCCAGCTTAACTGATCAAAAACTGGGTTCTCAACACAGATTCTCATAGCTTTTCTCCTTCCACGTTCGGCGCGCGTTCATGGAAATAGCAAGAAATCGAGAGCGAGCTGCTCGCGGTGAGATAGCGAGCGAGCAAGTTTATATATACGACGGATATATGTATATAGAAAAATTATTGACGGGGCGATTGTCGTATCGACATGAGCAAAGTGGGTCATAGACTTGTTGGTCAAGGTTAGTCGATACGTTTAAACGGAGAAAGCCATAAGATTTTCGTGGAAAATTATTAACCCTATGATGTCATATTGGATTAAAAGTTTTTAGCAGAAAGAAGTTTTTAAATTTTTTCTTTTTATCGACATTTGTTTTAATATTAATAATATTATGGAGATTAACTAATTAAGTTTTAAAATGGAAAAACCTTTTTCAATATTGAAACTTCATCCCACATTTTTTCTTGATAAAGTTATTTATTGCAATAACCAATTGAAGATTGATCTGTGTAAAACTAACCCTTTCATGGCTTTGACGTTTGAAATAAGAGGTGTGATAACCTACAGGGATAATGTTCATTAAGTGCATTGTTAGCAAGTAAACATTTCCAAAAATTATTACCACTCATCAAGAAAGGCCTTGTGGTATTTTTTTAACAAGTGTATGCTTCTTTTTCCAAAAGTAACCTCGGGTAAAAATGAGTCATATGTAATTATATATAACTGTATATACTGATCATATATAGTTATACATAATTATATATGTTTACATATATTTATATATAGTTATATATGATTATATATAATGATATATAAGCATACATAATTATATATAAATATACATGATTATATATGGTTATATATGGTCTGTTTTGTCTCTATATAATTCTGCATAATTGTATATAGTTATATATAATTATGTACAATTACGTATAACTACATATAATTATATATAACTATGAATAGTTACATAGAAACAAGACTTATATATAACCATATATAATCATATATAATTATATGTAGTTAATTATATATAATCATATATAACTATATATACTTATATATAACTATATATGAAGTATTCTTATGTCTAGCAATGTTTCTATAAATATAATGAACCTACTAACATCTTTGTAAAAAATAGAAAGATAATTATGAATAATGACTTATGAATCACGATGAACTGTAAGAAGCGAAGATAAAACCGCACACTCTGATCTACGTCATTGATCATAGAGTATTTTGCGCGGTAATTTTTCAAAATTTATATTCATTATATGAAATAAGAAATACCAAAGTCAACCTATAAAATATGACAAGACGTAATTACCAGCATCTGCGCCTACTTATCTCGGGTGTGTGATCATCGATTTGAGTTACGACTAACAACAGTTAGCGTTGTAAAGCGAGGTGTAAAGAGTCAATACCAATGCATTCTACCAAATATCTGACGTTTAACTTATTTTTACAATATGATGATTGGTTGGGTAACAATTTACTTACAAGATTAAATTAAGAGATTATTGTATGTTCCTTATACAAAATCTTTTCTTTCATAGGATTTAGGTTACCTTCTTAGGATTATTGTTGTTCAAGAACCATGATACAACAGATTCTCTTGAGGATTTTCTTGAAACGTACAGTAAATATAGTTAAGATTCTAACTCTAATTCTAATAAGAGTGTATGTTATATTTGAATTTGATACTTGTATTTTTATACGTATAGTTTTCAGTGAATTATCGTTGTAAATCGGCTTAATTAATAATGGTAATTAAGGTAGAAAAACTAATACATTTATTAACACCAAAGAATCTATAATGAGAATTAAATGAGTATATATTAAAATAAATATATGCAGTAATTATAGCGCAATTATCATATCTTTCAATGAATAATTGATTCAAAAAATTACACTATCTCTTCATAAACTTTTATTTAACCATAAAGTAATGATATATGTCCAAATCGCCGTTTTTGTGCAATTATTGTTCTATTTCATCAGTTTTTCATATTTTGAATGACTAATGAGATAATAGTTACCATATGATTTTCAATTGTATATACAAAAAGTTCATCGTTTATTTGATTGATATTTTCAAAAAATTAACTTTGACCAGCGCTATTACAAGTCAGTTATCTACATTTCGCCTATATGAATAGGAATATAAAATTTTAACTACAATTTTTCATTTTCATTTTTTTTATAACATTTCTACTATGTTCAATATTTTTATAAAAATTTTAAGTTACCATATGTGAACGAAAAATTTGTTTTAAATACATATTATGCATGTACCTTAAAATTATCAATTCAAGTATATAACATCTAACTATCTTTCTCAAAAACTACAAGGTCCTATCTCATTTTTAATTATTTGAACAATTTTTCTCACCTTTTCGTTCAGACTGTATGTCTGTACTTTTTAAAATCTACTATCGGTTAATAAACATACATGAAATATGAAAAATCGAATTTTGGTAGTTGTAAAAATGTTACGGATGAACCAATTCTAAAAAATTATATATTTTTTGTCAAAAAAAGAAACACGTGCTTCGAAGAATCAAACCTCCCAAAAACTCACGATCCCACCCCTACACCCTCAAAAGTCTCATCCCCACAAACTAAAATCACCGACTTGAACCTCCTCCCTCTCAAGTATAACCGGTCGCGGGAAATTTCGCGTCTCCCCGTCCGTGACCGCTCATTAGCGTCGTCGCAGCAAATCCGCCCACTTGTTGAGCTTGTCTCTCTCATGCCTCGGCTAGACCTGCGCTTTAACAGAGACTCTACTTAACTTCAAACAACGAATAACATCGACCCCACCTATGTAAATAAATACTGTTCGGTATAAAAAAATACAGTAAATTATTCTCCATCCATTCGACTTTTCCAAATTCAGCTAACTGTGCTTGTATCAGTCTTATTGCACTTTGAAAGTTAAGTAAAGACTCTGTTAAAGCGATAGGTCTAAGCGAAGCATCAGCGACTCAGTGCGCGCGCGCTGGCAATTAGCGCGCGATACGCAGCGGGCAACAAATGAGCCTCTGTTGTGCCGCCCCCCGCGTCGCTGATGACTGCTGCAGCACGCGAAAACTCGACACGCGTGACCGACGGCCAAGAAGCGCGGACGTGGACGCGGAGTAAGAAGCTATAGGCTTGTTGCTATAAGAGCATGCGGGTTTAGTCGCGGATCGAAGTTTGTTTGATGTGTTAGTGTTCGGGAAAAAATTAAAGGGTGTATGTATTATGGGTGTTTGCATTGGAATATTAATAATTTGTTGACAACGTTGATTAGAAAATGTTGATAGAGCTCTAAAAATGTAGATATATGTGAAAACCTGTAGGTATACGTTACTACTAATCATATTCGCTATTTCATTAGATATTATTATACACAATTAATAACTCTTTTCCGATAATAAGATTTATTTATTATTTTGTTATAAAAATATGTAACGTACACTATATGCACCAATTCGAATAATTATAGTACAGTTTTTGCTGCTTTAAAATGATCCCTTGGTTATTGCATTAAAATGTAATTACAAAAATGATGTCACTATTTTTATAAACAAACTTCTTTTTTGCGACTGTTTACAATAACCGTTTCTTACAAAAAAAAAATTATTTTTTGCCTTGTATTTTCTATTGATAGTCTTCAGTTTTTTTTGGGTTTCGAGGTACAAATATTCAAAGTTAAACAACAGTTTTTCATTAATTGATTTAAACGACAATTTAAACACTCTATACAAAAGTAAATACATTGTAGAAATATTACAAATATTACAATTTTCATTGTATAAATTTCCTCATCGACAAATTAATGCACATGACTTTACTTCAAAGCATACCTTTCTATTTCTCAATAATGATAATAAAGCGAGCAATGAGCGCTCTCATCAAGTAGCTATTTAATAGTACGAGAGCACGCGCGAACTGCGCCTAGGAAGACACAGTTCTCGATCGAGAGGCGAAAAACTAAACGGGCAAGCGGCCAATGCACGCGGTGTCGGGCGCCACGCGTGGCGCATAGCTCGCATAGCACGCGACTTTAGATTGTGTGCACACATAGGACTCGTGTCAGTAGCCTCGGCTATGAGCAAGAATTTTGCCGAAAGTTAATCGAAGATAAATGAAAAATTGATTACACAATGAAGATAAGTGATTTTTACTTGGATGGTATTAGATTTGATCTTAGATTTTATTATTAGATTGGAATTTGAAACGATTTCATCAGTGTTTGCGAATATTGCGAAGGTACTCAAATTGAAAAATATGATGTATCGATTACAAAACTGTTGTATACTAAAGTATTGCATTATCATATAAGCATATAACTAGCATTTTATTTCTAATATGAATACCGCTGCAGTAAACATATATTTCTTATTATAGAGAAATAAAAATCTGCGTTGATTGTAATTTGGTGTCACTGATAAGAGCAAAATTGTCCTGACTACGTCAATTACAGTTTAGTGCATGGAGCTGTGAAAAGTCAGTACCATAGTCAGGATATTGTTTGCTTTTATTATACCTATACAAAATTTTATTGAAATAGCATTAAATTTAAAATACTCGCAAAAGCAGAGGACTAGAAAACTAGCAGTTTCGAATAGAAGAAAATCTTTGATTAAAATTTACTATATAAGGAAGGAAATAAATCTACTTATATGTGTAAGTAGATTGATACCGAGTTTAGTAAGACATTGATGTGATATATGCACCTTCATGACTAAAATTACACATGATTTTTTAAACTTCTGAAGTGGTGCACTTATAAGGAGAGCATTAGGGATTCTGATTCTGGATTTTGATGAAACTTCAAGAGATATTTAAACTAACAGCTGACTTAGAACAATATGTAGAACATTGAAGAAAGAGAATAATGGTAATTATTAAGCGGACAGGCCTGGGTTAAACTCAAAAAAGAATTTTCTTTTACTAGTCCAGGAAACTTTTTATGTTTAAAAGTAATCATTCTGAAAATATTTGTACTATATATACTTAGTACTATCTTACATTTTACCGTTGTAAAACCTCAAAATCTTGATTCTACACCTCACAATAAATCACTATTTTCAATACCATATTTATTAAAGTTACTGTGTCCCTCACACGATTGTAGGTGACATGATGAACGAAAACCTTTTTCTCGACGGTTATTCGACTCTTTTTGACATGTAGTACAAAAAGAGCAAAGCACTTTTTCGTTAAATTTTTTTTTATTATTTTTTTCGGAGACCTAACCGATTTTTAGAGAAAATTTTATTTTATTTTTGTTTTTATATCGGTTGGGTCTCCAAAAAGAAATAATAGCAAATATTTTAACAAAAAAGTGCTTCGTTCTTTTTGTAATACATATTAAACGTAGTAGAATAACCGTCGAAAGAAATATAGTCGTTCATCATGTAAACTGCAATCGTGCGAGGAATACAGCAACTTTAATAGATATGGTATTGAAAATAGTGATTTATTGTGACGTGTAAGATCCAGATTTTGAGGTTTTACAACGGTAAAGTTTAAGATATTAGTAAATATTTATAGCATAACATTTTTCAGAATGATTGCTTTTAAACATTAAAAGTTTCCTGGACTAGTAAAAAGAAATTCTTTTTTTGGGTTTAACCCAGGCCTGCCCCCTTAAATATTAAGAGCTAATTAATTGGTTTATATTAGAGGAATTCCCAAGATAGCAAATAACAGAAGGAAATAAAAACTTCTATTTGCTACGTCAAATAAGTTATCCAAATCGCTTCACAGTTATGTGCAACTGAAAATTACCAAAAAACCACCTAAAAAAAGTAAAGTATTAAAGCCAGGTAAAATGTTACTTTATGTACAACTTTTTTATAATCTTCAAACTTGCATAACTTAATATTGCATACTTTTATGCTCTTATTGAAAACTCTTATAAGTTCTTGGTATATTAACCCTCTAAGTCTCACGTATAGAAATAATTGTCAAAAAATTAAGAAAATTCGACATTGAATACTAGGTCCCACTAAGTAGAACTATGAGTTTTAATTATCTTTATTTGGGGTAGAAATGCCTCTGTAATTTTTTGCTTGTTAGTAAACTAAACAAAAGTAATGAAAGAAAATTGGATATTATTTTTTATTCAATTACTTAAAATTTTTATAATGAAATTTAACATTCAGAAGTAGCGTACAACTCTGAAACCAAAAATAAATTTAATTACTTAAAAGTTGACTGATCATATAATTTTTGGTATGCCTAATAAAATTTGAAACCAATTTTAATATTTTTATTGTACAAATATAAAGTACCATTCATTTTAAATTCAAAAAAATCCTTTAATTCTTCTACAAATATATGATACAACGCTACAATTACTATAGTATACCGTTTGAAAAATTAAACTGCGACCTCATTTCCACGAGGTTATTAAATCAAATTTCCAGGTCGCTCAGAGACATACACCGTTCAGGTTCAAAGGTCAAGCTAATTCCGTAAAATCCCCTCCACGTACGATCAAACCGGCTGCCTTCCACGCTTAATAATCAAACATTTTTATCGCCCCTAGCTTTTAACGACCATCGCCATGCGAATGCCATCTTCGCGAGAACGGTTTCCCGAAACAACTGGCGTAAATAAGCCCCAACATACGGTAATTCCTCGTCGTAACGTAACGTCTCCTTATTTTTGCCCATGCAAAACTGTCCTTTTTCAATAAAGCTCTCAAGTCCCATCTGGCTGTTGTTCCCATCGAACGCGAGTATAGTATACGCGGGAAAGAGGCACGCCGATGTTTCTCGATCGGAGATCATCGACCGCTTCTCTCGGCGCAGCACTCGTCGCTTAATGAACGTTATAAATTATGAATTAGGTTTGCCGGAGGACTGCGTGAGTCTGCATTAGCCGCGAGACGCTGATGAAGATTCCGCTTATAGAATGAATTTAGCCTCGTTGCGGCTTAAGAGTGGAGTGTATACGAATGCACGGGAGAAATAGCTGATTTTACCTTTTAGGTAGATTGTGATTTTTAAATTTTAGGCTTAACATAATGAATGCATAGTAAATGTAATACCTAAACAATACAATTTCATCTGATATAGTAAAAATGGTTTCAAATATATTGAACCAATAAAATTATGGTATTTCCAGCAAAAGATAAATTGAATTGTTTGTAAAATTACATATTTATAAGAGTAATCATTTGTAATTTATTTTATTACTATGAGGTTTTATAGCCTGTTTCATTATTTATAAGACAATGTATAATTTGTTAATTTATAAAACTATGTCGGCATGAAAGTGTGAAGATTTCAAATATTAGTATAAGATTTTTTTCTTTTTTTTACAATTTTAAAATACAAAATAATCTAACATGTAGTTATATTTCATTAAACAATTTCCTTTATGTAATTCTTAAATAATTATATAATTTTAATAGATTCTAGTATTGTTATTTAAAAATATAATTATTCGTGATTTTATCTTATTTATTCGAGATTAATAAAATAATTATAAAAGGCTTAATTTTTGTAACTCTTTATACAAAATAGTATTTTTACTTAGTCTGTAAAAGCTATCAAAAAATTAATGATAATTTGTTGACGTCACTTGTTCAAGCGACAAACAATGAATATTTTCGCACGCGCTGTTGTAATAATTCCGTGCTTCCTGTACTGTGTTTCCGGTCACGGTTCCTAACCAGACAATGTCATCGATTGATGTCAACGAACCGAAAATCCTGTGACTAAATTTTTAACAAAGAACATGCTGTACAGTGTCGAACATATACGAACTATCGACCTTTTATTTAATTTCTTCTACATTGACTTTACCGTGCAATCAATAAAAAAAACTTTAATAACTTTATACTCAATTAACAATAAATTTCAAATTTGTATTGCTTATTACAATAATTGTCAAATGTCTATACCTATTATGCTAGTAATTGAACAATGACTTGTTAGAATTTTTAATTTTATCAATTTTCAATATGTTTCAAGCAGCAACATGTAATCTCAAAAAACATTTTTATTTACATGCATCTATTCTAAAAAAACTTTTAGAATTAGAATAATTTTGAATAAGGCCCGAATTTGAGAAAAAATGTTGGTTTGTTACAAACGACATATTTGTGCACACACTGAGAGAAATACTTTCTCGTGTCAAGAAAATCATGTACTTGCAGCATCACATTTTTAAGTATTTGCTACAAATGAAAGATATATTAACAGATAAAATTTTTGTACATATTGGTAAATAAATCAAGCAAGTTATATATATGTGAAAAAAGCAAACAAAGTTTAAAAAATTTTTAGGTGATTTTCCATAATACGTAGGTATTTTTCAAGCAATAAAATTCAAAGAGAAACTGATTAATTGCTAAATAGTAACAAAAAATATTTATTGTTGGCATATAACGTTTATAAACATCGTAAACGTGTAAACTTGTGTAAACAATTACGTAAATAATTTAAAAAAACAGTTAATGAAACGCTATTCTAGTAACCAGGTTCTAACTGTTAAAAAAATTATATTGGCCCATATTCAAATTCCCAAAACTTATAATAACAAATTTCCAAATTATTATCTAAAATTCAGAGTATTTCTACAATAAATTTCATTACAAAAGAAACTTCATTGAAAACGCACTCCTTTTATACTCAATATATTCTCTGGTGATACTAGAATACACCTACACTAAAGTAATACCTCTTTTAAGAGCCAAATGTGCCACATGGCTATACAATGGCAATGAAAGGCGAATAATTAATAATATCTTAAGCATACCGATTATTAATAAAACAATACAATCACAATTCTAAACGAATCTCACAAATGACAACCTCCGATAAAATTACCACAATCACACATCCCCGCAATAAAAATAACCCACCGGGATTACCCTTATCTTGCCTCGCGACGTGCAATTTCGCACTCTTTCTCGGAATAAGCGTCCGTCTAATTTACAGCCCGAAAAGTCTCTCTTGCATGACTCACGCGAAAAACGCGTGCGAACGAAAGCACCGCGAAGCATATCACACAAGAATGAGTCGCGCGCGCGCTCTTGACATTTCGCCTCGCGATAATTTTAGCCCATTCACGGGGACGTTTACGAGCTCGCCCCTATATGCTGGCATCGATTTGTTCCCGTGAGCGCGATATTGCTGAACGCGATAAGATTCGTTGGTAAACAGGTGCATTAACGTCGACTAGCGTTAGAGGTTTAATGGGATTAGGTGCAGCTAAGAGGCTAGATTTGCGCGTGGCGAGTGTCGCGGAATTTACGCGCTATAGTTGCGAGAGTGGAGTGGAGTGGCGACGGATTTAACGTTTATGCGCGTATGAAAGGGTAACGAAGTTGGTGTTTAACGTTATGAGAGAGAGAGAGTGGTAAAGCTTGTGATTTGTTTCGGAGTGATTTGAAAATGTGTGCATTTTTGTTGTAAATGATGACTGATAGTTAAAAACAATGCTATTATTTAAAGGAGAGAAATAGAGAAAGAAATGATGTATCACAAGTTAGATGAATATAATGAAATTTAAATTTAAATGGAAGATAAAAAAATAAAATTTGAATTCCTTCGTGATAATTTGAATTCTTATGCATATAGACCTGAAAAACAAGTATTTCTTGAAATATGTAATAAGAGAGCCAGCTATAACAAAAAAAAATTTCTTATTGTGTCCACACACAAAAAATTCTTTGTACCATTCTATTCATAAGATTCATTATTGCATTACTTACAAATAGAATGTTTAGTCAACTCAATCTTATCTAACTTAGTTCTTTTGGCGAAGAAAAACTATTTTTAATAAAATATTTTCAAATATACTCAACACAAATATTGAATTTTTTTAATTTTTCTTTATTTCTGGGTTATGTTCCTGTATGGAAAAAACTCTCAAGTTGAGTGTTATTTCGTACCCTCAACCGAAATTTTCTATTGTACAAGTCTAATAACTCACCAAATTTTAGTTGAGAGTACGAAATAACACTCAATTTGAGAGTTCTTTCCATACGGGTTTTTATTTAGCAACTGATTGAAGGTTACCTACATAAACAAAAATTATAAATAATAAAACTAATCTTTTAATATTTTAAATGTGTACAAACAAACGATATCAAAAACATCTTTTACTCCCCGTGAGCGTTTAAATTTAAGTTTTAATATGTTACAATTATTAATGTATTTGTATATTTAACTTATGTATTTACACTTTTGTTCTTGCTTACTAATCAATTAATTAACATTTTGTTAATTCAATTATTCGTCGAGTCATTAATAAACGTGATGTTTCACCGAGGAACGATTTTAATTATTTCTAGAATGCACGGCTCGCGCGTGAACTAGGCACTGGGGGTGAACGTTCGCCGGTGGAAATAATTTCTCTCCCTCTCCCTTTCTTTCATTCTTCCTAGCGACATTCCGCGCTGAAAACCTTGCTATTTTCATCGACGACGCCTTGGATGTCTAGACCGCATATACAGCTGCTATTTTCGACGATATCTTAAGACCATAACGAGAGAGGACAACTCTGCGAAACCGGAATTTTTTCAATTAAGTTTGAAGGCACCGAACGATACCGAAAGTATTTTTAGCGAGAACAGTAGTAAGAGGCGATTGTAAGTTTAAAATTGACGAAGAAAAAAGTGTACATTAATTAAAGCAGTTTGTGATCTATAAATTTCAATCGCGATTTCACGATTGAAAATGAGCGGCAGAAGTTAACGCCATCTTTTGTATGAGTCATGTAACTGCCCGCTGCACTGATGGTACATATAATTAGACTAGCTGATGATAAAATAGAAAGAAGAAACCCACTTATTTTATAGATAAAAACGTAATAATACTGTTGTTTTAGATTTTAATTGTTTACTTTTATGATTACGACTAAAATATATGTATCTATTTTGACAATACATACATATATTATCACTGATAAAGAGTTATTTTAAGATGAAGTAGTCAATGAGTGTGCTGTATGTAGAATATAGCATTTTTAGTTTTTATTGCTTCACAGTTGACTTTCATGCATATTCATATGTAGATATAAATGTTTTGATAGTAAGATTAATATCTATTTAGGTTCAATAAAGAAATTATTTTTCTGTTCTAGATAACTGCAAGAAATGTAGACTGTACACAGTTTTGTACTTCCAAAAAAAGAATTATCATAAAAGTTGCAAAAGGTTGGTTCAGTTTGGCATGTAATTGTATCACCGTAGGCTTAAATTGTTTGTATTTAGCTAAAAAGTAATGGAGTAAAGAAATAATTAAAACTATAATTAAAAAAAAACTAAAACTTTTGAATAAAACTCGATTATAACGCTTTGAGACTTCTTTTCTTATTCTCGTCATTTCTTTGACTTTACAACAGTGCAAATTGTCAGAAAGCATTCAAATTTTGAATTTCTAGCCAATAAAAATTACGCTTGTGTTGATATATCGAAATAGATTGAATCTTATAGTATTGGGCGTTCTAACCGTTTGCACTATAGTTGAGTGTACGTAGCACGCAATATATGTTTTATTTTATTACCAAAATTTTACAGCATATTTCTTACACTAAAAGCAAAAATTTAAGATCTAATTAAATTATGCGCCGCGCAAGATTCATCAGTAATAGAATTTTAAAGATGTATTATTAAATGCAACGTTACTTAGAAAGATTAAGATTTTAAAATCTTTTTATTGATAAATCCAGCGCAGTACGTTGTTACTATTAAGGGGGTATGAGCGAAAAGTAATTTTAAACTTTAAGACCCAAATCTATTTTGTAATTGTTAATAAAGATTATTTGAAACCAGAGACAAATTTTCAGTATAGGTTGCCTTGCATTTCGAAAAGATATTTAATTCTAAAGTTCGCCCGTTTAGCCCGTTTAATATGCAAAAAACGCATTTTTCGCGTTTGCAATAAAAAATTCATGCATTTGTAGGAAACTTTTCTAGATTATTAAAGTATCAAATTAATCTTTAGCTTTCCAATTTTATGTGCATACAATACAAAAATAGGGTTGCCTGGTGTTTTAGAGAGATATTTATAGAATAACGCAAAAAAGTACTGAAAACAGAGAAACACCTTAGAGGTTAGAGTCAAATCAAGGTCTATATTGATCTTTTCAGAAAGAAATAAGATAAATATGCGTTTGATATAAATATGAATATTCAAAGTTTTTTAAATATTTAATTTGTTAACATGATACATTGTCATAAACTTCTCTATTGAATAACGTTTTTTCATAAGTTACTGTTTTGACTAGTATGCCGCTCGGACCTCCTTAAACGAAAACGTCATTGATGTATAAAGAATATATTGTAAAATTTGACAAACAATATAGAAAATACATTATTCTTTCTATCTAGATAAAAATAACTTGATTAAATTGCCATTAATTTAAACTACTCTTATTATTACTGTTTGTTTATCCTACCAAAACTATCCTACCCAATATTTTATAGAAATTAAACAAATCAAAAATCCATATTTCAGCTCTGGAATTTCATACATACATACATTCACGAATTGAGGAGTTGTTCATTAATCTACTCGCAAAAATCCATATCATTCCACATTTGTACGAGCAACTCCTTACACGCAGCTCGACTTACCATCTCTACCCTTAACCCACCCGATCCCCCAACCCCCCACCCGAAAAACCCATTCCAAATAATTCACTAACCTCTCGCTCTGCAGCCTATTGTTGATCGCCTGCGAGGACAGCGGGGCCGCCGACAGCTGTCTCACCAACTCGTCCCGTTCCCTCTCCTTCTGCTGTATCGTCTCCTGGAGCCTCTGCTTCTGCTTCTGGTACTCCTTGAAGAGATCGCCGTTGTAGCTCTGCTCGAGCTGCTGGGCGACGGGCAGCTGCGGCGATAGCTGCTCGGGGCCCGTCGCCGGGAGGATGGGCCGAGCGGGACTGGGCTCGGCAATCTTGCCCGCGACGATGCCCGTCGGCTTCTCCGCCAGGGAGTCGCGTCGGGAGCTGCGCGCCGTGGACGGGGCCGGGGACTCCCGGCCTGGGGCACGGCGCTCCGGAGTCGAGGCCGCCGACGGGTCGGCTTTGATACCTGGAATGGAGGGATGAGAGATGTAGGTGAGATTTTATGCTTGCTTTTGATGCGAGAGGTATGGTAGCGAGAAGACAGGCTCGGAGCGGAGAGCAGTTCCTGGTCGGATAATGTTTTGGTAAATGAGAACTTTTTTGAAAACGTTTGACTTTGAAGGTGTATTTTTAGATAGTTGATGATTGTTTATGAAGTCTTGAGACAGTTTTTTGTAAAAATAAGCTTGAGGTAATGGTTTTTGGAAGAAACTGATCAGGAACTGGCTGTGTTACGGTATACATCTTTTACAGTCGTTATACAATTCAGTCAAGATTACTTGTATCAAAGATCACATGATGATCGATAGATAGATATATAATGTATTTATTGTTTATGACAATGTTAACTATCAATGTTGAACAAAGTATAAATATGTAAATACAAGTAACGAATTGAACTGAGACAAAAAAATAAAATACATATTTTAATAAAAGAAATTCATATAAGATTCTCTGAAGATAAATAGATTTAAATAAATGAAATGAAGCTTGAGTAATTGAAGAAATAGTTGATAAACATGTGCAACTATTTAGTTTGAATGCATTTCTCTTTTTAGTAAATATGTATGTCCGACGAGATACTTTAAAATTTGCAAATGTGTGCAATGATATGCTGTGGCTGTATGAAATTAACGCCATAACATTCTGGTAAAAGAAAGATTTGTTTTATACACAAACTTTATATTTACTAATAATCTAAAAACTTATAGTTTGACATTTTTTTATATTCGTGCTTTTGAAGCTTGAATGACTTGCAATTTAAAAGCAAATTTGAATTTCAAATGATCGTTAAAATGTATATTTATATATTTATTAATATTAACAAAGTAAAATAGCAATGAACGGTAAATATACAGAATACTCTGGTTTTCGAAACCAATTATCTTGCATATTTAGTTATTAATGTAATTTAAAATTCGCTATTTTATAATTATTGATTTATTTTAAACAATATATTTAAATTTCTTGACACCCTTCTTATATTCTTTCTTACAAGAACTACCTTAAAAGAGTTACTTATATTCGCTTTGTTAAATCACCAGTAACGCCATTTAATAACCCGGAAAATTTCCCTAAGCCTTTTAAATTTTTAATTAAAGAAATAATTGTCATTCTCCAATGTATTTGGTATACAGCTACCAATAGAATAAGTCGATTTTAGAAGGGCGTCACGGGTGGCTTAGCAAGGCGAATTAATATAAATGTGTTGAAATCTTATCATTATTTTTTTCCTTTTCGACATTAATAATGTATAATTTTAATCTGTGAGAAAATAATTTAAAAGAATCACAATATTTATGAGAATATACAGCATATATAACAACTTATGTAGTTGTTCCTTTTCAGGATACTTTTAGGATATTCTAGATTCCTGCCGTACCGACACAATGCTTTTTGAATTTTTTTTTTGCAATTCATGAGAATATCAGATTTACTTTTTATAGTATACTTAATGTAATGAATAAACTAAATAATGAATAATATTTTAAAAGACAATAATTCTTTAGAGTCAACGTACTTCTATTAGTTATTAATATTATTTGTATAAACATTAAAACTAACGATTGAGACGGTAATTGCTTAGTTGCTTATGCCATTATAAGACAATGAAAATAGTTTAGACATAGCAAACTCATAAAAGACTAATAATATACTAAGGCGCGCTTACTCTTTCACTATTCATTGTTTCGACGACTTATTAAAGAAGTAATAATGAATATTACATCATATATTTTATGTTCAATACCGAATTAGAAAGCTAATAACAATAATGTAAGAGCAGTAATAATCTATCAAAAACTAATTTTTTCATAATTTAAAGTGTAACATACTATGATATACATATATTATATGCTAATCCATTTAATGTAGATAAATTATTATAGTTTTATGTTCTAAATTACAACATATAAAAATATTCTGCTTACAATTTAACCCTTAAACTACTATTAACGACACATTCCTCGTAACGCTCGAAAACTCCAACAATTACATAAAATTACATGTAATTAGCGAAAGCTTTCTCATTATGCATTAAATCTCGCTCCATTTGAAACATGTCTTTGCTCGCAGTCCTGTCATTAACTCATCATCGCAATAATAAGCATCTCTCTCTCTCTCTCTCTGTCTCGCTCTCTCACGCTAACAAAAAAAGGAAACCAAGCCCACCTTCCGGGCTCTTGGAGTGTCCCCTCGTCCTCGGCGGCGCCTTCGGCTGAGCCGCTGAATTGATAGTCTCTTGTATCGAGGGCAGCTGCTGGAACTCGGCGTAACTCGAGCTCAGAAACACATCGCCCTCGTTCTCGAACAACCTATCAACACAATGAGAGCGGTTTAGTTTGTGTGTATGTGATATTCTTTTGTATTACGAAGCATATTCTCTTCGGTGCAAGGCTTATATCCGAGCAACATGTTGTGAAATGTTTACTTTGACTTAGGAAATATTATAGAAAATATTTTGTGACTAAGAACATTAAGGTGATGCTAAAGCCACCTGTCACCGACAAATACGAGTTCCCCGTATTTGACGGTGATAGGGGGTTTAGCATCACCTTAAATTATAGAAAAGGGCTTGAGGTTACGTAACGAAACACGGCATTGCGTTGAAATGTATAACAGTGCTTAGTACCCAAGACAATTGTCT
Source organism: Gastracanthus pulcherrimus (assembly GCA_949152435.1). Taxonomy (NCBI): domain Eukaryota; kingdom Metazoa; phylum Arthropoda; class Insecta; order Hymenoptera; family Pteromalidae; genus Gastracanthus; species Gastracanthus pulcherrimus. Next base: position 27,222,566 of record OX424575.1, read on the forward strand.
ACTTCACATTGGAATTATGCAACCACTTGAACGAAGATTGAGATGTTTCGAAACAGAAATATTCTTTAAAATAAATTTGTTATAATATGAATAATCTATTTGTTGCATATTAGTAATGTATACGTATTTAACATAATTGTACTGACTGCTGTCGAATAAATTTAAGCTATTTCTAGCAAGCAAACTTATGTACTTAAAATTTAATTAAGTAAAAGATCCTGCCACTCCCAAATTATGTGAAAGCTGATTTTGTTTGCCGATTTTACTACGGTTATTCTTTTGGTAACTGTTCATTCAGAATGGATTTTAACACGTCTTTAAAATGTTCTACAATTATAACTTTTTCTTAATATCTAATTAAATAATAATTAACTGTATTTAAGATTTTACGACACATTGTATACATTATTAAGAGTACTGAATCATCTTTCATTTTAGAAAAATAAAATTCTTGTAATAAAAATTACGATATTTGGAAATATACTAGATACTGTTATTTAATTCAAATACATTGAAAATGTTAACTATAAATAACTCTTGAAAAATTATATATTCTTGTAGTCACCGTAGAATTCGGAAGTCATCATCAACGTATTTGGTCGCATTTTATATTTAATCACATTTGCCTTTTTTAAATTGAGTTCATTTTTAAATTCCCACTCGTTCATTGGAAAATCATATTTATTTCTGAGTCTTGCATTTCATTTTTGCATTTTTTATTTTTTTCATTATCAGAGACTTATTTAAATCAAATGCGTTGAAGTTGGCTATCTGAAATCTACGGTGCAGCGACTACAAGAAAACGTGATTTTTCAGAAATCATTTATAGTTAAGACTTTTAATCTATTTTAACATAAATAGTATCTTCTTGTCATATTTACTATGCAACAATTCTCATTGATATTAGAAATTGACATTTATTTTCATTTCACCAATCATTTAAATTAAAAGTGATTCAATGTATTCAACAGGATCAATGAGAATACTTTTGAAAAACGTGCTCTATATATAATTTCTTCAAAGACATTTAAAGGTCAAATCAGATTTTTCAAATGAATACACTTATTTTGACACTGGCAGTTGAAAGAGAAGAGCATTTTACAATAGAATATGCCACCTTGTCCCCAAACGTCATAACATTATGCGATAACGTGATATAATAGTATAGCTTGATCTTGACTTGACTTCAGGTTATGCCTACATATTTTAACGTAAAGTTCCCTCCTCTCTTTTGATTTCCAATATCAAAAATGGGGGATTTCATTAGAAAAATCGAATTTGATCTTAAAATGACCTTGCAGACGAGATCAAGGGTCAAAGTGAACGGCAACAGTGAACTCGAACTCTTGTTCGAAATCCTACAAATTTTGCATAGGGAAATAATACGCTGCTGCTAAGCTTTTGACACGTACTCTAAACCACGATTTTTTTTAAATAATAAAAATATCAATACTAAACGGGAATTTATTGAAAGTATTCCTGCTGATTCCCAAAGAATAGACAAATTATAATCTTTTAATTAATATATATATTTAAAATTGACACAACAGGGAGCTGCTTGCATGAAAATTATTTTCTCAGCGATGTCTATCAAATAAATAGAAACAGGAAGCCGATTTTCAAATTTTATAATGTCACTGTAGTACTTTAGTATACGCTGTACATTCTTTATTATTTTTTTTTTAAAGTTTACAAAGGAAATATGGTATGATCTAGCGGAATAAGATATAAAAAAATATAATGCATGTTCCCTATTGTCCATCAGGATGAGAAACTAATAAACCTTATTACATTGATAACACTGAACCTGCAATCCCACAATAGGGAAGAGACATGATTTTTCTATTATTTTTTTTATTAAACTTAAAGTAAAATTGTACACAAAAGTGAAAGAAATACATTTTTGAAGTCAATATTTGTTGCATAGGAATTTTTTAAAAATATATAATTTCAAATTTGAATTTAAAGCGCGCCCAAGCATGAGCGCGCACCATGATAAGCAATTTATAGATAATCAATCATAATGTATGATCTAAATCCACAATAATTAAAACTATAACAATTCAATTTCTTAATATACCAACAAAAAATTATGCATGCTACGGCAGCCATCTTGAATTTACGTACCAATCACAAGGAGTCAGCAGTTTAAACGCCGTTGAAAGTTATAAACTCTCAATTAATATCTATAAATTGTACAAATATTCAATCTTCACGGAAAAGGCGTATTTGGTATACATTAGCTCTATTCTATAATATTAATAGAATTTGAGTGTATTCGAGATACCATGTCTCTTCCCTAATTCCCGCAAACCACTCGTCAAACCCAAATCCACCCACCTATCAACACTCGTATTCATCAGCTTGTTACTCTTGAATCCCGTGAGGTGAAAGCTAGCGAAGGAACTCCTGGACATCATCGGATTGTTGATGTCCCCCGTGGACAGTGCCATCAGCGCCGCCGAGGGTATGTTCATGTGTTTCGGTCCCGGACTCCTCGGTCCGAATCCAGCCTCCAGAGCCGGCACCAGACTCCGGGACATCATGTCGGCGGCCGATCGGGGCCTCGTGAAGGGCATCGCGCTGTGCGGGAAGGTCTTTGGCTTGATGGGGGTGATGAGCATGTGCTCGGTCCAGGAGGTCTCGAGGGACGGCCTCTCCAGGCGCTCGACGTCGACGTTGAGCGTGCGCTGGGCAAAGGGCACGGCGAACGTCTCCGGGGGAATCGACTGGAGCCAGGAGAGCAGACTGAGGTCCGAGTCGCTGAAGCCCACCGAGCCGTCCAGCAGGCGCGAGAAGCTCATCTCGACCTGGAATTTTAGGGACTTTTTAGGTGGTGGGGTTGTGGGGATGTGCTCGTTGGGGGAATGTTTATTTTTCCTTTTGCACGGAAGGTGTTGAGAAGTTTTGTGACACGTAGAGGAAAATATCTTTTTGGCATTTGTTTGTACAGAGTACCGATTTCAAGATACTATTAAAAAAATTTTCTTTGTGTCTCGAATAAGTTTTTATGTATGTAATGATAAAAAGGTAGTACAGTTTTCTTTAAAAGTATTTTATAATTTTCTGTGCAAAAGAAAAAATAATTTTTCCTAACTTGATGAATGAAATAATTCGCTAATGTGAGAAGTGTACCATTGTACAGAATTACAAAATCATCTCTAAGTATAAGAATATACGACATTTTAGTACTTTTTCTTTTAATTTAATTCAAAAGCAAAATATGATTTTAGATTTATTTTAATTTTATTCCATTAAGGGGAGGTCGGAGCGAACTTTACCATTGTGACCTCAACCTAGCACCGTATTTTTCGTTATACGTCTAAAATTTACATAGTAGCATCAACATCGAGGGTAATAATGATTTGTTATTGTGTAAAGAACAGTGAATAACAGCGTTTTTGTTTATTAATAGCTTCAAAAGTTTTTTAATATGAAATATTATTATATTTGACCAATAGAAAACGGTACAAATGACGGTCATATTATCGTTTCTTAACCTCATCGGTGGCTTCACCTCGTACCGTATTTTTCGGTATACGTCGCAATTTCATAAAAAATCGTACATATAGCGACCGTAATAATCATATATTATTATGTAACGAATAGTGGACAACGACATTTTGTACTACAAATGTCTACAAATTTCTATTCTTGTGTTGCAAGTTTTGGAGGTTAGGTAAATTTTCCAACAATCAGGATAGCTCCGACATCCCCTTAATAACAAATATTATTTTCAAATAGCAATACAATATTTAAAACTAGAAATCGTATCTTGGATTGTTAAATGCAGGTTTATTTTGTTGGAGAAAGAATAAAATATTCTCTTTAACGTTTCCAGTTGATCGGTAACGCACAGCTTTAAAGCTGTGTAAAAGCTAAAATCTAACGGTAAGCTCTAACTTAACCTGGTTTCGCACAAGCTCGATTGGGTATTAAGCTCAAGAGCTGGGTCAAAGGAGCTTATACATATTTTTCGCAGCATTTTGCATCACAAATTTAGAGAGATGAATATTTACATTCAAGCTGTATGTAATATTTCTCTACAATATTTTAGTTATTTCGCTTTTTAAAATAAATGAAAATATCTTTAAATTTATCTTAATAATATAAAACTTTCAAAAACAAGCTTTAAAGAAAACATTTTGAATTATCTCATATTGATTTTTATTTTTAACTAAGGGGAGAGAATACATGTAGAAGAAAAATTTCAAATTTGAAGAATAAGAATGAAATATTTTATTCAGAAATTAGAAAAGTATATAAAAAAAATAACGTTTCCAATTGGGTATGGCTTTCTTTCTGACAAAGTTATGGATACTTAACCTTAAACTACTAAGTAATTTTTGAAAATGCTATATACATTACAGTTTTCATGTAATCTTAATAAAATTTATTAAAAGGATTTAGGTAAATATCAATGATCTATTAATATTTTTGTATCTCATCGCCTTTCCAATATTGCTCTATAACGTTTTCTCAAATACGACAAAAAATTATACGTGAGTAGTTTTCAAAATCATTAAAAATTAAATAAATTATAGATAAAACAATACGCGCGTTTCAAAAACATAATCTATAAACTATCTAAACAAAATTTATGCTTTTTAAATTATTTTCAGCTTCAGCTAATTATGTTTTAAAAAATCCTCTAATTTTTAACAAAAGATCGATATAGATACTCCTCCGTATTATAGGTCAAATGTTCTAATCAATTATTCTCATTCACACACAACAACAAAAAATCTCTCAAAAAATCACCTGTTCGCTCTCCTTGGACCCCGTAGCTTTGGCCTGACAGTAATTAACACACGACTCGTACAAAATCCCCTTGATGATCAGCTGTATCAGTCTATCGTTCTTCGCCACAGTCAACGGATGATTGGGATCGCTGCTCTTCCGGTCGCCGGGCAGAAACTTCTCCACCAGTGGGTGTACCTCGCGGAAGCACTGGACCCGCGCGTTGCTCGGATTCCAGTCCTTGTACTGCAGGTGATCGGTGAGCCTGGGAAGGGTGAGAAGCAGACAGAGACTGCTGTACTCGTCCTTCGTGGGGGCGAACTTCTCCAGATCGCTCAGGACCTTGACGACCTCCTCGACGGCGTTATCGACGCTGCCGTTCGTCCCGGTGCCGATTATGTTGGCCTCGGATTTAATGCAGAGGAGCTCGACGTACTTGTGCCTGGAGATTGCTTGGAGTTAGTGCGTTGCGGATCGTTTTGGACAGGGTGATTTTGTTCTTTCTTGTTATGGAAAGTGTGGTTTGTGGTTCGAAGGATTGTCTTAGAAGAGAATGGACTTAATAAGTTTGTGGTTCAAACGATAACGTTAAGAAAAATGGAAGCAACAAGTCCAATACTTTCTTCGAAGGGGTTTATTTCGAAATTAGAAACGATTCTAAGAATAACTGACGGGATTTTCAAAGATTTTCTATGAATTGGCTTGTTCTTTTTTTATAAATATAGAAATCTTTATATTCTTATAATATTATTATAAAATAATTGCTTTGATTTTGAGACTGCAGAACATGTCTAATTTATTTTTTATTTAGTAACTTATTAATTAAATATTTTGCAGGATACAAAGTCCAAATACAAACATTTACACGAAAAGATGAATTTTATTAATCAAATTATAATATTACTAAGTGAATGCATTTATAATTAAATTTATGGTAAACTCACTACTCACACCAAAATTTACATACGTATTTGAACAGTCAGATTTATACGATAATTGTTTGAATTCAATGGAAACGTAGTATTATATTTATTCTCTGTTTGATGAATAAGAAGAGTCTACAACTTGCGGAAAGCAATTTTCAATAAAGCTGAGAACCGTTTTTAGGTACCAGAAACCCGTAGTTTCGTATAATAGGTCTTTGCGGTCAAGATATGACCTGTTGAATTTAAAATTCGCGTAATTTCTGTTAATGAAAAATGGTACCTATACTTCGAATCATAACTTTACAGGTTTTTTTTTAGCTAGAGAACTGATGTAATAAGACGAAAATTTGACTAAAAGAGCTATTATTTAAGCTTTGTTACATATAAAAATATTAATTTGTTGAAAATCCTTAAATTCTCATACATTTTTCGTCATAATTTTCGATTGTTTATAACTTTGGAATAAATCAATAGTTATATATGAAACAAAATTTAAACTAAAGCTCATTTGGTCAACTTTTGATACCATTTAGCTAATATTTTTCATGGAAATGAATGCAGAGTTATAACAACAAATGTGTGTACTACTTTTTACTGACAAACGCGAATTTTCATTACAACAGGTCCTATCTTGACCCCAAAGGCATATGAGACGTAACTACAGTTGCAAAGCATCATTTTTAGGTACCAGGCAGCTCTTCCGAAAGCGTCATCGAAATTCGTTTCCCGCAGAATATGGACTCTCCTTGTAAGTATGCCTCTTATTCTGTAATCTAATAATGATATTTGAGGAAGATATTTACGGTTAACGGCAGATATTTATGGAAAATTGCTTTTAAAGCTTAGATTTAAAAGTAAGGCGTGTTGATAGATTATGCAATACTTGTTCCCGTATTTGTTGATGATATGCTTCCATTTGTTGTACCATAATAGAAAATTGACTAGAATGGCTAGTCAACTCGCAAATCTCGTCATGAAATCGCTCTCGAAATTGCTACTAGTTAACATCCGAAATGATAATTTAATTCTTTAAAATAGTCTAACACACTTTCTTACAGCATCTTTGTCTCAAAGATATATTTTAGTATACCAATACAGCATTGTTTCGCTGAGAAAAGCCGCCTTTATTATTATTTCAACAAATACATACGAAAATTCGGTGCGTTCCGAGTTCTAAATAGTCTATATTAAATATACGCTAAAAAATAACCTTTACTTTTTAATTAATCAATATAGGCTATAGACAGTTTACATATTTTTGTAGCTCAGGCACATCATAAAAGATCTAATAATTCTTTCATCAAACAACAATCACTCCATCAAATAAAAATACCCTTTTGTTAACACCACACACGGCCAAATCGCTCCCGCATCCAATCTCAAGACCAATTTTCGTACTATTAAGCGCTCGTGCATATTTACACAAAGCCCCTACAAATACCACAAAATTACACACTACAAACCCATCCTCGCTTACCAATCCCCCTCTCAAAAAATCACCATAATCCCCATCATCCTCCGCGGATGCACATGTGTATGTACCTGAGTATGGAGTAGGTAAATCTGCGCATGTCGAAGTCGGGCAGGGCCTCGAGCGGCTGTATGAACTCGAGCACGTCGTCCCACTGGCCGTCGAGGATGAGCTGGCGCAGGAAGAGCACGTCGTCGCTGTACTGGCCATTGATGACGCCGGTCTCGCGCTCGAGGGACAGCTGCGAGATGTGCAGGTCGCGGCTGTGGAGGAACTCTAGGCTCAGCCGGACCACGTCCTCCTCGCGCAGCGTCAGGTGCGCCGCCGGCATCACGTACCGAATACGCAACCTGCAACGGGAGAGGGAAGAAGGATTTTTATTAGACTTTGGGCTTTGTGGTTTATTGGTGTACTGTAGGTAGATTCTACGCGACATGCGCGTCTTTTTTCTTTCTTTTATGGGCATTATTAGTACATTTTGACACGGGTGCAGAAGTCGAATAAATAATCTACTTACGCACTAGTTTCGAACCGTATTTTATACCACGAGCGTCGAAAAATCATATCAAAGTTGTGATTTTGAGGTTAGAGTGGTATAAACTTGTTTTATTTATCTAGATAGCTATGATTGTAAATAATAATGAAATATTGGATTTTGAGGTTTTAGTAATTAAGTGTTCATCATTATTTTCATATTGAATCTAAAAATAATGATATGCAGTGTACACTTCATTCAATTAAAAATAGACAAAAGCGTAATAGATTAAATATATTTTAAAAAATAGATGCAATTAAAGTACTATAATTTTATTAGTAATCCAAAAACTTTCTGTTGTTCTAATAAATATAGTAGATTTTTTGTTAAAGAGTGTATGAGACACTCCAAAAATTTCGTCTACAATTTGCTTAGAATCAATCATCTAAATTTTATTTATTAAAGTTTTCTCTAAAAATTAGTAAATGTAAAAAATTTTGAAATTTTAATAGTTGTCATTTTTGCGCAACTTTATCGAAGAATCAATCAATCAAAACCATTTTCCTTTGTCAGAATTTTGAGGTTATCAATGGCAATCGCAACACAGACCAAATTCGTAAAAAAAACAAAATGGCGGCATTTGGTGCAAATTTACCAAAATACGGAAGTGTAACAACTGAATTTTTTTACTAATACGTACACCAAATGCCGCCATGTTATTTTTCTATAATCGTGGTTCATGTTGCGATAGCCATGGATATTAACTTAAAAAACGTATTTATTTTTTTTATTTTCAACAATCCTACATCGAGTTATGCTGGATACCGTTTCTTTTTGCGGCAATGTACTGAACGCCATGTGTATAATACTCCGCTACTCCAAAATAACAAAAGAAAATCGTTTATATACTTGAACAGTTTATAGATAAAGTCCAAAAAGTTTTCTTTACTTCAAGTTTTATACTTTTTATTTAAATTTCTAAAAATCAATTTTTTGTCAATCGTCATGAAGGATAATATTTAATAAGCCTTAACGCCGAAAAACAACGTACGCTCCCATACAAATTATACAGGCGCTATCGTTACTTTTTAGCATTAAGGCTTAGTGAATGCGACCGCCGGGAGACACCACCTTGACAACGGTCAAAACTGATATGCATTATTCAGTTATTTTTGTCCATAATGGTTAACCCCTTAGATAAATTGTGAACAGGACTTAATTTTCTATAAATGCAAGAGACGAAAATAATAATTATATTTTCTCTTTTTTTTAACTGGAGAATTAGCGTTGCTGAAAAGTAAAGAATCAAAAACTATCATCTTCCACGACATAAAATCTAACAAAGTACACACGCGGATTTGCTGATGTGACGAAAATTCTTTTATCCGCAGACGTTATTCTATAAAAATTTTGCACGCACACTAGCGTACGTTATTGCTCGGACGCAGCTATCCTATATCCGGGGAGAAGCGCACAGAGCGATGACACGGCTGTGCTTATCTCGCGCAGTTTTCGCGCGCGAGATGATCGCGTCTCTAGGGAGACGCGCACGAGAGGCGGTTAAGCAGCAGTCGCGAGCAGACACACCGCTCTCCTAGTCCGAGCTACTCGTAATAAATGACTTATGCTAGCGCAATTCTTGTCTCATTCCTTGCGACTGTCCTAACCTCAACGTAGTTCGACACTTACAACTGTGCCGAGTAGAACACGCGACGAACCTCGCGCATCGCGACTATCACTATCCGTAACAATTTATTGGTTAAAGTTGTACTTTTTTTCAAATGTTAACCATTTCCATAAAAGGGGATATTTTTAAATATCAATATGTATTTCGTTAATTTTTATGTTGTAGAAGATGCAGAGCTGCTAAAAAAGATTGGCGATTGCATGACTGTAGTACCGCTAATTTGTTGAAATAATATAAGTAAGAAATTGTTTCTCATTGTTGAATATTTAGACAATAAGAGCCTATGAAAAGATTTTCTAAGTTATTCAATAATAAAACAAATGTTAGCCCCCCCCCCCAGGCCTCCTCCTCTTTAATACAAATAGAAATCTCTTAATTTTTTCTGTAATAAATACAGCAATAAAAAGATTGTAATGTCTTTTCAACAAAATAATATATTTAAAGATATGACGATCCCAGCGAGATACGTTGGTTATTTATGCGTGAGAAGGGTATCTTTTAATTGAACTACTCCGAGATAATAATTTTATAATCATGACGGCTGAGATAATTGTTTTTTATTTGGAGACGTCAATATGCAAAGAAGAGATTCAAAAATAATGTATTTAATAAATTATATAATCAGTAGCTATACCGGCTCCAGTTGCATTTTTTAAAGAAAAAATAACAATTTAATTTCTATAAAATAATAATTCATAAAATTTGTTTGTTAACTTTAGATAATAAACTATGGAATCATTGTATATTTTGGTATGATTAATATGTGACAAAGTCTTTTATATACTTCCCAATTTTTTGTAAATACCTTAAAAGCTAGTACAGATTAACATATGTACCAGTAAAAACAAGCAACATTAAAAGTCAGTAACAATCCTATTGCAAGCCATTTATCATTTACAATACAACTATCAGTAACGCAATTTTAATTGAAGTAGTTACGTTTAAAACAAGATAGTACATTTCTTCTACGATTCTGTTATTGAGTGTACGAAAAATTATTCGCAAAGTGTTGTGAAGGTAACATTTTTATGTGCAAGTAAAGTGCCTTTTTCTACAATTCTGCTATTGAGAGTAAGAAAAATTGTAGGCAAAGTGTTATTAAGCTAACTCCTTGATGAAATTTCTCAAATCTGCACTTTTAATTTTAATAAAATAATACTTCAATAGGTTGTCTATTATCATAATATAAAGTTATATAGCTATGCTTTTTTACTTTCTTCAGACAGTATATTTAATTTTTTTCGGAATGTGTTGTTATATAAATATATAACTTATTATTTAGTTTAAGAATATACGCATGATTTTGTTTAAAAATGACTATAAGTACCCCATTTTTATTACTGCATGTATTAAACTTTACGGTATTAATTTATCAAAACAAAATTTTGCAATGCGCAAAAAAAATTTGATGTTATAAATAATTCTGGGCTTCGATAAAAGAATTCATTGAAGAGTCCAAAAAGCATTGTTAATGTACAAAATCTTATCTTTTTTATTTATGCAATAGTAGTATTGAATATGAAGAAAATTGCGTTGCTTTCTCAAAGAAGTCTAAGATTTACTACAAAGAATCTAAACAAATTTTTATCCAGGCAGAAAGAGTCGATTTTTTAAATTGTTTATAAAAATTGTTAATGAACAATTACAGGCACCACTTTCAGGTTTCAACACAAAGAAATTCGGATTCAACGGGTCAAAATACGTTAAAAAGACTTGGTGTTAGGTCTCTCAAATCGGCCAAGGATCACTACAGTGGCCGCTGGACTAAATGCAATCAAAAAGTAATTAGAACTAATTGATTGTATGAAAATGAAGGTAGAATGACGAAAGAATGAAAAAAATGCAGCCTTTTGCTTTTTCAAAATGATATAAATTATACTGTTATGAATATGCATGCACATAACATGTAAAATATATTATATCTTGGCCATGTGAAGAATACTAAAGATCATATAAAACTCAATATTTGAAAACAGGGTAAAAAATATTTTTTAAATTTAATAATCACTAATATCTTAGAAAATTATGAACCAAATTGGCTAAAAACTATTTAGCCAAAAATATAATACCTAACATGTATTTACTGAAATTTTCAAGGCATTTTATCAAAAATTACTCAAGTTATCGTTGTCTAGAAAACGTAATTTTTAGCATTTTATTGCTTTCTCAACGTGAAAGCATTGTTTTTATTAAGAAAGAGTTTTCAGCGTAAAAAGGCGTGTGCGTGTGTGTGTGTGCGAGTATGTACATGTGTGCAAGCATGTGTATGAGTAGCTGTACGTGTACGTATGTATATATGCATGTGTGTGTGTATATCTGCTAGTGTGTATATGTGTGTTTGTGTATATATGTGTGTGCGGATATATATGAGTTTGTATTATATAGGAATGTTTTTGTTTGAGTAAGTTTGTCTGCATAGGTTTGCGCGTACTTGTAAGTATGTGAGTGTGTATGTAACATTGTATGAAATATGTTTAATTGCATGAGTGTGCTCTGGGACTGCGGTGTATGTGTCTGTGTATGCGTAGTGTCGTGGGATTACCGCCTTTTCTACTAATGGTCAATTAAAAAAAATTACGATTTCAATTGTCGAAATCAATTGTTTGTCAATGACAGTCATACAGTTTTTATAATTCGTATGTTCAATATTCATATTCGTTACGTTTAATACATTTTAAAAAATTTGTATTTTATTTTATTAAAAAAAACATTTTACAACAAACGCTTTTAAAAATAGTAAAGAAATGTTTTTTAATTAACCACTAAAGAAAGATAAATTAAGTCAATTAGTCACACCATGTATTTTTAACTACAATGTTATCACATTCTTTTATCACACAACAATAAATAATTTTTTTCATATTTTAAAACTAAAACTCTTTTAGTTATAATGATATTACCCAATATGACTTAGCTCTTTAAGGGAATTCTATCGGTGCGTAGCTAGTCAAAAAACTCGCACTCGTGCTTCACTTTACTCGGTACAAATGCTTGATATGACAGCACCGCATGATGCACCAGATCATATCGACATCCATTACGAAGGCTAGCAGATTTCAGATTTCTTGGAACATAGGGGAGACCGGGGCAAAGTAAGCTTGAAAAAGTTTGTTGATCGAAATAAAGAACTTGTATGAATTGAAGACATTGCAATTAGTTTAAAACTATACTTTAGACTTTCATTAATGATAACTACAAGTTTTAACATCTTAAATTAAATAGAATCAGTTTTAATCTTGAATATATTAAAAAAATATATTTACGCTCACTTTGTCCCATACTCGGGGTAAAGTGAGCTTTTAGTTATTAAGTAGTAAAAATAATATATAATTAGTTTTCTTTTAAATATTAACAGACGAATTTTCAACACCAAATACTATAAGGAAATGCCAACAAGATGTTACACTATGATGATGTTACCCTCTTAAGATCCAGCAAACAGTTTCAGAGGAGTATTGGGATTTAAAGTATCATGACCGAAGCAAGACAGTAACGACTATTTCTTCTTTCCTAAATAAGCATATAAAAGAGATTGGTTATAAAACTAATTATATCTAACAATGTTACTTAAAAAAAGTGGTTGCAGTGGTTTTATACAATATGTAAAAGTGAAGTAATATGGGACAGCGGGGCGTAATGACCAGGTCAGGTAATACGGCCACCTCGATTATTTTATTACATAAAAGACCTAGAGCATTGGTTATTTTTCTAAATAATGTTTAAATTGGTAATGCTTATGTGAATCATAAAAAGATTTTATAATTTTCAAGATAAATCTGTTTTAAATGGAAATTAAAATTCAGAGATTTCGTGAGCTAGTTTCAATAAATTTAAAATTACTGGGAAATATGTAAAATACTTTATCACATATTTAAAAATACAGTAATTTAATAGTTTATTATCAAAACTTTTCATTCTATGCAAATTAAAAAGCTGAATTTTTTAAAACAATGCATTTGGGGCGGTATGGCCACTGATTATAATTTATTAAATTAATGATTTTTCATTACGTCTTTGCATATGTCTATATAAAAGTACCTTTATGCCAAAAAAGAGAATTATTTCAAACATAGTTAACATAACAATTTAATAAATTTCTACTTTTAAGCTTTTGTAATATACTTTTTGGTAAAAATTAAACTTGTATACAAGTATACAGATCGTTTGCAATATGTAGCATAAATGCCACGTGTTAATTAGTGTTAGTATATATATTATATAAAAAATTATAGAGACATAATGCTCCGCAGTGCGAACGCCCGAACCGGGGGATGTGATGGCCATTTTGTTGTTTTCGGCGAAATCATTTGTTTTACAATATCTATGAATGTATAATAGATACTTTTATAGTAAAGAATAAGTATCAAATAGGTCTAGTTTATCTACCAGAAAATATCGAGAACCTGTAACGGTGGCCGCCACGTCCCGCCTTTTCATAAAAAGGTGACGAAGTTATTAACTCTATTTGAACAGACTTTAGTATTTTTAAACTATTTAAAAGTTTACATAAAATTATTCTCTTTACACATTCTGAATCTGTGATACGTATAGAATTTTTCATATAATCAGTTTTAAAATTCATCCGTTTTATATGCTTATTTCCGAAGAAGAAACTGTCATTACTATCTTGCTTCGACCATTACATTTTAAATGCTCACAAAAAATGTTAAAAGTGGTGTACAGAGGGCAGCACCTGATTCAAACAATTGGGCTCCGCCCAATATGCCGTGACATTTAAGATTATGGCGACCAATTTTCAGATCAAATGTACTCGATAAAAGCGTCTTATTGACTATACTTATTTTCATATGACCGTGTAAATATTTTCGGAATACCATTCGTGGAATTAATCAAAAAGTACCCAAATTATTATTATGATATCGGTCAACTAGTACAGGTATTGGTCTTTTCTTATACGATTCAGCCCATGTGGCCTAGAATTGAATCCAACCTTTTTCTCATAGCTCGTTTGACCTACAATTTTAGATGTGTTCCGAAAAATCAAAGCCAGGTAGGTGTGGTAAGCATATGAAAAAAGCTGAATAAAATTAAGTACAGACGTGATACTGGCCGAGACCAGGATTCAAACAGTTTTAGAGCTTAAATGACCTCAGCTATCTTAATCTTTATGACAGCTGTAAGCATGCACCATCCCCGTAGTCAACATTTATAGTTTTTGAGACTAGCTTTTCGCCTTGTTCACACCATCTTTTCTATTCTTTGTACATAAGTTCCATCCAGTCCTCTTCATATCACTATTTTTCCAGTTAAGCCATTTTAATATTGTCCTTCAACAATCGTATCTGTGTACCTGGGGGCCTTGTGTCTAATGGTTTCCCTACAAGTACTTTAAGGAGGTTCGGGGGCTTTAAATCGACCAATTTCTTTTTTTATATAGTTAAATTTATATATGTGGAACCCTGGTAGAAATTTTAGCAGTGAAACTGCTCATCAGACTAGTCACTAGCCAGTACCCACTGCTCAGTTCAAAACATGATGACTGCTTAAGCGCTGGCAATCACTGCTAAGATTCCGAATTATGCGAAACGTAGACAAAAAAGATTAACCTCAAAAAAGACATACATACGTATATACTATTTTGCGAGTTGTCTTTATATGTTTTCATTTAATAAGGATAAAAACGTGTAAAGGTGGATTTTAAACAATGCATCAACAAGAATTGGAAGTAAATAAAAATATATTTGATGCATCGAGTTACATAACCTACAAATATTTGTACTATGGAATACTTATTTTTGTGAGGTTTAAAATATAAAAGTCAGATCAATACATATAATATATGGTAATATAAGCCATTTCATTGGTTTCATGGGTTTGTTTAATTAATTATAAGTCAATTTATAGTTGTTTACTCTTTTTTATTTCGCTCGGCAGTCCTTCAGCAGTGACGCTAGTAAAAAATCTGACGAAATTCGTATGTCAACTGGCGAGTCACTGCTGAACTCACTGGCCAGTTCATTTTTAACTGGGTATGGACTGGCGAGCCACTGCTGAACGATTCTACCAGGGAAATAGTGTACATTATAAACATAAAAAAAAAATTTGATCAATAATTCTGATGTTTCAAACATAATTATTGACAATTGAAAAAAAATTTATTAAAAATGCAAACAAAACTTCGGTATTCGTGCAATTTTTATTTTTAAGGTCTTATTTTGTTCCTTAAATGTTTTTTTATAAATCGACCAAAACAAAATTTTTAAATAATTTTTTGTTGCTAAGAAAAAGCTATGTTTAATTAGATTACGAGAGTTCATATAAATATATTTTAAACTATAAGCTTTTTCTTAGTAGCAAAAAATTATTTTAAAATTTCGTTTTGGTCGATTTATAAAAAAACATTTAAGTAACAAAATACCACCTTAGAAATAAAAAATCCTTGAATACCGAAAAAGTTTTTACATTTTTAGTAACTTTTTTTGAAATGGCAATATTTATGTTTGAAACACCAGAATAGTTGATAAAAATATTTTTTATGTTCATAATGTATACTACTTCCCCTGGTAGAAAATTGAGCATATTAGATGGTCGGTTCACGATCTATTGGGCAGATCCGTTTCCTAATAGTTCGCCAGAAATAAACCAGCATCTGACCAGAAATTTATAGAAAATCTAAATAGCTTACATAACCCTAAAATATTATTGAAAATGTAAATCCCATTATAGTACTTCTGCGTTAAAACAGCATGCAAATTTTTATTCGATTATTTATTTGATTTTTTTATGTCTTACTTAATTATAAAACTCTAACATTAAAAAAACTTTTAATGAAATAAGTTTTTAGTTTTTATTTCGAATCTATCCCAAATATATCTTAGCATTCTATTAATAATAAGCTATTAAATCCATGACATAATAATCATTATTAACTTATAAAAATTCGTTAAACGTTATTTTTTATTTATTTATTCATTAACCATAAGTTGGTCAGGTTTCTGACGAGAAAACGTCGACAGGTAGCGGGGTTTCTGGCCAGACTTTTAAGCAGAAATTGGCCATTCCCTATAAAATAGAGGAAAATCTGGCGAACATATGGGGAACGTTTCTACCAGGGTCCACATATATAAATATCAATACTGATGACATTTCTGTTTTAATGACATAAAAAAAGAAATTGGTCGATTTAAAGCACCCGAACCTCCTTAAGAGCTATTCTTTCGTTTTCCATTCCGTCTACATTCCCAGTCAACTCTAGTTTTCCAGACTTAAAGAAACTCAGGAGTTACAAAAGAACCAATTATTGTATTATATTTTGAAGGAATTATATTTATTTGAATTGTATCTGTAATTAAATTGTTAAAATATAACTTACAATGTCTAAAATAAAGAATATAAAAATAAATATGTGAAACAAATAATTTTTAATGCGTATTTAAGTTAATATTCGGTTTATCTAAAATTGTAATGGTAATTTGCATACTTAAGTACTTGAGTATGATGTTATCTCCAAAACTTATTTATATCGTTTCGCGAACAAAACTAGAATAGCTACATTTTCTATCTTATCAAATTGCTTTATAATTATAAATGGGGACACACTATTTAAATAAAAAAGTATAAAAGTTGTTTTGCGTATGGGGCGATTACCAAGCCATGTTTCTTAGCATTATATGAAGAAGCCCGAAAAAGTTAAGCGGCGAAAAATCGCGACGTACTAATGTTCGTGAAAAACTCACGAAAAGTGCTAATCTTTGCTAAAAAGTGTACTAGTATTCGTAAAAGCCATTCGCGATACGTTTTTGAACCTTTACAAAGATTTACTTATTTTTAAAATAGCATTAGACAACCACATTTTTGCACTATAAATGTCCACAAATTTTTATTTTTGTGATATTTAGTTTTGAAGATAAGGTAGAATCTGCGGCAATAAGGATAACACGGACACCTCCTTAAGCTCTATTTCCAAAAATAATTTTTAATTATTAGGTATGTTATAATTTTACATTAATTTTTCTCCGCTTGGTGTTTATGTAATAAAACTATGATTCAAAATAGCTTTAAAGTGCTTTTGTTGTCCATCTAACATAAAAGTAAATTACATTATATTAATACTTGACTAACAAATCGAGAATCTCATATCCGGCTTACCAAATCTGCCCGAGCTATTAAGGATAACTATAAGATAAAAATAACTATCAGAGGATTTTCAATGTTGCTGAATACAAATCAAAAGTAACAAGGAGAGTGTCAGACCTCCGGCTCACGATTTTTTATGAAACTTTGGGGATCATTTTCTGGTACCTAAAAATGAAGCCCAGTACCCGTAAATGTATCGAATGGGCCCCTGTATAGCAGATGCAGCATATTTTATTAACATTATTATTATATCTATATATACAAGATTTTTAACATTGGGAATATTGATAATACTACCGTTCTTAGTCGTATCTCGTGTTCTAAGACCTATTAGATCAATCTGTGGGTGCTGGGTTTCATTTTGAGGTACCATAAAAGTATTTTCAAAGTTTTAGCATAATTCGTTTCCCGCAGGTGTGACACTCTGGTTCTAAAATTTTCTAAATTTAAAATTCTGCATTCAGATTCGTAATTAAAAACCTCAAAATCTCTTTAATATCGAATTTTACCTTAATTATACAAATTCTTTTCTATAAATGGTCTGCTGTATTCAATTCACCATTTTGTGTATCACGAGGGAGAAGTTGGCTTTTTTTGACCGAGTGTGATTTTATTATTCGCCTTAATTAATACCATTATAAAGAAAAAGAATTCATCGGTGTATCTAAACCATTATACTTTGAATTGATGGGTGCGCACGCATTCTTCTCCTACAACTCGGAGGGCAAGTAGAAATTATCATGTCATCGAATGATACCTTCTCAAATTTTGAAAAATACCATTTTTATTGTAGGTGACACGGTATACAAAATTTTATTTCCGATAATTATTCGACTCCTTTTGATATGTATTAAATCTTTAACGGATTACTTTTCATTAATGTTTTTTTTAATATTTTTCAGGGAATAAATCGATTCAAAATAAATTATTAATAACATTATTTAAATTGGTTTAAAAAAATTGTATTTAAAAAGTCAACCGTTAATAATTTAGAAAATGACAAAAGGGACTAAATAATAAACGAAAATATTTGTTTAATGTGTTAACAAAAATCGTACACGCAGCAAAGTTCCTCCAATGAATATGGTTCTGAAAATGATAATATATTGTGTTGCATACGATCAAGATTTTGACATTTTACAACAGTTACATTATAGATATTACCAAGTATTTAAAGTAAAATGAAATTCAGAATGATTATTTAAAAAAAAAGTTGTTATCTACTCATAAATTTTTAGTGTAACTCAGACTCTGGCCACCTTAAAGGCTAACACCACTCTCGGTACACCTATTTATGCCGAGTTTTCGTGGTTAAATAATAAGCGAAAAGAAAAATTCGTTTAAAGAACTTCATTGTACAATTACTGAAGTGTAAAAAGAATTTTATTTTTTTTCAAACTGGCGGCCACGGGATGGCCGTTACTTTTCTGTTGACGCTCAAACGGGAGGACATTTTTCTCGTACATGATGAACCCAAGAACAAAAAAACAAAGTTTTTCTTAAAGTACATATTAGTAGGCGCGGTAGTATGTAGGGATTTATTTAAAATCAAATTTAAAAAAAATCCCTACATTTTACCGCGCCTACTAATATGTACTTTAAGAAAAACGTTGTTTTTTTGTTCTATGGTTCATCATGTACGAGAAAAATGTCCTCCTGTTTGAGCGTCAACAGAAAAGTAACGACCTTCCGTGTCCGCCATTTTGAAAAAAAAATTCTATTTACACTTCAGTAATTGTACAATAAAGTTCTTTAAACGAATTTTTCATTTCGCTTATTATTTAACCACAAAAACTCGGCATAAATAGGTATATCTAGAGTGGTGTTACCCCTTAAGATAAAACAGTGAACACTTTACTGGATTGAAAGAGTGACTAAGCGGTCACTGGGAATTAGTTATAAGTTTCACCATTTCAAGCTGTGAATTTCACTAATTCGCCAATGAAATTTTATTAATTTCCAGTGACAACTCAATAACTGATTCGATCCAATAAAATTTTCACTATTTAAAATTAAGCAAACTTGTATAATATATACAAAATTTTTTTCGCCTGTTATCTCCCTTCACATGCATACAAAGGCACGAAAATCATGCATGTGTTCAGAACAATAAACACGAAAATCCTACAGCATCAGAACAATAAACCTGCACCAACTCTTTGCTAATTCTTGGCGAATCCAAGCTTTCATTTGTAACTAAACCAAAACGTCGGCTTCCTGTCCTACAATTCGCATCACCCCAAATAATTATGCATTCATACCCGTCAAGCGCATCTCTCCGGGCATAAACTGCACCGCCAAGCGATACAATGGCTTTGCGGGCATTCACCGAGCTCCTTTAAGCTCCCGAAAATCACGTCACGCAAACGCTAGCACAGACACATTCATCCATCCGTGCACGCGATATTCGGCACAAGAGAGAAGGCCGACGGCGAATTCGCGTAAGACGGCCGTTGCCTTTTCGCGTGACAATTGGGGCACTCGAAGCATACATAAGAGCAATGAACTCGCGCGCAATGCATTCTTATTCTCGCTTTGGTAAGGAGAGTTCACAACCATTGGGAAGGTGGTTTCTGGTATTAAATATAAAGCCCATTAACCGTAGTTTATTTGAACGGGCCCTTCCTTTTCGAGATACAGGCCATTATGCCACATATACCCGGTTTTTAGTGAAAAATGATACCTCTATTTCATATCATAACTCTGTATGTTTTTACACTACAGAAATGGTTTAAAAGTTAATAAAAAGAATGAAAAGAGCTGTATTGCAGCTATGTTTTGTATATAAATATTAATCGTATTGAAAGTTATTAACAATTGAAAATGATGACTGAAAATGCATGAAAAATCAATGAATTAGAAAGATTACAATATTTAAAAAAATATTTTCATGGTTTAATCGAAAACTATTATTTTTTATTTACGGTTCTAGTCGATATTAAAAGTAAGTGTAGTATCCTAATTACTTGTAACTAAAAATAAGTTCTCGTGACATAATTATCAAAAATCTGGCATATAGTCTGGCTTACAGCCTGGGATCGTCTCCGTAGCCAGACTTTTGCCAGACTTGTCCCAGACTTATTTTTTTTACACGGGTCATGCCTCACCGAAATCCGTTTCCTGCAGATTGTGGAGTCTTCTTGTGAGTAAAGCAACGCCGCGCCGATAGTAATGCGACGCTTCGCAAGCCGCGGCGAGCTTGCGAGCTCCGTGGGTTCGACGACCGCGACGGCGTGCGTAATAATGGATTTACGCCAGGCGCGTTGGCTTTATTAGCGGGTTTCTCGGTAAGGTACGGAGTAAAAGCTTCTTGGGTAGTGGCAGGGGTTCATTTTCGTTTTTGAAAATGGTGGAAATAGAAGCGAGAGTTTTACGGTTATAAAGTTGTGGAAACAACGACAAATACAGGAAATGTGACTACAGTAAATTTTTAGTATTAAGGAGGTAGTCGTACTACAATCGTAGTCAAAAGTTAACTTTTATTATAAATCACCATGTTAGAGTTCAAACTGTAAATTATACTATATTGCAGAATAGAACGTAAATAATGTGAAAATGTTATAAGAGTGCTAAAATCGAAGCATAATTTAAACTTTTGAATGAAATTGTTTCACTATATAAAGATAACGATAACACTGGGCACACACTTTCGATTGTAATATTTTAATTTCTTTTCTAACAAAAACTAAGAAAATACTAAATTTTATACATAAAAATGCATCGTTTCGTTATGCCTTACATGATAATGTTCAAAACTTTGAGATTAAGTATCTGGCTTACCATGACACTAGGCTTTCGGAAATTTGTACGAGTTATAAATAATATAATTATTAACATATGGTAAAAGGTTTAAAAGCATTGTCAGAAAATTAATTAGCACGACTACCCTCTCAATTAAAATAATATATCTGATGATTGTATTTCGTATAAATATCGTGTAAAAAAATCTGATTTTGGTATTTCAAACTTTTTAGGAGTACCTTTTTTTCTAATTCGTCATATTAAACGATAGTGACACCATCTTGAAACTATTAAACGTGTAATGAAAATAATATTTTAATTGTTATAATGAAGTTTTAAGAGTATTTCAGTGGTTGATTCAGATACAGAGTGAGGAAAAAATACTGAACCCTTCGAATAACTTTTCAGGGTACAGTTTTCCGAAAAGACTTTAAATGTAAAAGTTGTAAAATCATTATCATTTCAGGGGGCCCCATCCCAACAATGCTGTCCCGCAGATGGGAAACGAAAATGTAGGTACTTTTCGCAGAAGTAAAAGTTGACTTTCCCTTCGGCTGGTTCTTGGAGTGGATTTTCTTGGTCGGCCAAGTTTTCCCCACGTCACAGGGTATGTCCCTGAGTGAATGCGGAAATTCGGTGGGAGCACATATAGGTTGGATTTAGAATCAAACACTCCCATACATAGGTGGGAGTGGAAGTGGGAGTCTATACGGGCTGAAATAAAAAACTAATAAAAGAATATAACAGTTGTAGAATATAAATACAGGGTCATCAGGGTGACCTTAACCTTGACCTTGAGGTCAAGATCATTTTGGAAATTTCAAATGTAAACATTTTTTTAAAACTCTACGCTCAGATGTTTTATGATGCTATGGGTCAACTTGTCATTTATATGTTATTTCAGGGTAAAATACACTTATTTACAAAATACTTGTCAGAGATACATTTTATAGACGAACGATATGTACTAAAGTACATTAGGGGACTGAAAATAGAAGTTTCCACTTGAAATTTTCAAGTTGAACTTAAAACGAACTTGATTCTTGACCTTACGCTTAGATCAAGGACACTATGATGTTCCTGTATTCAAATCTTATAACTTTTGTTTTTGATGTTTTTTCTGAAAACTTCACCTTAAAAAGTTATACAGGTATTTTTTCACTCTGTATATGAGCAATTCTACGTTACGTCGTTCGTATTCTGAAGACCACATTTATTTGATTCCTTAAAATCTTAAATGCATTCGTTAGATATTTGTGATTGAATCGAAAAAACTAATACTCTCATTTCATTTTAATATAGAAACGGTACGATGGTCTAAATTGACATTCAGTGCTCATCAAAAGATATTTTGGCACAATTTCAGGGTGAATATTTTTAGCAGATTACAATGAACAATATTCAAATGAAATCGTTCAAATAAAAACCGATTGTTCATATAAAAATCCAAAAATCATCCTGAAGTAATTAACTTTTTTCGGGTCAAGCAATTTGCTATAATAAATTACAAAGTTAATTTATATTTGGTGTCTTCATCTCGTGTAGAAATTAACTTTTTATTGTAACGTTTCGCTTGAAACACTGATATTTAACTTGACTGTAGGCAACACTTGTCATCAAATCTTGCATTTGAACAAAAAATCTGCTCGAATTTCACGCCACACCACATTTACAATGTTAAATTAATGATTTATAATTTAAATAGATTGTAGTGCAGTGACAATAGTTATTCACTTTCTCTGGACACAAAATTACTATTTAAGCAACGAAAATGATCGTCGGCCCAATCGAAATTTTCTTCGGAGTCGGAGCTCTGTTCCTCCTCCTCTACTACCACTTTACCAAGAACTTCGACTACTGGGAGAAGCGTCACGTCGTCGGGCCCAAGCCAGTCCCTATCTTCGGCAACTTCAAAGAAATATACCTCGGCCAGGTCCACCCCGCCGATCACTTACAGCGCCTCCACGACGATTACCCGAACGAACCGGCGATCGGGGTTTTCTTTAATAACTCTCCTGCATTGCTGGTCAAGGATCCAGACATTATCAAGGATGTCCTGATCAAGAGTTTCGCGTGCTTCATGGACAAGGGCTTTACAATTCACGAGGACATTGATCCGCTAGGCCAGCATTTGCTGTTTATGGCGCCCAAAAGATGGAAGTCGCTCAGGAAGAAGCTGACCCCGGTATTTACCTCTGGAAAGCTAAAGGAGATGTTTTATTTAATTAACGAGTGTGCGGATAATTTTAACCTGTGCATGGAAATAAAGGGTGAGTTTTTTCTTTGCTATACTCACTCATTAAGATAGTTCAAATGTTTGAAGGGTAAAAAACTACCTTAAATTTTTAAAAATCAAATGTTTTTAATTGCTGTTTTCAATATAATGAATTTTAAAGAAAGTTAAAATAAGAAGTCCAGATATAAAAATGTCCATCTATCAGTTAATTTTCGACTAATTAAAATTAAGTATACAAATCCTCTGCTGGATCGGGTATTGATCCAACAACAATATAATATTAGTAACGGTATCGAAATGAAATTTGGTTCCACATCTAGAAGTATAGCTTTAGCAGAATTTTTGAGTGTAAAATATTTTTTATTGTTGTGCCGACTAAACCCTTTTCTTAGTGTTCCATACGAACAAACGTATAATTTATCACACAAGAAATTAAATAATTAAAAACAACACATTATTTGTACAATTTGTTCAAATAGTGGCCAAGGGTGAGCCGAGCGAGTGCCGCGAGCTAGCCGCCAAATTTACAACCGACGTAATCGGAGTATGTGCCTTCGGACTAAACATGAACGCACTATCAGACGAAGAAAGCGAATTCCGCAAGGTCGGCAGGTCTATGTTTCAGGACTCGTGGACCAACAGAGCGCGACGAATCATCAGGTGGATGCCGTACTGGCTGGCCAGGCTTCTAAAACCTATAGCTTACGACGAAAAAGTCATCAACTTCTTCCTCAACATGCTCAAGAATACGATGGAATATAGAAGAAAAAATGATGTGCGCAGGCATGACTTTGTCGATCTACTAATGGACATAAAGTATCATTCCGAAAAATCTGGCGAAGAAAGTAAGAAAAGAGATATGTCTTGTTCACGGTTAGAAATGTATGGAACAGCTGACTGCTAAAGCGTGAAAAAATATATCCGTTAACAATTTTGCATTCTCATAGCGGAAGCTTTGTAATGGTAAAAAAAGTTTTGCAAGAACATTATAGAAAATAGTTTTGAGATGGCCATATGGATGTGTGTGCGCATGTATGTCTATGTGTGTGCGTGTGGGTGTATGTGTGTGTGTGTATGTATGTATGTGGATCAACTTTACTCTGAATATACACGGTAAAAATTAATGTTTCGGGTCTCACTTTTTTTTTAAGAACGGCGACTCAACAAAATGTTTATTTTCGATGAGTTTTGGTTTGTTAAGTGGTTTTTCGAGTTTTGAGTTTTAGTCTATTAGGTTTTTTGATATCGTAGAAATAATATCATCGATTAAGTGATAATGCAATTGAAAGATTATAAAATTACCTACCTTTTCCCATCCGAAATTTTGAATAAGCTAGTTCCCTTGTTTTATTATTCACGAAATCGTCATTTTTTTTCAAACGGTTATACCTGTGACATATATCAAGGAAAATTTTTAAATAAAATTGAGATGATTAAGAATATGGAGAAGTATATTCTGTAAAATTTTTTAGGCTTTATCTTTTTCTTTTGAAGAGAAAAAAGGCTTTTTGTAAAAAAAAAATCTATTTCTATTCAGTAGCGAATTCTGGAGTTAATCGGCAGCATTTGATCTAAAACTTTCCAAAACGGTAGCTGTTTAGTATCTCTTCGACGAGTTCTAAGCCCAGGTTACAACGACCTTTATATTCGAGATATTTGAGGTTATGTTTTGTTTAAAATTTCTTTTTGATCGAGTATATCTCGAGAATGACATGGACATTTTTTACCAAACAAGGTTAATTTTTTTCACTGTTATATGAAGCTTTGAAATTAAAAAGAAATTTAAAGAATCATCAATTCTTTTTTCTTAAACCTTTTTTTTTATTTTACGATTTTCTGAATGCAGCCTTTTGGCATAGCAAATGTCTCGTAGTTATTTTTTCTTACGTTTATTAATATAATTATTCTACCTAATCACATCCCGAATTTGTCCTGGGTTATGCCTGTGTTAGTAAGTGTAGTTTTTAAAGAGATATTAAATTAATCTCTCATTTAAAAAAAAGTTTCTGTACAAATGAATCCTCTATAACAAAATAAAGCAAGTTGAATTTTAATTTGCTATTTTTATTTTCGTTACAGATGTTTTTTTCATCTATTCTCAGGCGTTACATCCGGTTTAATTTAATTTTGTTTTATATATACATATACATTATATATGTTATAATATACACGTATAAACATGTCCAAAGGTTACGTGTGTGGTGATATCATAGTTTTAATAAATACAAGTGTATATCTTGAGTTCTTTATTAAGTAATTAAGTATCAAAACGTGCAAAATTACCTAATGTTAGAGGTTCGTGAGTCATAGGTACAGTCAGTTCGGTTGCAGTCATATAATCGATTCACAGGAATTAACCAATAAGGTGGCACGATTTCAAAACATTCGATCAGAATATATCCACGTCGAGTGGATGATCACCACAAGCTATGATCAGCTGATATTAGCTTAAGCTAAGCAATAGAGGTCCGCGAGCAATGCAGAAGCTGCCCTGATGTATTCGGTAGTCGCGCATCGTTGTTTGTGTTGTCTCTGCGTCGCTTCACCTCGTGCGCGAATATGCGACATACTTAAGAAGAACCTTGAACGTAAGCGCAGTGCAGTAAAATGCTTTACTTTCGTGTATGCAGCCTAGCGAACGTTGCATACACAAATCAGGACTTTAAGTGCAGACTTTGTTTTTGTACTTACTAGAATACTAATAAAAAGAATGCTAACGAGCCATGCTGCATCTTTTACGATAGTGATAATGGAGCTAGACAACTAATCAAGTTAATATCAAGGATAATATGGTATCGTATTATGTATTTTATATCATATGAGGTTAAGGTGCGGGATTGAATATTAAATTAAATAAAGAAAGATTTTCATTTGATCAGGCGTGCATCAGCTGGTATAATAGTGTAAATAAAGTTAATATTTCTTGTACTAATAAACGTAAGAATCTTAATAGTATTGTACACAAAATTTAACCTCAAAACATATTTAAATTGTTTTAAAAGTATAAAAATATCATAATCAAAAAAAATTTCTTAAATTTGTTCTAATTTACGAAAAACATATCGTAAACTATTCAAAACAATTTCAAAGCGTTAATAAAGTAATATTTTATATTAATGTAAATAGTTAACAAATATTAAGGTACTCGGAGAGAAAAAGATAGTAACCGTTACTGTACATGTATAGTAATTTGAGAATGTAATGCATTTGTACTCAGTCCTTGTAAATCATAGAACTGAGTACCTATTCACTGAGTACCTAACTTATTGGTAATCAGTACTATACAGTAGCAGTAACGATAAAGCGTGGTCGCTTTAACCTAAAAAAAAGAATCTACAGCAGGAAGCCAACGGCAATGTTGAGCAAAATCTCAGAAATTGACTTACTCTGAATTACATTGAATTACCCTGCATTGATTTCCGAATATTTATCATCTTACAAATATCATTTAAAAATCATTTCTCATATACTATAACCTTATAATCATTTAGTGATATTTAGGAATAATTACTGTACTTGTGCAGGACTGACTAGCCGTTTTGACAATATAGTACTTAGTCCTATACGACTTGGGACACGTTACTTATACAGCGATAGTAGGGGTTACTATCCTTTTCTCTCCGTGTATGTAGAAAAATAAAGCGATAAGTTATTTAAAAGTGTAACTTTATTTATGTTGTTTAATGTATAATAACACAATCAATTCTGCTACAATATTAATATTGTGTTACAAGTAATGAACATAAACAATTTATCTTAAAAGTTTCAAAAATATTCATTAAAACCTTTTGCGTCAATAACTATTTAAAGGTAGAAGTGTAGTCTTGAGAAACACGCGTTTAAGATTCAATTATGTATGCTATCAAAAAATCCATTAAAATTTGAAATTTTCCGCCTTGATTTTTACTCCCTGAGAAGTAAAAAATTTCGTATAATTATAAAAATACTTATATTTAGACAAAATCATATAAACTCGCTTTCGATTAATCTCGATGTTTTCGAGGTTCCTGAGTAATAAAAATAGGTTTACATTAGGTTTTTAAAAAGCGTTTGTCCGTACATGCATGCATGTATGTATGTATGTGTGTGTGTGTGTGTGTGTGTGCGTTCGTTCGTACGCGCGCGATGTGTGTGTATAAATGTGTACGAATGAAACCAAAATTTGTATCCACCGTGACTCTTCAAGGGAAGCATATCACGGGCTGAAATTGTGCAGGCATATTACATATGTTTGCATTTAGAACTGATTAGATTTTGAAGCTGAATGGATAATATTAAACTCATTTTTTAGCAAAAATATTAATTTAAAAAAAAATTATAATAAAAATAGTACATTATGCATCAAAGGAGTAAAGTGGGCAATGTACGCACTGTGTGACGTTGCCGACCGAGCGAAGCGAGGTCGGCATTTCACACAGTGCATGCTTGCCTACTGTACTCCAGAGGTGCGTATACTACTTTTCACCACACCCCCGTAAAGAAATGACTGTACGCATCTCAGCAGGCCGTACAGTACCCCATGCTCTGCCTAAAAGTAAAGTGACTTGTGTATGCGCGACGCGCTGTTTTACCGCTCGAGACGCAGTCGATAGCGGAAAAAGGCGCATCGCGCATGCGCAAGTCACTTTATTCCCTAGGCAGTCCATGAGGTACTGTACGGCCTGCTGAGAGGGCGTACAGTCAGCACTTTACGCGCAGTGTGGTGAAAAAATCATTTTGGTTATTTAAAATTTTTTTTAAATCAAATGCTTTTTTTGTATTTTACTACTTTAAATTTTTTTACTGACAATACCTAAACGCTTGTATCAAATGAAATAATTATAGCATTAATTTATTAATTGCGAATTTTCATTATAAGATTCCTTAAATCGATTAATCAGAACCTATCTTTGAGAAAGCATTCTGCTAAGGCAGTTAGCAACGGTTTTTTTTTCAATCAAAAAGAGTTATGTGCCTTAAAGAGTTAACGCATTTATTATGTGAATTTACAAGTTGAATTATTTAAGCCATTATTAATTACAATAAGTATTTTTTTAATTGCATGATATCCGAAAATATAAGATAAGTATTTTTTTTCAGTAAATATCACTCTCTTTCGACCCAAAATACTGACCTCTACCCGCCCTACCTTATACATCCTATCTACGCGAGCCGGAAAGTTGGCGGGAAACGTCGAACATTACTGTTAAACACAATCCTATCTACACCTATCTGCAGGAATTCAGTTGTTTTTGTCAGTTCAGGCATTTTACTGAATTTGTGTAGATTGAACTCAGCTAGGATTACAAAATCGTTATTTCTCCAATTTTTTCAATACTGGAGTTAGGTATTTTGATAATTATAAATAACTTTTAATTTCTGATTGCATAAAAAGATTCATTTTTTAATTACGAATCAAAGGATACAAATAACTCATAAAAAATACAGATAGTGACTTTCTTCATCAGGACGGCAGCATGCGTACTTATGAGTTGAATTGATATATTTAAACCAAACATTTATACAATTAATAAGTTTGAGAACGCTACGTGCCGACGTATTGCGAGTAGTTTTTTTTCCTTTCAGATCACTTACACAAATATTTTACAATTTTATTTATAATAATAAATGATTAACATATTGTTAAGACCGGGTTCGGGAATAAATAAATACATAGAACAATATTTATAAAAGAACACGGAACACAACTGAATTAGTGCATACAAGATAAGTAGTTTCGATTCTGATATTACCTGATAATAAGACGATTTTTGGCAGAAATTACAGATATATCGCTGACTGCTCAAGCCTTCGTATTCTTCGCTGCTGGATTTGAAACGTCATCTACTGCAATATGTCATGCCATGTATGAATTGGCCCTAAACCTAGACGTTCAAAAAAAACTTCGCGAAGAAGTAAAAGCAACGTATTACCAAAATAATGGAAAATTAACGTACGACACTATTAAAGACATGAAGTATTTAGATAAAGTACTTAAAGGTAAGTTATACCTATTTTACAAAACTCTCCAGAAAGTTATTTAAAAAACCAACATATATCAGATAAAATTCAGATACTCTAAATACAAATAAAATATTAAACAATAAATTTAATAAAAGAATTATTGTAATCGTCACGCCAAAATCGTCACGTTGTAATATACGTATGTTTACTACGACCTAGTACTTCGAGAGTTAATAAGGAGGTGGGGGACGGGTGTGGGAGAATAAGGTGACAATAATAGAAGAGATGAGGAAAGTAGGGGGAAATCGGAAACGTGAAGGGGGGATTTACTTCACAAAATAATGATATCGAGGTTGTCTTGATCACTGACACTGCCGATTACTGACACCTAATTATAATTTTCGATCAATAACAAGATTCTAACGTTCTGGGGCCTGCGGCGGCTCAGTCGGTAGAGTGTCGGATTCCCACGCCGGTGACCCGGGTTCGAATCCTAGTCTCTGCCGATTGATACAAGCACCTCTGTAAAAATTACATGTGCTTTGTTTACAAACACACCGCAGACCCCCGTCGCCGATTAGCACCATATGGAAGCACAAACATGGCGACGTTAAATAATATAAAAAAAAAAAAAAAAAAAAGATTCTAACGTTAGAAACGTTGAAAATCAATTATAAGAGTAAATTAAAAAACGTTTTGTCATAAAAATAATGTTGATTAAGATATTACTTATTAATAGTTGTATGTAGTACTAAGTGTCTGTAATTAAGTCTGTCATTTGCTTTAAGATGTCAGTAGTTAATCAGTTGATAGGGCTCTCACTCTATATGGCTACCACGCTAAACCATCACGCGGAACTTCGCGCGCATTTACAACATTACAACATAGTGATTGAAGATCGATGAGTAAGATAGGAATTGTAGAGCACAAGGATATAAAAGAGAGAAGTAAAGGATGGAACATTATGCATGATTATGTATAAAAAATTAACAGTGATAATATTTATTACGGTATTGAACCATGAGAAAAATATATTGCTCGAGCAGACAGTTTCTGGTTAATCGAACTAAACTGTATATTGCTGCTGTAACAAAACTTTGTTATTGCTCTCACAGCTATATTGTTTTGCTGTGACAACCATACAACACTAATATGTACGGTTGCTAGAGCAATACCGGTATAGTTATCATGTAAATATAAAAGTATTGATGTGTGAAACCAAAATTTATCTCAGCGCAGTATATTTTGCATTGCAATTATCCTCGGTATTAGTATTATTTAAAAATATATTTATAATTACAGTTACATATGTTGGAAATTTCTGTGCATGTAGCGCGCTTGAGGTATCTGGTTAAGAATAATAATAGGCTAATTTTTGTTTTAGAAACTTTAAGGAAGTATCCACCGGCATACATGCTTATGAGGAGATCAATGGAAGACCATACGTTCGAAGGCAGTAATATTTCTATTACGAAGGGAACACGGATCATAATACCAGTTCACGCGATACATTATGATCCGAAGAACTACCTGGAGCCCAATAAATTCGACCCAGAGCGATTCGATGAACAATTCGCAAACATGAGGCCTCAAATGAGTTTCCTAGCTTTTGGAGATGGACCACGTAATTGTATTGGTAAATAAATAATTTACATGTGTTCATGCTTTAAGGCGGCAAACATGATCCGCGGCTTAAAGTGTTTGCTTTCGATGTGGCTATAGTCGGAATATTGACTATAATAATCAAATGAGGTACTTTCTCAAAATTCTGCTCCACTCCGACCATAGCCACATCAAAAACTAACATTTTAAGTCCTGGATCATTAGAACACTGTAGTAAATGAACTTTTCTTCGAAAACAAGGTCTATACATGCATGAATGAGTAGAGATGCTATTGTTGATACAATTAAGTCTACCAAGGCTTAAATTATAGGTAAATATAATATATTCTGATACAGAAAGTTTCAAAGTCTGTCTCAATAAAAAAAAAATTATTAACGTATGATAGTACGGAGGTACTAAACCCCAAGAAACAATAAAAAATCATAAAATAAAATTTTGATGTGATTTATAAAAAGAGTACTATTTTTTCAAAGAAAATCAGAATTCATTTTGTGATGAAATGTATAGAATGTTATAATTCTTAAAATTTTACAGGTTTAGTACCTCAGAATCTAATTTTATATACATAAAAATTTTTTAAGATGATTGGTTGAACATTTATTGAGTTATCGTGTTCGCCAATTAAAGAAAAGTCGTTTTGAGAAAAACGCGTTTAAAGTTCGGCTCCGTCTCGCTCTACCTGCTTGACGTGCACATTAATATGCCTGAAGCTTAATGTATACTTGGAATTGCGGGCCGTATCTTTGGGGATACGTTTTTCAGATGTATAGGCATGCATTAAAGCAATAAAAAAGGATCAATTTTTTTTCGTCTATACGAAATGCCCCCATTAAGTTTATACTTACTTTGTTATGTATAAGAATATACATAAACCACAAATCTAATATTATTAAAACTCTTTCTTTTAGGAGAGCGCTTTGCATATTATCAAATTAAAATGGGACTTGCGACGGCTGTCCGAAATTTCAAATTCGAAGTTTGCGAGAAAACTTTCACCACCTATGTAAAACTCAGGAATTCACTACTTCTTGCGCCAAAAGATGGATTGTACTTAAAAATAAGCAAGATTTGATTTTATTTAATATCTCAGCAAGGAATTGTTAAAGTTATTTTTTTTTATGAAAACAACAAAATATATAAAAATACGATTTTATTTTTAAATAATATACTAAAACTTAAAAAATAATTTCTTAAATAAATTTGTATTTCTATAACTCATTATTATACTAAATAGAAGCGAGTAGTGATAGACACTTTAATTAATTTATAGAAATTACAGAATAGTTACTAACAGCATGTTATACACAAGATTTTTTATAATAATACAAATATGGTTCCTACGAATTTTCAAGTGTCCAATTAGAGAAATCCATTATTTCCAAAGAGACCATATTAATGTCGATTTCTTTCTCGCTTATAAAACGTGTAAAATAGATCAATTTAAGGATGAAAAATATGGTTTCTTTTCGTGTGTACGTTTTTATGGAATTATTTGAGTCGCTGTCCATGGTTCTGCTTTGGTGGCATTGACTAGCGGGCAATCAAAGATTTTTTAGTTTTATCGTCAAATAATAACCAAATAGATTTGTCTTCCTAATAAAACTACGGCCGGAAGAACCTACATAGAGACCTCCAAGACGAAGACTTTCTTGGCCTTGTCTTGGTCTCGTCTCGAAAAGTCGAGACAAGCCCAAGACAAGACCAAGACTTTGCCTTGATCTTGTTTTGGTTTCGGCAAGAACTCACTCACTCACTCACTCATCAACGTCCAGACCAAACAACTGGATCTATGGACTTGACAATTTTGTGGTATATATCTCTTATGGTATAGGGGTGAGATAAGGACGGATTTTACCCCCATCCACCTCTAAGAGGGTGAAAAGAAGGTAAACGTGTTTTTACGTTTTTATCGATATCTTCGGAATATCGAAAGTTATGAATTCGATTTTTATCCCCAAAGGTTGCCTATGAAACTACCTAAATATCAATTTATGGATTTATGGTTACCCAAAAAGGGTAATAGTATATTGTGTACCTAGGGCGCAAAGTGGGCTTTTTTAGACCGAGTGTGGAGATTGCAGTACGAGTCGAAGGTGAGCTAGTAGGTGCATTTGCAAGCCGAAGACGAGTACTGCAACCACACGAGGTCAAAAAGCCCACTTTGCCCTTGCTTCACACCATATATTTTGTAACGCATATATTGATTTTTGCGTTTTTCTAGCATATTAAGCGAGGCTAAACATATATGTATAATAGCAATTTTCCGAAAAATTATTTACTTTTGCGCTTATTTACTTTTGCGCCCGCTTATTTACTTTTTCGCCCGCTTATTTACGTTTGCGCCCGCTTATTTACTTTTGCGCCCGCTTATTTACTTTTGCGCCTGCCGGTCTAAAAAATTGTCCTTTAGGCCCGCTTAATAGGTACAGAAAAACGCGAAAATCGTACTTCTGTTACAAAAAATCCTTTCTTGTCTAAACCATAACACATATATATTTTATTATATTATAAAATTTCAAGTCTCCAAGTCAAATAATAGATATTATTTACTTGTGAGTTCCACGCACTATTAGCACGGGCGAAACCGTGACGGGGGATGCTAGTACTTTATAAATTAACTTTGCAAATTAAATGTCAAATATTATGCATTTATAAATTAACGAATTGCGAAGATTCGATACGATTAACGATACAATGAAAAACATACATTCTATTGATAACGATGTTGCTGTTATACTTAACTACTTAACGCTTAACGTTCGTATTCGTTAAGAAGACGCCGGATTCTCGGACCTTCTCTAGGCATAAACTCACTTTTGTAATTCAAAGTTTTCTCAAAAAACAAAAAGTGTTAAATGCTTTTTTAACACTCAAAATGATCCTTATTAATAGATGAAGCGGAGACAACTCTTACTTGTAGACCACGGTATTTTACTATTATTTGTAGTTTAACAATGAAATATGTAGTTCAAAAGACACTGTTAAACAAGAAACACTTAAGCAAATATGAACTATCAGAGAGCGCAAAACAACGCTTTACTAACCTCATGTTTGGGAGCGTTCATATGAATAACATGGTGACCGGGATTACCTCAATTCTGCTTAATGATTTAAATAGAAATTATAAGAAAATCAAACAATTTATTTGATTTCTTCTTTACTAATTCATATTGTTAGAGTGTTCAATTTGATAAAGTAGCATGAAGAAACTGTATAAAGTTTAAATAGTATGAGTAAAAGCTTAGCCTGTAGATCAGATTTCTTATAAGAAATGAACGCCTAAACATTATTGTCGCATAATTAACTAATAAACCAGAACAGAATGCTGTTTGAACATTAGATTGATAGCATGTTATGTTCCGTATGATATACTATTGGAATTATTATGTACAAATGTTTAAATTATTAAATATAAGGATGACCGGAATTGACAAGTGACCGATAATACCCCGCTCTCCCCTATAATTCCTTAATAACACTGAATAGAAGGTTGTTTGGACATTAGATTAATTGCATTTTATGTTACGTTTGTAATACTATTCGAATTATTATCTAAAAATGTTTAGATTATTGAATATAAGGGTGACCGGAATTAGCCAGTGACCGGCATTACCGCGTTCTCCCCTAAGTAACATTTTATTAAGCACAAAGCAATCTTTGCTCCAGTATTTTTTTCCACAAATGTATTACCTCTAAAATAAACGTCAGAATAAAAATAGTACAGATTTTCGAATGTACGGCATCCTGAATTAAAATGTAGTCGTCACGTCAAATACAAATTCATCATTTAATATTAAGCAATTGTAATCAAGCTTACTAAGCATACTGCTGTCGCAGCTGAACTGTGCAATGTAGGACAGAGGTACCTCGCACACGCGCATACATATTTGTTGAGGGCAAGTATTTTCTTTTTGATATTATTTGCTAACTACGAGAAAACTTTAATAAAGTATAAAGTTTAACTAAGATATTTTAGATTTGGCGAATAAAACTTCTACGAATGTTACTAAAATTAATAAGAAAATAGAATAAAGCGTAAAAGTGCTCCGAAACTCGGCGAAGTTCTCAACACTTAACCTAGACTAAGCATGTGTACGGCATAGTTAAGTTGCATATACTCTGTGCTTTTAACATACTTTCACAACTCTATTCAAGTAGCGAATGTTTTTACGAGCCGGCAGATGCGAGACTTCTTCAATTATTTAGAAATATTTATTTAGCTTTCCAAACATAGTAATTTTTATTGATTTACGTCATTTTATGTAAAAAATATAGATTTTTAAATCCTTTTAGATATTAGTGTACTAATTTAATTTATGATGAAATATAATATAAAGAATAAAAGTAATTGGATTGAAAATCCATAAAAATCAATCTTCTCTTTATAAAAGAATAATTGTGAAATCACGCAGAAATACGCGCGCATCCCTGGAGTTGCGCACGCATCCTGTGAGCTGCGCACGCATACCTAGGTTTGCGCGCGTAACGCTGTAGCATCAGTAAGGGGTGATGAGAGATTGAATTACTTGAGTTATCGTTGTACAAATATAACTCTACTTTTTGACATGTTTTTCTTCATTTTTTTTAAGGAAGCTGCTAATTTTATTACTTTAATTTTGCTTTAAGATATACAACAATACAGTTGTATATGTAAATAATATTTAGTGCAAAATTGATTGAATTATAGCATACAATTTTTGAGTTATAGAACTATAAAAACTATCTTAACAAAACAGTAAAACAAATAAATAAATGAAAATCTTTAAACCTAATGTGTTATCTCAAATAAAGAATCAGAGAAAAACAAGCAATTGAGTAATCATGTTTTTACATTAAAAATTATAGGATTTATAATTGAAATTATTTGTAACTTTCGTAGATTTGGAGTATGCTGCATTAATGCTGTAATAATCTGGCAGTACCAATATAACACACTTCGTTTATATATATGATTTAAAGTAGGTAAACGCATTCTGCATTAATTTATTAAAAATACACCAGATAAGAAATCAAGTCAGAAAATGTTTTAAATTGTTAAACATTTTCGCCTCATTTAGTAGTTAAAGGCACCTGAATTTTTTTGTAGTGACCCTTTCATTTACGTATCCGATTATCCTCATATTATCATAAAACCATCGTCTAATTATTTGTATGTAAGCATATGATTTAATACTTTAGTTTGAAACTTTATGACATCGTTAACAATCATCTTTTGCATATTATAAATAATACATATACATGATTCTACGTACTAAAATGGTATTAATATCCATTTCCTGCAATTGCTATTGACATTGCTAATGTTTGAAAGTGTGGCGCGCATAGCGTGCCTAGTATTTTTAAATAAAGGCTGTTTATAAAATTTATTAATAGAAAAATAAATCAAATGCAAAATTTGTCAATACAAGTATACCCTTCAAAACAATCACAACAGCTTTAACGAGGTTCGGAGCTTCCGAAATAGTAGAAAATTCCACTTGCAGTTTTTCGCTATGGATTTCACTAGTCGTTCGAAGTTTTCCGTTATGGATTTTACTAGTCGTTTACGAATAAAAATGCAATCGAGCATCAGCAAAACTTTATTTCAAAACGGCTTAATATCAATTTTATTCATGGATTTCGGCAAATATCGAATACAATTGTGGAACTTGGGCGACAAACTACTTCTCGAGTTTTCGTAATGCGGCCGGCATCATTCTTTTTTGCATTTCTTCGAATGCACACGTCATGGATAGAAGTATTTGTGTAAGTGTCGCAATGTCGTCGTCGCGAAAAGTTCGACGTCGACAAATTTGATCCAACTGTGATATGAGCCGCCGCGGGCTGGTATTCGATCAGTTTGAGATTTGCAACTGCACGGTGAACAAGTGAAACATTAACAATGACGGCGAGGATATACTTCCTGGTGAGTTTACCTATGTAACAACTAAACAAACCGATGACAAAAACTATATTTAATGTAAAAAATTGTTATTTTGATTGTCATTGACTTTTTAAATTGGTAGAAGTTCGTAAATAACTAAATTAAATATCTAATAACTATATTTTTCAAATTGTAGTGCTGTGTAGCGGCTATTTTACTAGTCAACATATCCAAAGCTCAACTAATACCTGGTTACGTTCCACCAATATATAATGTTCCAAGATACGTTAATCAAGGCCTGAATACCTATCGCCAGGTAAGATTAAACAATTTATTTTAACCATTTATATTTTTATTAATAATTTTAACGATAATATACAATGCGTATTATACACGTAAAGCAAAAAATAACAACTGAAATTAATTAAATATGTAGTGGAAATTTAATACAACGAATTTTTGTAGCTATGTAAAATTGAATGCTATATTTACTTTATTATCATCTGTCGATCGTGTAAATTACATTGAAAGTATCAGTCTCAATAATTGTGCTCTAAATATCATAAAATTTGGAATTATAACCCATCATTCGAGATCAGTAGCCGCATAATCAAAATGCAAATGATTATATGAAATAGTCAAATCATTTATTTTATCTAGTAGTGGAGCCTCTGCAAATATCTTGTAAGTAAAATAAGTACTCGAGACTTTCAAAGTGGAATAATGCAAAGAATGTTATTTTAAATTGAGAAGTTTTTAAATTGAACAAAGTTAATTGATTTCGCGTTCTTTGCAGACGCAAAGACTTATCAAAGCAGCTAATGATCTCGGTTTACCGGTGCAAGAGACTCAAAAACTTGTAACTGAAGTTACTCGTCCTTTATTGCCACAGGCTCAAAACCTTGCAACCAACGTCGGTCTGCCGCTTCTGCCACCTGAACAAAGAGCCGCGGCCAACGTTGGTCTAGCACTATTACCAAAAGCATTTCCTGCTGGACTACCGATACTACCTCAACTACCGTCTGCTCATATACCAGGTGTAAAGCTGAGACCACTGCCAGCATCGACACTTCTGTTAAGTCCGATAATACCACGCGTAAGTAAATGAGCAAAGATCTTTTTAGCAATTTATGCAGACACACACATATTAATTTTTTTTCGAATATGAGTATCTGGTATGCATTGACAAATTTTATATTTAAAACAAAAAATGAAGCAAATAAATGTTATAACAGAAACTAAAATAAACTGGACCATTAATATTTAATGTAATACTAACTATAATATTATTTTTTATAATACATTTATTATCTTTGTATGATCTTGCATTTATAATAAAGATAAACATTGAAAATATAACATTTTTATAGATTTCTTTCAATTCATCAGTTCTTTGTAGAATAGACAAATAAAAATGATCGTATATGTTCTCATATTTTATAGATAAACCCATTACAAATAAGATCAACTGACGAAAAAATAAATAATGACGTAGAAAAAACTGCCGCATCTATAAATCCATTAAATGAAGTTGCTGATGATGAGTTTAAGCAAGTCGTTGGCTCATCAGGTTCGTTATCAAATGAAACTACCACAGATGAGTTACAACCAAAGAAACCTCGATCTCCAGGTACTTAAATATAGTTTTTACATTATTTTTGCTATTTCTACAAATATCTGTAATAATTATAAGTTTTCTTTTGTATACGCATTAAAGTGTGTTTAGTTAGATAAATTTGTAACATTTTTACGTACAAAAACTTTCTTTATCAGAAGAAATTACATAAACTTGTTTATTTGTAGACCATAATGAAGGTATGGATGAACTTGATTACCTAGCCAAAGCCGCAAATCCTATTGATGAAATTGGAACTGCGATTAAAAAAGTTGGACATGGATTGAAGCATACTATACAAAAAATAGATCACACATTATGGCCAAGTCATGCTCAGAAAAATGCAGAAGAATCTGTAGATGCAAAAGAATCGGGAAATACCAAAGAATTACCGTACCAGTACTGGGCGAAGAATCATGAAAATACCGAGAATAATGTAAGTTGTAATAAATATGTTAAAAATACTAATATTTACTTATTTAAACTCAACGCATATACATATTATATATTTTATTACAGTATAAAAACCAAGGTAGAACAGATTCTATAACTGATATCATGCAGGAATATCTTAAAATGATGAATTCGGCTAAAAGCTCTCAAGGCCCTCAGTTCCAGTTACAAGAAAATTTGGCATCAGGACTAAGTAATGTAATGGACGAGTTTCAGCAATCAATGTCTCAATCTACACTAGGACAAAATGGAAAATCAGCAGAATCTTCTCAGAAAAATAACGATGAACCGAATGATAACTATCATAGTATTCAACATGATACGTATAAAAATTCACAAAGCAAGCAAGCTCATCCAATTAATAGGCTTTGGAATTCAGCGTCTAAATTGGCCGGTCAAGTGGCAGACGCTGCATCTAATCCTGACCAAGTTGCAAAAGAACAATCAGAATCAAACCAAAGATACAATCCTATGAACAAAATTTGGAATTCAGCATCCAAGTTTGTTGATAATGTTGGTGATTCTATAACTAATACTGGAAAATCTTCATATGAAGTACCTGAACACCAGAGGAATAATCCAACAAATAACTTTGCCGAGAAAGCGTCCAGTTTAGCTGAAAATAATCAATTTCAAGCAAATCCTTACGCAGCTGGACATTATCCAGATAATTATCAAGGATACAATACGAACAATGAATATTATTATGGTAATGGTCAAATGTACAATCCGTTTTCTTCCGCTTTTGGAAGTGGTTATACCCAATGGAACCACCCAGCAGGTGCGATTTGGAACTCAGCAACTAATTTAGCTCAAAACATGGCTGAATTAAACAACGGAGGTGGTAATTATAAAAGCAACAATCCATCGGAGACATTGCCGGGCTCAGCCACTCAATACACTGGAATGTATCCAATGTTATCGAGAAACTACAGACAGCTGCCTCATATACCCGTACAACTTATCCCATTAGGAGGACTGATACGTCCACCACTACCACTACCTCTACTTGGTAGACCCTTTCCCCTACTTGGTGGGCCTATTCGACCACCACCAGCATTCGGACGACCCATTCGCCCTCCATTTGGACAACCTCGTTTCTTTAAAAGAAGTGGACCCACTGGGAATATTTGGGACTCAGCAACTGGTTTAGCAGGTAGCATTGCAAGTATAACTACGAATCCTGGTAAAGTTAATAGTGACCAAATCCTAGGCTCAGTAGGATCAATTTGGAATGCAGCTAATAATATGGCCGGTGACATCGGTAACGTTGCAGTAAATCCTGGCAACATTGGAAAGAACCAATTTCTTGGATCAAATTTCGGAAGTCAGAATAATCAGAAAAGTAATCCAATAGAATCAGATTATAATTTAGGCAGAAAAGCTGCACAAACCCTTGGTTCTTCTAATCAAGGCGATTCTTTACTAAAGCCCAATAATCCTATTGGAACAATTATGAGCTCAGCTAATCATTTGGCTGATGACGTTACAAAATCTGCTTTGAGTTTCGGAGGCCTCCGCAATAATCCATTGCTTGGATCACCTAATCCACATGCAGCAATTTTGAATTCAGCAAGTGATTTGGGAAGTAAAATAACAAACATTGCATTGAATCCTGGAAATGTCGCAAACGGTCAGCTATTTGGTGCTACTACTGGTGCTTTAGGTTCAATTTCAAACCAAGGACTTGATATGGCAGGTAAAATTGTAAATACAGCATTCAATCCAGGATTAAACATAAATGGACAGTTACTGCAATCTCTCGGACCTACGTATGCAGGCGGATTCTTTCCGAGAAACAATCCTACTGGATCAATTGTCAATTCAGCAACTCAATTAGCTGGTCAAATTTTAAATACTGCAACGAATCCGGGAGCGATTGGAAGTGCACAACTGATTCAATCACCATCCGGAATCGGCAATTATGCAGGCGTTCCATTGGGATCAATATGGAATTCTGCAACTAAATAGGCTGGTGACATTTCAAGTGTTACAACGCGTCCTGGAATATTATTTCTCCATTGAAACCTAGAATAACGAAAATAGTCAATCCTGCATTCATAAAAGATTGGCAATCTGTCGTACAATTATTTTAAGAATTTTTGAATTTCTAGCTGAAAAAATCAAACGTAATTTTGTATGCTAGTATTGCTACTACTTATAAGAATTTTAAATTTATTATTTTATTCATTTAGTACATTCATTTCATTCTCATTTTATTTATATTCGCATGTATTTATATCACCAAACTTGTTCGTTGTATTTATTGTAATAAGTAAGTTTAAGTTATTATGAATGTAGACATACTCTTATCAAATTCCGTCCAATGTAAGTTTACTTTTCTTTTTATGAAAAAAATATTAATAATTACAAATATATTTATACGAATAAAATGAATATAATATTTATTACAAGTATTTAAAATACTTTGATCTGTATTAATAAAATAAATGTATATTGTGCAAATTTTAATTATTGTAATTTTTATTTATGACATAGTTTTTTAAAAATAAAAACATTTTCTAATGTCTTCATGTTAACGAATAACTAGAAATCACAAATAGAATTAACGATATTTATTTTGAGATTCTGACACTATAATGATAAAGATTAAAAACTGAGTTAACTACAATTAGATTTGCACTGATTGACTGCAGTAACTATTGTTTTATAAAGCGTAAAAAATAAATACCGAAAATCATGAAATACCTCATTCTCATATAATTAAAACTTACACAAATTATCTATATTAATATTATTTGTCTAAGCGTATTTGTTTAAAATAGCCAGTTATTTATCTTGAAATTAGATACTTCCTAATACATGAGCAAACTCTAATACTGAACGCTTATCATCTTTTTTATTATATTTTATTTTATTTTATTTTATGAAAAGTTTTCTAACATTCAGTAATTATTTTTTTGTTTAACTTTCTATCAGGACAAGAGCATTCCTTGTGCCAGACAAATTAATCCGCGTTAATTTACCAAATATTATTATAAATAAAGGACAACGGTTGATATTATCAGTTCAACCCTGAAGATGCAAATGGATTAGTTCGCCATGTGCAATTTCGCAAAGATTTAACGATCCGGGAGTATATCTAGCAGACCGTAAAGATTCAGGATAGAGGCATAATACGCGTAACGCACTGTAACGTTCCCTGGTAGAAAATTGAGCATATTAGATGGTCGGTTCACGATCTATTGGGCAGATCCGTTTCCTAATAGTTCGCCAGAAATAAACCAGCATCTGACCAGAAATTTATAAAAAATCTAAATAGCTTACTTAACCCTAAAAAATTATTGTAAATGTAAATCCCATTTTAGTACTTCTGCGTTAAAACAGCATGCAAATTTTTATTCGATTATTTATTTGATTTTTTATGTCTTATTTAATTATAAAACTCTAACCTTAAAAAGACTTTTAATGAAATAAGTTTTTAGTTTTTATTTCGAATCTATCCCAAATATATCTTAGCATTCTATTAACAATAAGCTATTAAATCCATGACATAATAATCATTATTAACTTATAAAAATTCGTTAAACGTTATTTTTTATTTATTTATTCATTAACCATAAGTTGGTCAGGTTTCTGACGAGAAAACGTCGACAGGTAGCGGGGTTTCTGGCCAGACTTTTAAGCAGAAATTGGCCATCCCCTATAAAATAGAGTAAAATCTGGCGAACATATGGGGAACGTTTCTACCAGGGTTGCGGATTGTAACACCATTCATAACTATGCTGGGGGAGAACAATTGCTGTTACGAAATTGTGAATTTATGCAAGATCTTGGTCTGATCTTGAAAGACGTGTACTGGATATGCGATTCACACTTAGAAACTCATTTACATGTATTCTAAAAACTATTCTATTTTTATTGATGGGAATATAATATTAAACCATGTTGGGTATTAATAAATTAATTATTAATAGCTTACAAAATTTGTAAAAAAAATCATTGCTGCATGTTTAACAGAATCTTTTTAACATACAATCTATAAATTCACAAAAACCTTTTATTCGTGCTTCCTATTTAAGTTCAACAATTTGTAGTTGCGAAAATGTTAAGGTATGTAATGTATATTGTGTCCTGTGATATACATTAAAACTAATTGTCAAATTAGACAATCATAAATCAGCGATAAGTTTAAAATCACCGGAAGTTATGTAACCGTAATAGTCATCTGTTCGTTACGCATCATTAATACAAAGTCAATACTCAAGATCTCATTTTAGATTCTAATAATTGTATATGTATTTAACATTTTTCATCTTCATATTAAAAATTATAATAATAAAACAAAATCACAATGGTGGAAAATTTACAACAAATACCAAAAGCACACGTCGAGTGCCGACACTCACTCGAGTCTAAAAACAAACTGGCGAAACTCTTTTCGTATTGAAGCTCTAGAAGTTCTATAGCGAGCGAAAAGCTTATCGATTCTGAACAAAAACCCACCACTTCTTTCTCTCTCCCTCTCTCTCCCTTGCAACGCTCATACCGCGGCAGTTTTCTGCACGTGAAGTTCATAAAAAAGAGATTTAAAGAGCATCGCTCCTTTCAGAAGCTACCGCAGCGGCGGCAGGTAAAAGCCCCGCCCGGCTCTGCAATATCGCTCATGCATATACAGCCGTCGACGAGCGTCTAGCTCTACGTCTGTCTGCGCCGGGGAACGAGCGAAATCTTTTCCTG
This sequence comes from Gastracanthus pulcherrimus, assembly GCA_949152435.1. Classification (NCBI taxonomy): domain Eukaryota; kingdom Metazoa; phylum Arthropoda; class Insecta; order Hymenoptera; family Pteromalidae; genus Gastracanthus; species Gastracanthus pulcherrimus. The sequence continues at coordinate 27,266,138 of OX424575.1, forward strand.
GCTCCCTTTTTTTTAACGCGCTTGCCGCGTGCATATACTCGTCATATTTTCACTTCGTGGCTTCTATTCTACGCGGAAAGGAAGTGTAAGATGTGTTACATTGAAATGTTTTATGTGGAAAAATTAGGGAATTTTTTCGATTGGTCGAAAGGTTGCTAATCATATTTTACTTATGTTCGAGAGTAAGTCAGTATTGAAGCGTATCATGTTACGCAATAGATTTTTGAAGATTTTTGAAGAGTTTTAAATTTATTTAGCTTATCTATTGGGCTTAAACAAATATAAGATTCAAATAAAAATTGAAGGTACATTATTATACATTTATGAAGTAAGTTTTACATAAATTATCCCTGAATTATTTCAAAAATATACGAAATCTTTTAGTTTTAAAGATATAAAACATTTAAATTTAAGGCACATTAAATGCATTTAATACATGAATTATACATTTCTGCAGTAACTTTTACATTACGATGTCGTTACAACAGAATTATTATTTCAACAATAATTATCCACGAATTCGGGGTGCATACTGAATTTCAATTACGTATTTTTTGATTTTATGTTGTCTTTTCGAATACAATTATAAATATTACTTATGAGATATTTACTTCAAAAAATTCGACGTAAGTATATTAGATAAGATAAAATAAAGTTATTATATCGCTCGTACATATTTAAAGAAAATATCAGCATCATAACAATTAAATAATTTTTATTACACAAGAAGAAATTACTTTTTCTTTAAAATAAATTAAACGAAAAACTTCATGAATCTTTATAGCATTACCTAATCCCAAAAGTCTAGTCATATAAATAATTCTTGTTTTATTCGATTTTTGTAAGTATAATTCTATTTTTATATAATATTATACATTATTATTATTTTGTTCAAATCGATATTTGATAGAAATGCAGCAAAATATATGACTGTCATTGGAAACTGATAAAAAATGTGTGCTGTAGTGTTTTTAAAAATCATTACAGTATTTTAAAATGTAAAATACTCGTATAAGCTCTGACTATTAAAGATTTTATGACTTTACGTATACTAAGTTAATGAAATTTGCGATTATATACATATACGTCTATATGTGTTACTACAGATGAGCTTTACACACGGAGAGAAATAAAAAGCTGTATCTACTGAAACCCACATTGATTCTACTCGAGATTAAAGTGTATTTTAGCAGTCATGTGGCCAGTTACAACAGCTTAAAAAAAGTACTACACTTTTTAAGTTAATGTCTCAAGTTTTGAGGTTAGGTTAGCGGAGGTAAGGTTAGCTTCCTGAAAGAAAGGAGTATCTACTTAAAAAAAGGGAGCTAGGGCTTTGTTTTACAGGAGCCTTAACTATTTCTTCGAGACGTCATATTGGCATGTCTGAAATAGCTATTCAATTATTTTATTTCTTTCCGTGTAATTTCAACGCCTAAAACTATTTGCTCTGACTTTTAAAAACACTAGACTTTGCACTGTATATTTACCAGAACTGAAAATTTTCATCGTTTAATGCAGCATTACAATTAAAGCCGTTTTATTACGCCAGATTATCATACCAGTCATTTTATTAATAGACAAATTGTATATAATACGTAACTAATTATAAATACAAATAAATTAAAAATATAAAATGAATATAAACGATAATTTCGCATTAAAAAAATGTATCAAAAATCAAAAAATCTTCTTGGTTTAAAATATGGCACTAGCTAGGATATTGATTTTTATTTTATCATCTCAGAACACGTACAGGAATTTAATAAAATAAGAATTTTTGACGTGGCAAGACTTTTAGGTAGAATTTATATTTAAAGGAGTAAACATGTGTCAAATCTTGAAGGACTCCCTAGAATTTTTTTTTAATCTAGGCATTTAAAGTAGGTAATATGTGATATCTCATAAGTGTTCATAGTTAGTTCATGATTCTCTGAATTATCGTCAGTTTAAAAATTTGTAATTAATGCTTGAAATGTTCAACTTTTGATTGCCAGTAAGAAACCCGAAGGTCAATGACAAAAAAAATATATTACAAAAAGGACTCTTTAATACGAGCCTTATAGGGCTGTAGTTCGTAGTGCACGATTAATCGCTTATTTATCTGTAAAAACAATTTTTGATAAAGTAGGTGTTTGTAAATTTATTTAATGAAAATTATTAATTCATGAAAAAAAATGATAAAATAACGAAGCAATAAAGGTAAAAGTAAGCAAAGTTTGGTTTCAATGCGTTCATTGTCAAGTAACGTAAAAAATAACAAAGCAGGAAGAAAGCAAGAGAAAAACATTTCTCTTAAACATTTTTTCCTTTACAAGTAATGTAAAATATCATCCAAATATTCATTCAAACTAAAAAAGTACAAACCCCCACACGAAGCTTTAAGCTTTGATAAAGCACCAAATTCTTATATACAACCTCAAAAGCTACCCAAGAAATCCTCTCCTTCTCCACGACCGCCAAAAACCTCTCATACATTCAGATCTCAATCACCCGTCGACCGATCGATCGTCCGCGCGTTATTTCATTCGCTTATTTATCTCTCTCTCCTTCGATCTCGAGGACAAGCCGCACCAAGCACTACTACACACAGCAGCTTCATCTCCCATTATGCACCATACCAGCGGAGCATCGATTGCGCGAAGAGAGCGGGACGCATCCCGCGTGGGCGCGAGTAAAAGTTGCGTGCCGGCACGCGAGCTAGACTCGCGCGCCGCCAACGCGTGTTTCCCTTTTCTTTTTTTCTTATTCTTCTCCGGCGAGTTTTACGGACGGTGCCGGGCAGCGTCTGTATGCGCAACTCGCGCCGATTGTCGAGAGAGGTAGTATGGCTTATTAACGATTTCCTGGAGTGTTGTGTATGACTGACGCATTGACGCACTGCTACTGCCGTGTGTGTGTGCTGGGATTTATTTATTGAGTGGAAGTGTGTGTGTGTGTGTTGGAAAAGTGCGGGGAGATTTTAATAAGCGAGGTTTGCGATTGCAGTGCGCGCTTGGTGAGATTTTTTGGATTTTGTTGAGGAGGTGTAAGTGTGGGTATAAGTGGGGTGTAAGCGGTATTGTCGTAAATTATGTTGCTGATCTACGGGGAAGTTAGTAAATTATAATACATGGATAGAGGCGTTGGTGTGTCGTGTACTTATAGTCAGAGAAAAATCTATTTATATTTCTTTTGTGATGGCTTAGAATCTGAAAGTCATCGTGGTGTAACATGAAAGAATCAGCTAACGAGATTTCCTTTAACATTTTATGAAACAGGATTATGAAGAAGTTTTATTTATAACATTCGATCTTTATTATTGCATTGATCAATCAAACAAAGATGCCTGTGAAATTTTCAATAATGTAATGGAATATTAAACAAAACAGATTATTCAGATGACACAATTTTTTTTAATTAGGTTCAATCGCGATTGTCAATAAATAGCTGAATTGAAAAGTTAGATTGCATTGAAATATAAGTTTTACTAGAGGTCTTTGGACAATTTTTATATTAATTTACAGTTGAACTGAATTTCAAATCATTAGCAAAATATTCCTTCACGTAACATAACATTAGACATCTTGTTAAGAAGAATATTAAATTCATTAAATTAATTCTACGAACATATTAATAATTATTTCTATAAAAAAAAGAAAATCTGAGTTAACACTTATCTGTTCTTTCTCAACTTGCACATTTTTACAAGAAGTAATACATGGTCAGTATAAAGAATTATAAATATAACTGCAATCGTTCAAATTATATCTTTAAAAATTTTTAATATCTTTGATGATTATTTTTGCATATTTATTGCCCCTGAAATAATCATTAATTAACGTAGTTAAATTTTTGTATAATAAGTTTATATTTATACATAAGTGTAAAAGTTTTGTATAAGTTTATACAAAATGATCTTTTTCAGATTTTTAAATATTTATATTTACACAGAGAGGATTATTTGATAAAAACTCCAGGGGATACATTATCCTGATGAACTGTAAAATTGACATTACTACACGGTAAAAATTGTCCTAAAACACGGTCAAATTTACCGTACTGAATGGTAAAAATTATAATGAATAATGTTAATTTTTATCGTTCATCAGGCTCATTTTTCCCCCAAATTCAGAACGTCCCACGTTTACAATGATTTTCAGACTCATTTTTATCAGGATATTCTCTCTATGTATGAGAATCCATTCGCATATATATATATATATATATATATATATATATATATATATATATATATATATATATATATTCATATCTTTTTTCATACACGCTGTCTTTAATACAACATTTCCGCGCGCGGAAAAAAATGTAATGCTCGAATATCTAGATTCTGGTTGATAGAACTAAACTGCGTATTGCTGCTGCAACAATACTTTGTTATTGCTCTTACAGCAATATTACTTTGCTGTGCCAGCAAAATAATAATAATACAATATCACCGACAACTATAATATAGCTAAGACAGCAATATGTACGGTTACTCAGTCTCAAAACAAAATCTCGCTAATCCTCTTTTTCATCTGCTGCACATTTCCTCCAAAAAGAAAAGGAAAACTAAATCCCCGCCGATTAGCAAACAAGCAGCCACGAAGAAACTGCAACCTGTACCCTGGACAAAACCGCCCGCAGAAAGAAAAAACACCGTACGGTCTGCGTCAACGCTGCACCGATCCCAACGGCAAAAGAGGCTCATTATCCACGTTAATGGCCGAGCTTTCAAGTCGTGCACCTTTGACCCGCCGCAAGCTGCTCCAAAAGAGTCGTTACAGCTGTATACCTCCTCGCTGAACCGCGCCCACTGCGGTGCGTCGGAGACGGTTTTTTTCACTTCCGGGTGCTGCGAGCGGGCTAAATATGTGTCGCGCGACAGACGCACTGGTGCGCTGCTCGTGGTTGCCTTGCGAGAAGAAGCCATCAAGCGTGGACGGAAAATGCGAGGGGGGGATAGGAGGTGGAGATTGGGATCTTGCGAGGAAGTGGTTTCTTTTTGCCGGGAAGCGGTGTGCGGAGCAGTTGGAGGCGAGATTTTTCTTTGCTATGGTTGTCTTGGTTTTAAAGTAATGTTTCTTAAGAAAAAAGGAATAGGTCAAATTGGACTGAGAAAATGACGTTATTGATGTTGATATATAATGTAATAGTTAACATATGAACGTTAGAGCCAACATGTTTTTGCTAACGCTTTAAATGACAGAATATTTTGTCTCTCAAAAGATGATTATTTTTCTTAGTTTATTATTTTTAAATGCTTTATACCTACTATCCCAGCTGGGACAGTTTTTGATCAATTAACTCCTGATTAGATTTTGTATTAAGAAAAGTAAATTTTACTCAAACGATTTAAACATTAAATCCTATATATAGTCAATAATAATTTCTTAAAACAATCTTTTGTCAAAAAGCAGCTAAAAATAATAACATAGCCTTTTACACTATACAGAATGATTTTCATTATTTTTCGAAGTACGGTTGATTTCATTTAAATTATTTAACACTTAAAAATACATAGATAAAATTTGTACTGGAGGTCTACAATTTCTTCTACATTTACTGCACGATATCCATAGGGATTGTTTACTTTGCTATCAAGATACAATATTTACCAGCTACTAAAAGTTATATATCCTACAAAGTGCAATAGCAGTTCGCGAGTTAAACACTGCGTGAGTAGTACACAGTACATGTAAACTTCAATGAATTGTTTTAACGTTTTCTGCACATTAGAAAAGCACTCTATTATAAAGTAAACGTCTTCTTATGTTCTGTATATCAAGGAAAACAATTTATTTCAATATGAGCTAGAAGAAATCAACAAACTAATTTCCTGCAGCCAACCTCTACTTCCATTTCCTTTCGTGACATTGCGTTTAGCTTAAATCAAATAATGCACACGCGGAATTGCAGGTAATTCTAATGTATTGTTGTTCCGGAAGAAAAGACGAGGGTTGCGCGCACTCGGGTTCCATTCAAGCAATCCCGCAAAGTATCCCCCCACATATAAGGAGGCATTAGGAGGAAAGTCGTGGATAACGAAAATAAATTGCGAAGGGTTTTCCCTTTTCCCCTAAAGCGATATGTCAGATTGTCCGGATGAACGGGCCGAGCGACCCTGAGACTGTCCTCAATCATATACTTATAAATTTCGTATGTAACTGCGGGAGGTAATATCATTTGACTCTGCATTTTTTTTAAAGAAAATGTTCAGAAGATGAGCTTGCCGACCTGAATAAGATTACGTTCATATGATTATTTGAAGCGCTTCTGAGTTATTTATTTTTTGATTAAGTATAATAAAAATCATTTAATAATGATGATGATTCAGCAATTTACATTAGAAATATAGGATACGAGCTGGCTGGAGCTACTATAAAAATGATAAGAAATATGAAGATTAATGACTCAAATGCTGTTATAATCTGCCATCAGTTTCAAAAATACATTGTACATTAGATTTGATGAGTATAAAAACCTATCACGTAAACAAATATTGCAAACAATTATAGGCGTGGGAGCTACAAACTGTAACATATGCAATTGCCTAGTGCAATGGTAACGGTTGTACATGGAATTGAATTTGTAGTTGACCTTAGTGGAATTGTGACTATGTATACAACTCGCCCTTACTACAAAATGTACGATTGCAAGCACTAAATTTATGTATTTAGAGGTGTAACAATTTGTGGCTTGCACAGTACACAGTTAGAATTATATGATATTTACGAGTTACCCATAATCGTCTAAAACTATATGTAAAGCATTTAAATTAAAAGTAAATAAACAAATAATTTTTTTAATTCTTTTAAATAATTTGTTGTTTGCAGCTGTCATTATTACAAACTACTTAAAGCTGTTTTGAACATTTATTAACCTCCCCCCCCAGGCAATAACTATCACGGATTTATCTACGTCTCTAATAAAATTTATGTTTGAAGCTTTTTCGTTTACTAGCTCACCGAATATAATGCAAGTCATTTCTATCATCAAAGTTTTTGTAACTCGCCGAACTTGGCAGTTCTTCACGATGCCGAGTTCATCACAATTATTCCGCTACTTCAAATTACTATGTTAGCTTCACGAGCAATAATTTCTCTAATATTCTAACTGCACAAATATACTGTATATTAAATAAAACTTAAAAAATGTACTTGCGTGCATAGAAAAATCATTCACCCAATTTTGTAACTTTATCAGTTAGATACAGTATTTTTATCAGTGTAGTCTTTGATATCGCGTGTTGCAGTAAAATTAAATTCATGCTACGGTAACTACAATTACAATTGTATTGTATCTAGAGCTAACTATAACTATCCTTTAACGTATCCTTATTAAAATTATACACAATCACAATATATAACTAAAACTAAACCTACCATTTTAATCACATTAAATTCTATCGCACGCTAAAATCAATAAACCAATTCCCTACAAACACAAATCAACCCGTTCCACAAAATAAGAATCCGATACCCATCTCCTCGTAAAAACAATAGCAACGAGCTCCCCTCCGCGCTCCCCTTTCACATAATTCGCGCCATACTTCGGATATCAACAATGAACCGCGACGAGCAATCGCCCCTCCGCGAATACCAGCGAGAGGAGGAGCGTGGCACAAGAAAAAAAAGCAGCAGCCAGTGCATGCGATGCAGCATCGGAAAGAAGCGAGATAGCGCGCAATTTGCCCTATACACGTGTATAATATGACGCGAGTCTAGCGAGTTCAGCTACCCCCTGCGGTGGCTTGCCATTGTGGCTCGCACTGGCAGTGTACAGCGTGCCATTCATCCCGACGAGAGAGAGAGGAGAGCGACATTATTATTCGTCTGGCTCGGCACGCGCGCGCGCACGCTCCAGACTCTCTTCTCTCTCTCTCTCTCGTTTTATGCGGAGTCGAGAGGTTGATTAAAGGCAGATTAAGCACGACGAGAATACTCGCCGGGAGTCGGTGGTGTCTCTTTTTTTATAGTTGGCGCTCAGTGTCCGCTGATCGATTGTTCGTTTTAATGACTGCGTCGCGTTTAATATTACGTGATTGGGGTGGTAATTGTGAGGAGGTGCTTTGGGTACGGCTCGTTTGGAGGGTATTTTTAGGTTGAGGGGTTTTGGGGTGGAATTGTTTTGGACACTTTGCAAGGGTGGAAAGGAAACAGTAGTAGTTGGAAGTTCTTGAGAATTTTTTTTTAATGCAAATGTACTTTTAAATATAGTAGTAGCGTTGCAGAAAATTTGTTGAAAATGAAACGGTAGTAAGAAGTTTTTGAGAATTTTGGTTGAAAATATCATGTTTCGTGACAGTTTGAGTACACGGAAAGTTTCCGTAGAGTACGATGCTTCTTATTAAATTACTAAAGTTGAAATTAGATTTCGCATTATTTATTTATTTTAAGAACTTTAGTACGTTAGTAAATTAATTATTTAATAATGATTGTAGAACATACTTAAACAAAACTACAATCATTTAAAAATTGCATAATACTACACTGATTTATAATCATCGTACCTTATACTTAATATTTACAGTAAAATTATTGAAATAATCATAAAAAGTATTAAAGATTGGGAATGAAATCGTCAAGCACCCATTGTCATAACTCATCATTCTCTGGGAGTCTATGATTCATTTTTTTAATGTAGAAGTTTTCATCATTCTGAATTGAATTTCTTTTTGTTGATTCCACTATCAGATTCATTCTCATGCCAACTTTATAGTTCCTTTTATATTGTCTAATGTTCCTGCACAATAGTAAATAAAACTTTTATCACCATTGATTATTATCTTTATAATGTTGTATTTTTCTTTATAGATTTTCTTTGGTGATTTTGTAATAAATTTTTGTACTCAAGCAGTAAAAGTTTTTTTAAATTTGTTAATTTTATTTAGGTTATGTTAAAATAGTATATCTATATCATAGCATTTTTCAACAGATATCGAGAAATGCATGGGCGTCTACACTTCAGGCTAGTTTTAGTTGAGTTTTTCTGCAATTTCATAAGTTAATTATTTATTAGCAAATGCCTATTTTTAGACCAGAGTTGTAGAAGAGTTATTTTTCTAATAAATTAATAGTCATGCTATTGTTAGATAAGTCAGATTTGTCTGTTAACTCTCTCTCTCTCTCTCTTTCTCTCTCTCTCTTTCTCTCTCTCTCTCTTTCTCTCTCTCTCTTTCTTTCTCTCTCTCTCTCTCTCTTTCTCTTTCTCTCTCTCTCTCTCTTACTCTCTCTCTCTTTCTCTCTTTCTATCTCTCTCTCTATCTCTCTCTCTCTCTCTCTCTTTCTCTCTCTCTCTCTTTCTCTCTCTCTCTCTTTCTCTCTCTCTCTCTTTCTCTCTCTCTCTCTCTTTCTCTCTCTCTCTTTCTCTCTCTCTCTTTCTCTCTCTCTCTCTCTCTCAACGTTCATAAATTATACGATTCTCTCAACATTTAAAAAGGGATGAGTTTGAATAAAAAAAAATATTTATTAAATGTACATTAACTGAAAATACGAAATCGTAAACGACCTATAAATATAATAAAATAACAAATCATTTCGATACTTCATATTTTAACAACGATAAACCTACACATTAATTATAAAATAAAAATTAAAATTCCCACTACTCTCAATTAAAATGCCGTAAAGCCAAAACCCCAACCCTACAACCCGAATTCCAAAAAACAACTCAAAACCACTCATATTCCTGTCTCTTCCACCGGCGTTGCAGCTCCGCCGCGGGACACTTGCGACTCGACACTGTATCCAGAACCTGCCCGCGAGCAATTAGGAGAGCCGCGAGGCATCGCAATGAACATCGCCGACAGATTATACACCGGTCGCTCGCTCGCGCGCGCGCGTGCATACAATGAGGGAAGGAGACACGCGCGGGAGAGCCGGAAGTGTTTGCCGCCGCGTTGCGGTGGTGTACGACACAACACCGGCCGGCGCGTCGGACGCGTGCACCAACGACGCGATGCTGCCGCTGCACTGCACCGCTAATTATCGAAGGGACTGACCGAAGGAACAATACCGGGGGGATGGTTTAGAGTGTCCCTGGGTATGTACGTGATTTGAGGTTGTGGTGGATGTAGGTTCTTGGGAGAATGTTGGTTTAACGGAGACGTAAGCACGGATGTTATCATTATTTTGTAATTTATTGTACGGAATGTATACATTTTTAGTGTTGACGTGAACGAATAGATGGATAATGTACATATTCACAAATTTTGGTTCATTCTGTGCAATACAAAAATGTAAATCTTTTTTTACAAAATATTTCTGTTATGCATACAATGAATTATTAATTCTAAGCGGAACATGAACTATTGAAACCGGATTACACAGCGCGTACAACCTTAAATCACGGGTATAGTTAAGTATAAAAACATTTATTGTTTGTCGCTTAATTCAAAATGCGGATGATTCAAATCTAAAACAGTGCGTATGTAGTTAAATATATTTTCCTAAAAATACCGATAAATTATTATTTTGGAACTCTATCAATGGACATTTTTGTAAGAACGCTCGAAGTTACTAATTACCGTGTTAGTTAATAGATATAATTAATTTAAGAGCAGGATAATTTGTTGACGTTTTCAAGGTCCGCCTCTAAAAAAGATATTTTGAACTGGTTTTTCCTTTAATAGACTATCCGATATCCGATGCAGATGTTGGAACCATTTCAAAGATAATAATGTTTTTTTTTTCGATCGAGTAAGGACCTTCACAGTTAGTTGAAGGATAATGTCTTTTGAGGTTGTTTTAAATGTGTATAGAGATAGATGTAATATAATTTGCAAAAAAACTTATATGTATAACAGTATGAAACTTTTACAAAATATACGAAAGTCCTCCTACAGCAAGAAGCAGGGAAAACAATATACGAGATTTAAGTTTTTAAGTTTTAATAACAGGTTCGTTAATAAAGTTTAAGAAACTCGAGTAATAAAGGCTTGTTTCAAGTCTAAAGAGTATTTTATAAGTGGTTCAATTTCTACTACGAGAAGTTTCAATTTTATTAAACAAGTTATAAATTTTGAAAAGCTTGCCTAAGTCTTACCTAAATAATAACCATTACATGTAGATGTAGGTACAGACCTATATTATCAAGAAATGTCAATACACAAAATAAAATTAATAATTTTTAAGTAACTGTCGAAGATAATAACAAAACGGTAAAGGTAAAGAGATATAGAGTAATGCGTTTTGATGAAATTATATGAAGGAAGTATCCATCTATATTTATAATGTTATTATACGTTTTTGTTTCCTAAAGTTATTCCGAATTTTTATAGATTTTTGTTTAGTATAGATACTATAGATAGATAGTAACCATTATTAGGTTTTTCTTCATATGGAAACTCAATTTCCACATGCAGGTTAATAAAAATCAAATTATTTAAAGTAGTCTTTGATATAGCTAATAATTGATCAACATTCTAAAAATAAAACAGTGAAAAGTATGTCACTATCACTGAATTTCTGAATATTCACTGCTAAATTAGTCAATTATTTACTAATCTTCAGTGAAAAAGTTAATATTTTCTGCTGAATCAGTATATTTGACATACTTTTCACTGTTTCATTTTTAGAAAGAACAAATTCACTTCAATCTGAGTCCACCGGCATTTACTGCCAAAAAATGAAACTTTCACACAAAAAAGTGTTTACTATAAACCAAGAATTAAAAAAAGCACATAATTCCTACCTAAGCTGTAAATCACATATTACATTACACCTTGCTCCCAAAAAATCAAATTACTTTTCCAATTTAGAACCCGAGTTACACAAGGCCCCTGGCTATCGAGTTAACAATTTCCACATTAATGCGCGCCCCCGCAATGATTGAATGTGCCTCGGCGTTAAATATTTATAACGCCGAAGGGTCGTCGTGGCGGCGTGTATTCGGCGCGCGTCGCCCCCTACAAATTACGCAGGCGTCGCGGCGCCCCGAGACCTACGGACCCCCTTAACGCACTCGAAGCCGCAGGTAGTCTTCTGCAGCAGCAGCCATCTTTCCCCCCTGATTCCCTGTGACTTAATTAAAGGAAGGAAAGTCGCTCGCACGCGCGCAAGAGAGAGAGAGAAAGAGAGAGAGAGAGAGCGAGAGCTCGAAGCTTTTTTGCCGCGACACTTCCCTTTCTCGCAGGAAGATTCCCAAGAGCTGAGTGAATTTCGGTTGGAGGTTGCTTCCTGTTAGGTAGAAAGTGATTCGTGGTACTCAATTTAAAAGATGTAGTTTGAATTGTGATTTATTTTTGTTGTATTGTTGAACAAATGTTATGTAAAAATTAATTGTTTGTAATAATAATCTTTTATGATGATAAATGTATAGCTAATGACATGGTTAAATAATAGACTAACTTTTTTATATTACAAAATTTATTTAAATAATATACAAAGTGATATAATATAGTATATATTCTTTGATTATTTCTATACATAAAATAAACTTTATTTTAGTAAAAAATGTGACATTTTATTAAAATAATAAAGATTTAAACTAAAGAATAAAAACGTTTTTTGCTGAAGATGTGTGACAAGTACGTACATTTGTTGTGCTGATTAAAAAAAGAAGATTCTAAATCAACTCTTCTTTGTGTATAAGGGATAGAAAATAATTTACGATTTGTTAAGTCTATATGACGAAATCTAAAAAAAAATGTACTTTTTTCGGTCCAGAAATAACAAAAAAAATTTGAATGCTGGGGTTTCCAAACCTTGTTTATCTTGTTTTAGGGACCAAATTATGTGGAAAAACGTGTTTAAACAATAAAAATTCGCCATGTGACTATGGTTTTTTTCGTATTTTTGATGATTCTTCGGGTAAACGGCATCCTTAACTGCGCAGTAAAACCCTTTTCTTTTCTATATATAAAAAACAGTAAAAAACACCTAATTTACCAGAAAAACAGTCACATGATCAATTTGCATTGTTCAAACGCGATTTTCTTCATAATTTGACCCCTAAAACAAGATAGAAAAGGTTTGGAAACCCCAGCATTCAAATTTTCTTTGCTATTTCTGGACCCAAAAAAGTTCATTTTTTTTAGATTTCGTCATATGTATAGACAGACTTCAAATGAAACCTGCTTTACACGTGTTTTGTAATATTTTGTTGTCTTAATCACTTCAAGATATATGGTACACTTTTCGTGGTATAGACAGTCTTATGAACAGTACAATTACTGTACAAAGTAAAAACTTATCTATATAAAGCCTATAGCACAGCAACTGACGTAGACGTCGTAAATTGCGTTAACTCCGTCAACGGCATGCGACATCTGCGACATTGTCGTCAAGTGCTGTGCGATACAGTCGCTTGCAACAGTATCATAGGTATCGTATGCCGTTGTCGGGGGTAACGCACAAGAACTGACGTATTATACGTTCTGACATGGGCCTACGCAAACTGTAAAAATCACTCGAAATTACAATGCACAACGTTAAAAAAATCATTATTATTTTAAAATAATTTAAATTAGGTAATTTAAAATGAATCTATTTTTCATAGTATAAGATTACTTTTTATATCCAGTTAAAAATACAAACGCAATCACATCTATTTTGAAGAATTGGTACAGTAGTTTAGATTACTATATAATTTATTAGGCTAATATAAAATTCAAATGAAATTTCAGTAAGATATTGACCATTCTCCCTAAATCATATTCTCATGAAACACGTCACCAATTTTCAAACAAGATTCCTTTAGAATATCCCTAAGAAAATTTCCCCCTCGAAAGTGTATAAAACCATCGATCACTCCAACTTCTTCCATAAATTGTCCATGCATTACAAATAATCAACCTCAAAATAACCCATTCTCCCCCAAGCCATTAAATTCCCTCCTTATCCAAACCAACACTCACCCATACGCAAATCCACCATCAACCTTACCCCGTTAACCACGTAAATAAACAAGCTCCTCTCGCGACATTCCGCTTCCATACAACTTATACCCACAATCCTCTCGTATCTCCCGAGTCATTCATCTATCTCTCGTCCAAAGTGGAGACGCACAGTTGCGCGCGCTCGGCTAGATTTTTTCCGCAGGCTTTCGCGGAAACCGGAAGATCGCGGCGGCCGATGTAACCGGTCGCGCTTTGCGGCTTGGCTGACCCTTGGACGCGCTTCCCTTTCGCCACGGAGAGATAATCTGCTGCGGCCGAGTGCACGCGTGTATTGAGTGTAACGCGCGGTGTACCCGCAGTACACGCGCGTAATCTAGATAAATTGCAAATTGCGCTGGGTGTCGCGCGGGGTTTATGGGCAGTGTGTGATCCTGGATGCGGTGTTCTTTCGTTTGATTAGATTGCGGGAGAAGGATGCCGATGTAGCGGTACGCGCTTCGATGAGTGTGATGAGGTTATGGTTAAGAGTTTTAATGCTGGTTAACAAAGTTTTAGTGGACGATCCCATGAAAGAATTTGCCAGCAGTGATTGTATGCCAGTAAATTATTTTTCGGTGATGAAACAATAAAGGGATTATATCGTTTTGATAAGAATGGGCCAGTAGAAAAAATCGACGTTGGTCCGAAAAACGTCTCAGAGTCGGTGCAATACTTTTTGCCGATATTGAAAAAAAACAAAACATCGTGAAATCGTCAAGTGTAACTTAACCTACTTCTTAGGCTAGTTTTTAACCAAATATTAATTTAATGTACGATTACTAACATTACGTGAAATTTTCGGCCGCGCGATAGTAATCTGTAGTTATGATTATTACACTAAACTTTGAGTGAAGTGTCTCGCATGTGTCTAAAAATTTATATTTCTTGTACAATTTTGAATATATCAAGAAGAAAAGTGTTGTACTGGCCCACTCTTATCATCCCCGCTACATCTCAGTGCTGGACCTCTAACATTTGCAAGTACTGGTAGTGTCGACAACTAATACTCGAACAGTATTCTGCCGAGAGTAAATTCTTCCATGGGATAGTTGATTTAACGCTAATTTCTGTTAAAATATTCAAACAGATTTTTGTCTTCTTATTTATAAAGTAATTTGTTTAATAAAAAGTACCCGTTTTGCGCTAAAAAGTATATAATAATGTTTCCTTTCTGAAAAGACTTTGAATTACTCAAAAATAGTACATTATGTAACAAGGGCAAAAAGTCGAATATATTTCTCGCGGGTGAGTTTACTGCTACAGTATCACTCGAGGGAAAAATCGACTTTTTTCTCGAGTTACATATAGTACTTTGTGCCCATCTCAACTGTGGCCACTTTTTGACTTGAAAATTGAATTTGACGGGACTAATGCACTGTTAAAAGACAATCGAAAATCAGGTTTATTGGTAGAACTTGATGAAATAAAGGAATTTGGACTATTTTCTAATAAAGTCACTAAGTAATTTACGGGGAAAAAAATAACTTTTTTCCCGCTAATCGTTGTTGCAGGCAAACGTGTAATTTTGGTCTCACTTTTCAGGGAAAAAAATGGTCATTTTCGTTCAGATGGGCATAGAAGATGTTATGTTTTGTAATTCAAAGTTCTCTGAAAAGTAAGAATGTGAGATACTTTTTGAGGGTTCAAAATATTCCTTATTTTGAGACGACGTGAGGACAATTCTTACATCTTCATTAAATAAATTACTATTTAGATAGAAGACCTCCTAAACAAAACCGTAAACAAAGCTCATAAACCAAAACCCAAAAAATTCTGCCCAGGCAGCACTATCATTCAAAAAGAATTCTAAAAGAGTTCATGAACATAATTTTTAAGGTATTCATAAAATTTTGACTATAATAAGAATTCATAAAGAGTTATTGAATTTCATGCGATTCAGACATTTCAAATGAATTTTTTATGAACTATTTCTGATTAGTTAGAGAATAATTCCTAAGCTCTACACACACTGTTCTAGAACTTGTAATATAACGATTTTAAGAATTTTTATAAAAGTTGTATGAATTCTATTAGGCAGATATTCATGAACGCCTTTCGAATACTAAAAGAAATACTCTACAAACTCAAAAAGCGTTATCTCAGATTGTTTTCTACTTATTGTAAACAAAATCTTAATTCTTTATGTAATCTACGAATTAATTAATGAGTGCTTTTATGCTCCTTTTTAAAACTTATTTGTAACATAAGAAGAATTCCGAACTCTGTACGAACTCTTTACGATGTAACATTAAATGCTCCATTTGAATTCTTTCATAACTCCCGCATATATCTCAAACCAAATCCTTCAAAAAATTCGTTATTCAAAAACAATCCATTTCGAATTCAAACTACCGTCTGGCCTCTCCACCTGACGCACAATCAACCGGCACACAACGGAACCACCACCTCGTCTCCCTCCGCAGCCACACCGCGCCACCATCCCAGTCACACTCCACCGACATCCTCCGAAACACTCGCCTAAAAGACAACAAAAGAACACCATCAAAGGAAAAGACAGCCGGCACAAAAACGCGGAAAAAAAGGATCGAGCGTCTGCAGAAGCAGGTCGCAATAGACATCCAACTCCTTACGGCTCCGGTGCTGCGGCAGAGCAACGTCCGTTCCGGACTGAGGCACGCGAGACTTGGCTCCTCCGCTGTATAATTGAGCGCGATGAGCGCGCTCGCGCTGCTGTTCGCCCATCTGCACCGAGGAGAGCACGTACACGAGAAGTCGGGAGTGTACGTACGAAGGTGTAACCGTGGGTTTACGAGGGTGTATGCGTGAGCTGGTGTGGAGATGTGTGTACATATGGAGCGCGAGGAAATGCGTAATCGCGTCGGTGGTGCATGATTATGAGAGGTATGGAGGCGTGTGTGGGGGGACGCGGAGCGTAGCAGTGCGGAGTGCGTTATGAGGTGTGTATGAGAGCGCGAGGGAAGAGTTGGGAGTTTAGGATTGGCTGGGTGATTTTGTGTGCGTGTGTGATAGATACTGATGTTTTGAGAGGTTGGAGGTTCCGTTTAATGTGAATCGATGAGTGAAAACCATCGTGATTTATTTATATATTTTATTCCATGAAATTAAATTTTGTAGAAATTTGAGGTTTAAAATAAATAGCAAAAGTTTTTATATAATTTCCACATATTTTAGTGCTTGAATTAAAATTTAATACCGATTCTCGCTCTGTAAATAAGAGATTTAAAAGGTTATTTATCAAATTAAAAAATGTTCCCATAATCCGCAAGACACAATGTACAAAATGTCATTTTTCCAGATAAATATATACTGAGAAAGTAGCTCATTTGCTTTTCCGTTGGGGACAAACATTCAGTTTCTTGCACACTCTTCTTTACAAATAGCCAATAGAAAGCTTGGATTTTGCACTTTGTTATGCAATTTATTAAAATTATTTATTTTACTATATGACCAACGTCCTATTGAGATATGAATATTGATTTATATTAAATCAACTTTTCATTTCTTTATTTACTTATTCCTGCAACTCTATTAATTTTATTAAATGATTTCAAGAACTTTAAAAGTCTATTGTTATCCTAAGAAAATGTATATTGTTATTACGAAAAAAACCATACTATAGAAATAATTAGATACCCAAAATTCCAATATTGGCACGGAATTTACATAAAATGTATGCATGCATAAGTACCCATATAAGAGGTATTTGACTATGTTAAGTCAGATAAGAACCGTCAATATTTTGAGTGATAAAATGGACGGTATTATATTATATCACTTTTAATCGTCATAGCGATTTTGAAGATAATGGCACTGTGTGTTCGACTATGTGTAATGGTTATCGCTATCCCACACGAAATACTTTGTATGGGATAACAAAATTTTCTTTGAGTATTTCTGAAATTTTATAAATATAGGCGCATATTTTGAACGTTACAATAAAGTTTATGGATAATAAAAGTGAAAAATATTTAGCTATTCGAGCCAAAATAATTTTGATTTTTATAAGCTTCTGCAGCACGTATTTCATTTTTAAGTTGTAAAGTTTTATTTTTAAATGTTTACAATAAAATAAAGTCATCTTTACAGAGAAACGCTTTGCACCAAAGAGTAGATGATATAAGTATTCGCTACCCTGAACTTGATTAGAAGAAGGCTAAGAATTTATTATAGAACAAAGTGTCTAAACAGCACCTTGAATTTCAACTTAACATTCTCTTAGGTCAAGAGGTAGATCCATGATTTAATACTTAAAGCAATTCGAGTGTAATAGCTTGATTAAGTATTATATGCATTCTTCGTTAAATGTAATCGGCTAAACTTAAATTATGTATTTAAAATATTAATTTGATTAATTTACTTTTAATGTAACAATTAGGTGTATTATTTAAGTTGCATTTATAAAATGAATTGATTTTAATATTTATATATTTCATTGCATTACCGAACATTCTTTTATAAACAAAACTTACGTATAAAATATAAACCAAAAATTTTATTAACTATAAATTAATATTATAGATGATTAAAACTTTAATTGTGATCAATATTAATATTTAATAATAATATTTCTGAATTTTATTAATACATTTTTGAAAATAAAATAACACTTCAAATCTCTACATAATAAATTACTAACTTTGCAATAATAATTATCAAAAATGAATACTCAAAAGCCTAAGAGCGACAATTATTTTCACATAATAACCCCATCAACATTCTTATCCCGATCAAAATGCACATTTCTCTTTCGACTCCTCGCGACAGCTCACCTTATTCGCCCAATTAGGTAATAACGCTCGCATTAAGAACCGCCGAAAGGAACAGGTTCCCGCGAGCTCGACGAAAATTCGAACCGGATACCTTCGCTCGGATGCAGGTAACGAGGCGAAATGCGACTCTCGCTGTGCGCGCGTATAACATGGCACACGCGCTGCCCGCCGCGAGAGAAACGGGGAGAAAGATTTCTCTGACCTTAAAAGTGCGCTCGCGGCTCGCTCATTTTTTTTTCTCTCCTTGTTTTTTCTTTCGAAGCGCCTCGTGATCGTCCGTCTTTAGAGCTTAATTGAATGCAGCAGCCGCGAGCGAGGGATCGATGCGGCGGCAGATGGACGAGTGGCATGCTCGCGATTCAATAGAGCGATGGGTTTGAAAGGCCGCGGAGAGACGCGCGAACACGTGTTTTATTTCGTGCCGCGCGTTCGACTGATTCGTGTTGAGTGCCGGACAGTGTGAATGAGTAAACAGCTGTCTTTTACGAGAGTGTGAACACGGTGAGAGGTGACGGTTGATGGAAAGTCTTATCAATTAATTAGAGTAAACAGGGATTTTGTTGTTTTAAGGTGGCACACTGGAAAAATATGGTAGCAGATGAGATATGTATCGTAGAATTTGCAATATGGAATATATCGTACAATTAAAAAGTTGTAATTGAATTTACGCTATTTTACAAACAAATTTTATTGGAAAACCTTTACGACATAGTTTGTAACTTTACTAAGGTTTAAGTCAATTATTGTGCCCTTCGATATTTGTATTATACAAATTTCAAAATCATATACTAAATCAATACAAAAGTAATTTATATTTAACTACTATTTCACCGAGTTACTAGAAATGATTTAATAATTTTTTAAATAAAAATACCGAGGGTTTAGTAATTGATAAACTCTGATACCATATAAATTAATTATTAGAAGAAAATTAAAACTAGAAACAAAAAAGATTTATTGATAAGAAACAATTAACCTTTGGAAAAAGGTAAAGTCATCATAAATCATAAATCTTAATTGCAAGTCACTCTAGATTAAAGGGAAATGATAAATGGAAATGAAATACTTTTCTTTAGTTCTCTTTATGTAATAAGAAAACGCATTCTCTTAATTAAACCAAGGCCACTTTATCGATCTGAGAATCTATCAAAATGCGCCAATTAAGAATCATAATTTGGAAGAAAACCTTCGAAATTCGAAAGCAGGATACGATACTGATATCTCAAAACCTTCGGCTTTCCCCACTTACATCCGTATTTAAACAACAATATCTCTCAAAAGAATCACGAACCAAAACAACATTAAAGCCCCCCGACATCGAAAAAAAACCATCTCATTTCCCCCGTTTTTCTTATTTACTTTCACGTCGCATCCGCGACGCTCGCTCTTACATTACCCAGCGCTCGAAGAAAAAACCAGGACGAATCCTTCGCGCTCCAGGGCTAAAAACCGAACGCACACACACACAGTACTCTTTAATTCCAATTCCCGTACCTTCCGAGAGTGTCCTTCGCAAAGTCCTCGACTGCACCGGCTACGACGGCGCGGGGAGGTAGATGAGGAGGAGGAGGAGGAGGAGGAGCAGCAGCCTCAACCGTTGACGTCACGACCACCATCGTCGGCGCTGAATCCCCGTTCCATCATACGTCCGGCTTCTCTTTCCCCGTCGGCTCCATCCAACGAGACGGGCAAAAGGATTTCTCTAGAATCGCCGCAGTTTTCAAATCTCCCGCCGAAAAATCTTGGCCCGGCGATTGGCTCGTTGCAGTCACGTGTGTGCACGGTTGGTACGGCCTTGGTGACGCAATAAGATGTTTCCTAGGTCAGGCACGTATGCTTGTATATAACACTGACTTTATTATTTTTTTTTTATCTTCTGCTTGCCGGTGCCCCTGTGAGTTAGTTAGTCGATAAACGCACACACACACGTGTATACACAGACACGAGGAGTGAGAACTAGTTCTGCGCGTCGTTGCACTTGCACTGTGGAGTGTGTCGTCGACTAGGAAGACGCGACACTTTTGCCTTCCGTTCGCAAGAGGCTTTTCCACACGATCGGCATTTTCCGGTTTGAAGAGACTGAGAGGGAGATGACGCAAAAAGTGTGGGATGCTGGCTATAAATGTCATTGAATTACGTCATTGCAGGAAGTGAAAATTTTTTGATGAAAAATACAGTGAAAATCGTAGTGATTGTGGGACGTTCTGGCTTAACGGTACAAAATACCCTTGTACATAGTTATAATTATACTCAGAAATATAGTAAAAATTACTCTGATTTATGGTAAAAATTACCCCGATGTATAGTCAAAATAACACTAATACACAGTCAATATTACCCTATTTAGTGAATAGATAAAATTTCCTTGATAAATAGTCAAAATTACTATGACACATAGTCATAATTACCCTGATACGCGGTCAAAATGATCCTGATATACAATCAAAATTACCAAGGTCATTTTTACCACGAAGTGAAAATATCTCACATTTACAATGATTTTCACGGTATCTTTTATCAGGAAATTCTCTCTGTGTGGATTTAGGCTTTCTTTGCTGGCTCTAGTATTGAATGGATTGATAGTTTTATTTATCTTATATTTTATTTATAGAAGCTGAAGAATGGTACAAGATTATTAATTCACGGTTAAGTCGTTGATTAGACAAAACAAAATATTGAAATCGAAAAAGAATTCATAATAAAATATAAATATAGATATAAATATAATAGCATTATATCGCACGATTTTACTGAAATTTTCATTATAATAAAAGAATATTTTCATCATTCTTCATTACGAATGACACGAAAGAACAAATCATTTCAAGTTGTTATGTCACGATGAAGTTTTGAAATTAAGATTGCAGGTTACTTAATATCGTTCTCCAAATTATTATTACTCTTTTACGATTCATTCGATATTTAAAATAGAGAAAGTATGAAGTACATACTTTTATTTTCAAATACTCCAATTTCGCTTATGTTGTAGTTTTACATTTGATTGCAATTGTTACTGTTGAAATAGGAAAAAAATTCATTTTTACATCCGTCCGTCATCTACGTCAATCCATTCGTGCTTTCCTTTTACAGAACCAGGAACAAAGCAGAACTCCGATTTTTAAATTTTCATAACGTGTCAGACTACAGAAGGGTTGTCAATAAGCTTTTACGTCTATCTGTTACTTTTGTAGGCACCAAAAATAAATCTCATTGACATTTCTTCTTTTCCACTGACATCCTCTACTATAAACCTTCACTCCATTTATCAAAAATAAAACTAGCGTCATAGACCCACTTTTCGGTCAGTTAAGAGTCACTCTATGTAGTTTTCGGTTAACTTTCTTTAAATAAAAGCATATTTTATTGCAACTTTTCATGCTATGTATACAGATTTTTAATCATTATCATTTTATTATGTGAAAATTAAACCACACATAAATGTCCAAACAGAGTTGTTCATACAACATTATTGCTTATAACTTCCCGGGTTGAGCTTTTTAACTTTAAAGTCTGCAACCTCGCAAATTAAAGTTCCACATCCATCCTACGTTATTATAGTAATCTAAAGTCCAGTTTCTCACAAATTATTCTAAATTATTAATCGTTCTTAAAATGAACTTCACAGAGCACAAAATTACTGTACTTGAAAATGACTCTTTGTCTAGAAACTCGTACACTTCAGAAAAAAATGATCATTGTTGCAGATTAAACCCAACGATTATTACAATGCAAATAACCAAACATTGACTCCTAACCAAAAACTGAGCCCCTGACTGTATCCCACCTTTCCCCAACAACACAACACACCACCACAACGCACTTCGAATCTATATATATATATAACTATCTTGGGCACAGCGCACAAAACTGCATCACCACGTGCAGCTACAACCGAATGCAACCGCGAAGCTCTCGCGAGAGCGAAAACGGCGAGGGGGGTTTCTTCGAAGCCGAGCGGCGCAGCGCGACTGAGACTGCGGTCCGCGCGGAGCGTTCACCTTCCTCCCGGCCTCTTCTCCCTCTCTCTCTCTCTCTCTCTAGCTTCTTTCCTTTCCTCTGGGTATATAGCGCGCGCGCACGTGTCGTTGCGCTCGAGAGGCGTAGATGTAACGTCAGTGCACGTACGTGGGCGCGAGTATAAGTGCGATATCTGTGGATGAAACTGCAGACCCCGCGAGCCTCGTGAGAGGGATCATGTGTAGGAAGGAGGGTGGGGGGAAACGTGAGCCTTGGGGTGGACTTTGATTTTTAAAGGTTGTGGGCTTTTCTATGATGTTAGACTGAAATGGTATTTTAATATGTAATTTTCAAACATGTTTCGTAAAATTTGGTATTTAGTAAGGGTCTGATTAGCGGTAATAATTATGAATCTAGTGTGTATTGCAGAATTCAAGATGGTGGGCCTAATGTGACAGACACTATCAAAAAATGTTCCCAAATCCAACAATTTTCAGGAATTTAGATACCATTT
This sequence comes from Gastracanthus pulcherrimus, assembly GCA_949152435.1. NCBI lineage: Eukaryota > Metazoa > Arthropoda > Insecta > Hymenoptera > Pteromalidae > Gastracanthus > Gastracanthus pulcherrimus. The sequence goes on from OX424575.1 coordinate 27,289,218, forward strand.
CTAGGTTTGCTACTTTAAATTTTGCAAGTTCGACGTTACTAGGAAATTACGAAACTTATAATTAGCGAAGCTAGGAGATTTTGCACATCAAGTTTCCGAAAAAATCTCGATTTATTTTATTTTTGGACGATAATTGAAAATGTCGGCCATTTTATATGTTAGTTTTTCGTTAGATTCGTAATCCGAGACCTCAAAAACCATTTTATATCAAGTTTTGTAAATGAAAATCTCGAAAATTGTTAGATGTATATAAAAGATAAGTCTCCATGTAAGTAAAAGAGAATCAGTACATGGAGAGAATCAAACATCACTGACTGATACGTCTTGCGTATTACTGGTTATGTTAGCGATGGAAATTGTCAAATTTTAGAAAAACGCATTACTCATTAATATCCACGTATGAACCAGTGATTTCCGGGAATCACTGAATAATGCGTATGACACTACTGGTTCATGTGCGGACATTACTGAGTAATGCGTAGAGTAAAGCGAGCCTTGGGGTAAAGAGAGCTTTTTGCTTATTGACTTTAGTCTCACTGTATTGAACATTAGTGTTCAGAAAAATTTGAGAATATGCATTTTAAAAGTCTGTAACTATACGATAAAGTAAACGTGCATTTGTGTTCTTTGTTTAAAAATTGAAAAATAATAACACTTTCGAGATACTTGAGTTGATTTTGGTCTTTCTTATACTGAATTCTAGAACATTTATGGGGAGAAACAAAACCTGAAATTTGCAATTTATTGGAACCATTCCTTAATAGCATGCTACTCTGTAAATGCTATGTACTCGGGGAAAATTGAGCCTTGGACGATATAACATATTAAAGCATGAAGTTAAATAAAAATAAGAATTTTTTCTGTTAATAAAGTAAGTTTTAATTATGTTATGATTTTGACTTTCCTAATTTCATGAATTAATTAGTCAGAATTAAATAAAAATCGAATTTTTCCATTTCTATCAAATTTTTGTTGATTTTGTATTATAAATGTGTTTAGCATGTACAAATGTGTTAAAAACTTCTTTTTAAACATATATTTTAAAGAAAATTAATTATATATTATTTTTACTAGTTAATAACTAAAAGCTCACTTTATTCCGAGTACTAGGCAAAGTGAGCCCAAATGAATTTTTGTATTATATTAACAATTAAAAGTGGTTCTATTTAATTTAAGAAGTTAAAACTTTTAGGTCATTAATGGAAGTCCAAAGTATAGTTTGAAACTAATTACAATGTCTTCAATTCATACATGTTCTTTATTTCGATAAACAAACATTTTCAGGCTCATTTTTCCCCGGTCTCCCCTATTGTGAAAATTTGACAGTTTTCATGCCGAATCACTCAGTGAGGTTCTATTCTTTCCGTGTAGTTGTACCATAAATATAGTAAATGGGAAAAAAAGTTAGCGCCATTACGCCCTTAGATTTAATAGATGAAACAACATTTAGTACTAAATAAATTATAGATTGACATCTTTTTGTAAATAGTTACCGCGGAAGCAAGCTCAAAGCATTATTTTTACGTGATCCTTAGAGAATAATCATTGAAATTTGGTAAGTAAAATGCTCGATAGATATATGTATAGTAAACAAAAAAACTTTTATTTTCGCAATTTGACAGCTTCACTGATTATAGAATTTCAACCTATATCACAAAAGGATTACTTGAAAAACTAAAATGTTGCCTAGAAAATCGAAGAGTTTTACTAATTTGGAATTACGTTTCCACTCTCATGAATGTTGAGAAGAAACAAGTTAAGAGGAGGCCGTATTCGCTGTCCTTGTCTATTCACAGTTTTGCTATTTACTTAAAAAGTAGTTTGTTAATTGAAATACTACGAGTTGACCCCAATTCGTCTTAAAATAAGCAATATTTTGAGACCTATAAAGGAAGAAAACTTCGGAATGGAAATCTTAACCTCAATTTTCGCGATCCGAAGTTTTCTCCAAAAGGAAATAATGTTATGTACTTTTGTAGGATTTTTTCAAAATATTCCTTATTTTAAGACGAATTGTGGTCAACTCTTAGTTTTTCAATTAAGAAACTACTTTTTGAGTAAATAGCAAAAATGTGATTAGACAAGGATAGTAGATACGGCATCCTCTTAATGTTGAAAAAAAATATATATATAAAATAATGGCATAACAAAATCTAATCTATATTCGATGCCGGAGTAAATCGAGTCTTTTTTCATTTTGTATAGTAAAAGTAATACGATTCTTTCTGATAAACACATCTTCAAAATAAATCTAATTTTAACCTCGCATAAAACACGCTGAAATATTTCACGACTTTTCATCTCAGCAACAATAAACAAGACATGTATACATTCTCACTATCACTCCGTAGCCATTAATTAAAATACACATTGTCAAATTCTTCCGAGCACCAAGTTTAAAAACCATTGAAAAACAAACTGAAATAGCTCGCTTTAACCCCGAGGTACACGAGTGCGATACATCGCTGCAACAGCAGCAGTAGCATAGCATCAGCCCCCGCGATCCTTGTGAGAGGCTCCTGTGCAATGCCTTTGCACCCTCCTAACGCCGCCGGCGACGGGGAGTACGTATAGTCCCATTCAGCGGGTGGATGACAAAGGGAAAGTCTCCGCGTTCTCTCGAATCTTCCTGGATTGTGTATGTCTGCAGCGCCAACGTGGGTTGGAGAGGATTTCTTTTTTTTTCAAGAGAGCGAGAGGGTGCATGTATGAATTTTTTTCAAGGTTATAGGACTCGCATGGCGTCGGGCGCGTGAGCTGGTGGCTGCTTTTGTGAAGTTTGAAGCACTACGCTTTAAGTATGTTTTTGTTTCTAGGATGTTGTGGAACATAGGTAGAAAGATTTGTGAAGAGTGACTTATTTTGTAAACTTTCCCTAGGTAGAAAATAATCTAGGACTATGTAGATCTATCTGGTTTTCCATGATAAACTATCGAGGGCCTCGATAAAACTGGATAATATTCTACCAGGGTTGTCTTAAATATTTATTTTAAGATGGAGAGATTCGATTATCCGTTATAGGAATTGTTGAACTCAGTAGTGTTCAACAATTACGAATTTATTTAAATGTTAATTCTTCTCTCTTAGTTTTTAAATAATTAAGTAATTTTAAACATTAACTTATTAAAAAAAAAGTAAATAAGTAAATAAATGATAAGTAATAATAAACAATAAATGCCATGAAATCAGTAATAAAAAAGCAATACATGAATTAATTTTTATTAAAATTTCAAAATATTGTTTCAAATTTCGGGCCTCATTGTTTTCCAAAAAATAAAAAGGAAATTATTCTATATCATAATATTGAAGTTTTTATTTGCCCTCTGTGAAAGGGAAAACGTAGTTGAAAGTGTCGAGGACAAAGGCTCCGTGTATATACTTCAGTCTATCCTTCCATATACATGCGCTTGTTTTTTCAAGAGGGAAAGGGGGTTTGTTTTCTCAAAGATGGTCTGGCAAAGAAGGCATCGTCATTATTGTGAACGTACTCTCTACGATGGTTCAAAGAATACTTTATAACATAGTTTTTCATGCATTACGTTCTTTAGTTTAGTGCTTTATACAAAGATATATGAAAAATTTTAATTTTGTTTGTTTGTATTTTAGTATGTATTTTTAATTTTAAAAAGTAACTCATTCAATCATCAATATTACATATGCTTACAAATTATTTTTTACAAATAAATGCATAATTATTATTAATAAAGTTGCGAGAAAAGAATCCTAATTTAAGAAAACTACGTTTAATATTATTAAAACACCTTGCAACTAAACTATGCCGCGTTAACATAGCAGATTGTAGAGTAGTGAATGGCAGAGTTAATTTTGTCACAATCGATAGTTCATCCGCTGCAGCTAATTAAGTTATCAATAAAAGTTCGCATCGATGATATTTATTTAAAGCGACAATGAAGTATGTAAAAGTGACACAGTTATTTATAATATAATTTTTCATGTAACGAACCATTTACAAATTGTTAAGTTTATTAAGTATCATAGATCACATTTGATCACATCAACAAATTTGAAAATTCAGAACTTGATAAGACAAAACACCAACAAAAGCATTCATCTTGACAATAAAAAGTTCATTGCTACAAAATATTTATCCGCGAACAACGGTAACACCCTGAAAATTATGTTGCAAATATACATCTGAGGCATTCGTAAGTGTTGCATTAGAATATTCGCTAATGATCCAATCAAAAGTTTTACTCCGAAACGCGGTATTCTAAAAGTCATAAAATGCCCCGGTATGACTGTGCAGGCACTTCTTTCCTCGCGAGAGAGAGAACGAGTAAATTCGTCGGGCAATCATGCATGCGCCTCCAATTTCCCGACGAGAGAGACGATTACGTCCACGGCAGACTGCGCACTCACTCGTTTTAGCCCCACGTTTCACTCGTAAGCCGCTTAATTCGCCTTTACGGTCGAACACTTGGCACGCGAATAAAGAAATTATCGCGTAATTTTTGTTAATCATTTTTAATTCTATCATCTGTGTATGATTGTGTGTAATATATAGGTTTATAGAATTTCTATAAATTTTTAAGTTCTACTTGCATTAGTCTGTATATTCAAATACTAAATGACATTTATTTCTATAAATATAGTTAAAAAACGTTACTCCCCTTGAAGTTAATAAGCAAACTAATATTTTGAATTCAAACATTGACATGTTTCCATTAGTAAGGTCGGACGTCCGTTAAATGCAACTAAAATAGGAAAATCAAACGAATTCCTATTCTACATACATTACGCTGTCAATTGACCTGTAAATTGAAAAAAATAACGGACTATTAAACAAGAAATGGTGGTAATTATGAAAATGATGAAAAAAGTTGTTCAAAAAATGATTATTTTGTTTTGTAGTTGTTTATTTTATTTATTTTATTTTATAAGAATCTTTTTGGTTCTTTTGTTTTAGTTGAATGCAATGAACGCCAAACCTGACACCAATATTTGTTCAACTACATGCATGAACTGTATACATTTCTAGTAGTTTTGGAGCTTGCTGATTCTTGTTCTGACGTAATTCGCCGTGGCGAAGGTAGCAAAAACAATGTTAAATTCCCATAAGGTGTCGGAAGTTTGAACTACAATAATGATGGTGCAGTGCATAGCGAGGTTATCAAAAATGACAATTTTATCGCTTTTCAGGATATTTAAAGTATTTAGCTAAAATATTCATTATAATGACTCTTTTTCGTAGACAGAAAAATATTATACACATCATTATTTGTTAGAAATATCTCTAGATATTGTACAACGCAATAAACTTTTTATTTTCCCTATCTCTATAATGTTTGGCACGATCATTATTCTAGTTCCACCTTTCGCCACCTTATGGGAATTTAACTTAGGAAGTACTATCGGTTTCGAATTAGTGTTCAGAAATATCTGAAATTTTGTATACTAGTACGTTTCATACTTCAAACGAAGCTTGGTGTAGGCTTGGTAAGGGTTGGTGTAGGTTTTTTACAAAGCTACACCAACCCAGAAGAAAGATATTAAGAATTTTATATTTAAATTTTTTACGTTTTTAACGCGTACGGTTACGGGAACTCACGTTTCTGACAGTTACAATCATGAAATTCATTAAAACTGCTGTTCTAATTTCGACGTAGCTTTGAGAAATATATATTTAATATCCCATAAATACAATGCAAAAATCCAAATGTTAATTCACCAATTCAGAGAGTTAATATAAGCAAACGAATAAAAATTTTCACGCTCACTCAACCATTTACGCACACGATTTGGCCTGCCACGGAAGTAAGAAACGACCAAACACGCATTTGACTCACGGAGTACCAATAGTACTCCTGTAAAGAAATATGTATGAGATAAAATATCGAAATTAGTATTCCAGTAAAAATTGAGCTGTGACTCTGCTCGACAGAATAAACTAAAGTATCTAAATATCAGAAAATTAATAATTAGGTTAGTTTTACCACTAAATGGAATTTCTATTTATAATTGAATTTGTCTGTGTAATAAATGTTATAAAATTACTTTTAAATGTTTACTATTAATAATTTTAAATATTAGCAACATTAATTTTGCCCGAAGAAAAATTGACTCCCAAGATTAAGTCTAAATGGATAAAAAATTGGACTATTTATGAATGCGTTAATATGTTGATAATAACTCCAAAGTACATCTGTGTCACTTCGGACCCTCGTGCTGAACTATTGTTGACCTTTCACGGTAAATATTATGAAACACCATTAATGAAAATAGCCAGGCCTCTTATACCTTACGATTCCATAAAATATGTCTACAAAAAGCAGCTCCGTATGTCTACAAGTTTGACAAAATTCTTCTAAAGATCTCCGAACTCAGGATTGAAGAATATTTGCGTAAACAGAACGACTATACTGTTTATGGAGTTTAGAATAAAGAGCTGAAAAATCTGAACAATGAAATAAGTATTTTGAGCTTTCAACTTATCATAGTTTTACTTGTAGAGTATCGAGTATCGTTCATTGCTTTTTGTTTTGAATTGTTAGTGCACTCATAAATTGAGAGAAAATAAAAATAAAATTTTAAAAACGCTTCAGATTCTACAAAATTGCTCATATTTGCAAAATTGAAAAGGGCCATTCATTGTTTTCTAAGACGATTTTCACCTTTATTGACCCATGCCCCCCTGATATAAGAATTCATAAGATTATGGTGACCTCCCCCCCCCATCTCTTACGTAATATTTTATAAGTCATAAGGATATAAAACTTTTGAATTTTGAACATCTTTTTCTGTACTTTCACAAGCACGCCATACAGCCCGTGGTTCTGATTAAAACTCTAAGGAACGATTTTTTCAACAAAAATTGGAATCCATATTTCAAATGAAGCCAGAGATATCCATTTTATCAAATTTAGATTTCTCAGAGTTTAAGTTTAATCCATAACCTAGAGGAAGTAGCCGGTCATTGTTATAGTAATTTCTGCAATTGTTATTTGTTCTCCCATGGTTTTTATCCCTCCCCCCACCCCCTACCCTTTGGTAAAAAATCGTAAGATTTTTTACATCCTGCCCACCCCGAAATACCTTACGTAAGTAATGATTGGCCCTATATAAATTTTCTTAATTAATTAAGTATGAATTGTATCATTGTATATGTTTATTGTATTTGCGAAAATTTAAAATTATGCAATAATCAACTTTGTATGTAATTTTATTTAATCCTAGTATCACGTTTATTATTTCAAACCAGTCTTAAATTATAACAATTTTGCTTCCTCACAGAGGAAGCTTTGTGATAGTAAAAATAGAAGTTTTGCTAAAAATATGTGGCCTCGAAAACTTAACTGCACTAATTCTTCTTCAATTTAAGGTGATGCTAAATCCCCTGTCACCGAAAAATACGAGGAACCACTTATTTCATTCAATTTTCAATTTTTAGCAAATATCTCTCTGGAAAGTTGTCGTTTTTTATTAGGACAATAACGTTTCATAAAGATATTTGCTAAAAATTCAAAATTAAATGAGAAAAGTGTTTCCTTGTATTTGTCCGTGACAGGTGGCTTTGCATCACCTTAAGCTACGATTATAGGATTTTATACATAATAGTCGCCATATTGAATCCGCCATTACGAATTTTGAAATTCTGATCCCGGATTCGCAATCAGCCAGCCCGAAAACCTATAAATACACTAAGATACCTAGTCGCATAAAGTACAACAGAAGAATGTGTCCCTGAAAGGGTTAATATTTAGTATTTACTAGTAGTTTGTAAGTTAATGTTTAGTACTTACTATGAAAACCGTCTCTTTTGCTTATAAATTTTAACATACAAAATCACCTATACATTTTCAAATATATATCTTATTCGTCAAGTTATTGTGAGAAACAAGTTTTGTTTAACATATATATTTATTTCCAGATTGTATATATATTTTGTAAAATTAGCGAAATTATTCAATGCCCCTTGATAAATACATAAATTTAAAATCATTCGTCACAGTTTCATAAAAATTCTTAGTGCAAAATTATCTCTCAAACAACGATTCCAGGTAAACCCAAGCTACTTACCGCCACAGACGAATACTCGCCTAACGAGTTTTTCCCGCAACATCCCCGCTTCTCGATAAAAACACAAACATCTCGGGCGCGCATCTTTCACCGCGTTAGCCAAGCCGTGTAATCGATACGATACGACTTTTCGAGGAGCTAGCGCAGGGTATAAAGAGAAAACGAGAACGTTTGTCCTTTTCGCGAAATGACGAAGACGAAAAAGCAGAAGGAGAAGAAGAAGGGAAAGCAGGAGAACAATCGATTTGCAGTATAAGCGAGGATTGGCAAGCGGCCATCGGTACACTGCCATAATTGAAGGGAAAAGACGTGTATGCGCCTAATCGCAGTGCCAATTCCCGGAGGGACGATCGAGACGGAAGTGTACCAAATCGCGTCCCCGCGTGATTTTCTCGACTGGACGAGACATTGACGTGGAACGTATGTGGATAGGAAGTCATTTTACGAGAAACGAGTCCTGTTTTATTAGGATTTTGGAAAATTCAATTTTTATATTATTAATTTGTTGGTAGTACCTTAATAGTGTAACTTTGAACAGTAACAATATTAAGATTGGGTCAATGACTGATTACAATGAGACTTGAAAATTTTTAATGAAAATAAAAACTACTCCTTAGAAAATAAATGGAACTAATTTTCCACTTACTTTCAATTTTTCAGTAAATCTAAAATTTTAGTAAAAATACTTATAGAAATTTACTATAGATATTTCAAACAAATAATTCATCCTTTACTAACTTCTAGTCTGAATATATCGAGAAAGAGTGATATATATTTTTCTTTAGAAATAATTAAATTTCACTCAAAATTTGTATGAAAGATAAAATAAAGATAAAGATAAAAGTCTTTGGAATTTTCTAGTTTCGTATATCCAATAATTTATACTTAAAATAATTTTTAATTAAAAGAAAAATATCAGTTCTTATCGCTTGGATTAATTAAAGAAATACAGTTATTTTGAATGGAATCAAAACAATACATGCTCATTTAGAAACGAGCTGTTTCCGTGTTTACAGTAATCTTCTGTTTTATTTTATTTTAATTAAATACAATTATGTTAGTGTAAGGTTATTGATTATGTATTTAATGGGTATTATGATTTGTTACATGTTACCCATGTAATAATGGCAATTAACTATGTTATACATACTTAATGAATCATAATTAATTAAACAGTACATTATAATAAGTTGTTTTTCATGACTGTGTGACTTTCAATGAAAATACAAGTGAACTACTTATATGAATTTACGTAAATTTACTCTTCCCATTCTCAAACGGAACTAATTAGAAACTGATGAGATCATTGCATACCTAGTCAGCTGTAATGGAAATGTAAAGTTACCAGTGCAGTAAATGACCGAAAGCCTTCTAACCTAGAAAGCTACAAAGTTTTGAGTAATTACCAGTCAGCCAGTTGCTGACCGCTGCGCCGTCACGTTTCTTTTACGTGACTTGAGTGAAAATTGGATTCCTTTGCGACATTGTAGTCTAGTTAAAGACGTGTTATATAAATATTATATATTTACACTATACTGCTTCTGTAATTTTGTTAATGGCTCCTAATTTTTTATGAATCCAATTATCACATTTTACTTAAAACTCAAGAAAAATCTAAATCCTCTTATAAATGAGTCATTGCAAATACATATCGAAATATATAAAATTGGAAAATATCTATTCTTAATTCGTTTGCATTGTTGAATACTATATTTAAAGTTATGTATATGTATAGCTTAAAAATCATTTTTGTTATGAATTTTTTAAGAATTATCGAAGTTATTGCGTAGTTAATTACCTCTTGAGCGATAAAGCAAGAAAGAGCACGAAGTTTGATTTTTGTAACCACAAAATTTTAATTAAAATGTTTTGAGTAATTTCTTTATCATTATTATAATGTTATTTCTTAAAGAAGGTGCCGAAATAATCCATATCTGCAGATTCTACCTAACCTCTAAAGCTTACAGAAATAAAAATATATGGGCACTTATAGTAGAAAAATGGATTATAAAAAAATGGTTTATAAAGGTTATAAAGAAAAAATACGGCGCTACGGGAAGGTCACAATGGTAAAATTCACTCCAACTACCTCTTAAGCTATGACTCATAAAGCTAGTACAAAAACAAACCGCAAATTAATACTGTAAAAATCCTATGCACCTCAATTGCAAGGTCAGTCAGGTCCAATGCGCGCTTGCTTACTCGCGTTCAGCAGCTAATTAAAAGGCCGTTAATCCAAAGATTGCTGCTGCTCCTGCTGCACGCCTCTCCTCTCATAAGACCGTTCGGACGCGCGCAAGACGATGATGATCGCATTATACTTTCGGTCACAGTCTGAATGCCGCGAGACCGCGTTATACATTTAAATTTCGCCTCCTAAACGCCTGCCGACCGACGCGTTTAACGGTAATTTTTTTCTTCGCGCCGCCGCCGCCGTGGGTATCGTTAAATTAGCGGGCAATTAATTTGTTCCGCGTTCGGCGACTCGGATGTATACAGTGTGGTACTTCCCTTTCACTATGCCGTGAACCGAGTATCCTCGGGTGCAGGGATATTTATCGGCAGAGTACGAGTGTTGCTAGTTAGTGTTGTACTGAGATTTAGTAGGTAATAAAACTGGAAGATCGCTTCTGGATTATTGAAAAAATTAGTCATGAGTTTGATAGCAATAAGTTTTGTTTCAACTTTTAACGATTACCTAATTCTTGGCATTTAATTATAAAATATAAGATTCGTCATGTAAATTTTATACTGAGAGAAGAATTTCTTTACTATGTATCTGAAATATTATGAAAAACACATTTCATTCTAAATCGGATTTCTCGTCCACTAAGAAAACTCCGAGTGTCAAAAAGTGAAGCTGGGTTAGAGATTTTCATGATAACTATTAAGATCAGATAAATATTCAGTTCATTATATTTTTATTAAGTTATAACTGTTAAGATCAAATGAAGATTCAGTTCGTTGTATTTCAAGGTTTGCTGGTATAAAGAAATTCTTTTCTGAGTGTATTATGCAGGAATGATTGAATGTCAAATTTCACATGACTTATATTCTCCCATAATACATTTGCAAGCGATTGTCAATGCATGTAATACATATTGCAATACGCAATTTTCTTTATTCTATTGTTAATCTTCCCTTCAGTTATAATTTTGACGTCTTATGTGTACATTTCTTCATACTGCTATAGTCAGCAGTACTTGAGTTCATAAATAACGAATAAAATAGATTTTATGTACAATAACTTTGAGGAAGGCTACTGTTACAACGTACAGTACCGACGTTTATGTCAGAAATAATCATTTTACTTTTCAATTTGTATCTTACTCCTCTGTAATTATATCAAAGCACACAAAGTTCGATTAGAAAATTTATTACGAAGTTACAGCATCTTATAAACCCTTTTCTCAGAAGAGCTACAGTGCGTCTCATAACTATAGAAACACCACAAATTTTCACGTTTAAATGTGTTTTATTATACCTTTTTTTAAAGAACCTGTAACTTTGGAAGCAAAAATCCGAGGATAATTTTGCAAAAAGCCAATGAATGGAAAATATATTCTCTTTAAAACAATACTAGAATATTTCTTTCGCATCAACATTAAAGAAGTTATCGTTGTTTCATAACTATAGAAACACTTTAAATTTTTAGACCCATTTAAATCAATGTAAATTTTTTATCTAGTATTCAAGTTTTGTTTAAACCGTCCGTGAATTTTTCATAAGTTAATGTAGACACAATATTTTGGTAACGTCTTAAAGAGAATAAAATTGCCTTTTATTTACTATTTTTAAAATTATCCTTGTTTTTTTGCTTCGAAAGTTACAGGTTTTTTAAGAAAAGGTATAATACACAGATTTAAATGTAAAAATTTTTGGTGTTTCTATAGTTATGAGACGCACTGTATAGACAATTTTTATTGGGCAAATACAGTTAAAACTTTACTTTATATAATGTTACAAATAAAAAATAATTCCCATGCATTTTTTATTTATGATGATATCTTGCAGTTATTGAGAAAACGGATTCTCTAATATTATAATTACATGGCTTATAAGGTTTTTGTGCAGATGTAAGCGAAAATTCATTAATGGTTACCCTTTTTGAGTATACAGCTATGTAATGGCGCTTCGGATATTATTTGTTATTGCATTTATAGTAAAGCCGAGTGATTAGCGAATCGACTCAATGACGTTTGTTTCGCTGGCGTATATACTTCTTCAGTTACGGTATCGGCGAATTATTTTTCTTACTGAACTTGAAATTGATTGGACGTCTATGTATACATATAATTTATATAATTGTAATGAAAGATAGTCATATTTCACATTTCGATACATTGCATTACTACTAAACTCGACGAAACTACCGAGTGATCACCAAAAAATAGAACAAAAAAATACGAGCTGAAAATTGTAATTCGAAACTCTTTCACTCGTAATACTTTCTCAATCATCCTCTCGATCTCTCGCAAAAAGATTCGCTCGAAATCAATCATACAATCATCTAACTAGAATTCCCGTCCACGTACATGACAAGAAAAATGACCAAAGGCCAGCAGTAGCAGCAGCAGCTACTCATCGAGTGAAAAGCAAATCGAGAATAATCGACGCGAGCTTTCCAACACACGTGTATAATTCGCGGCACGCGCATCCGGTCTTCGCTTCAGTCCCACCTCTCGCACATCCACATTCCACCGATCATCAAATACGTATGGTTGATTTTCACGAAATTGTTAGACTTGCGTTTACGCATTTTATGTAAATTACAAATAAGATATGTCTTAGTTTTTTGGGTATGTGTTACCATAGATTATATTATATGCAAAAAGCGTTATAAGTAAAAAATTACTAGATAAATATTGAATCATTGCTAATTTATTTGACTGTCGTATACGTCACAACTTGGCTTGTCAAAATTTCTATGTTTAATGGCAGTCATTTTTCCAAACAGCTATGTGGCCATGCCGTCATTATTGTCTAGAACATTCATACATTAATAATACAAATCTTGTGAAATTTGACATTCCTTTTAAAAGAAAGTACAATAACCAACATAAAATTTGTTGACATGACTGATCAAGGATCTCTCAACTTGCTATCGAGTATAACAATTTGCGTCATATTTTCAATGGACTTGTTAATATCTTGTAACGTGCATCACAATCTTGTTACATTTTTGTAAACACACATTTGTAGTTAAAAATTATAAAAGAAATTTCCTAAAAGTGACTCAAACTTCAAGCAGTCCATAAAAAAGAAACAATATGAAAGTTTTCAAAGATACGCAACAAATAACCATAATTATCAATTTTATTAAAAAAAGAAAACTAACAACTTCGTGAAAATAAACTACGCACCTACAACGTCCTTTTCTTCTCTCTCCCTCTCTCCATTCCATTTACACCTTGCGGAAATCCAATACACACGTGCAAAGTGTCGAGCCGACGCGCTATTGCGTTACGATCGGCTTCGTTTTTTTCTTTCGCGTTACATTATTACACTGCTGACCGAGTGAGCGAGTCGCCGGGGGGTCTCTGCTATTATGCACATGTGTGCCGATCGAACGAACAGCGGCAGCTCGCGCGCGCCAGATGCCAAGTTTGCGCGACGATCGAGCAAGCGAAGCATAGTGCACGAGATCCAGATCCCGTAATTAAGTGCGTGCGTGCGCGGGCGCCGCGACCCCATCAGTTTTAGCTGGTGTATCGAGTGCGCAAACACGTCGGTTCGAGCGCGTGCGTTCGCGGGGCATTTGACGGAGGGATGGCTCGAGTGAAGGATAATGGTCGAAGTTTTGAGGGGGTTCGAAAGTCAATTAAGAATTCAAATTTCCCGCCTTAATTTTTACCGACCGAGTAGTGAATAATTATTTAGAATTATAAAAATACTTATATTCAGATGAAACCCAAACTCACTAGCCCTTCATTGAGCAATAATGGACCTATGTGCACTGAGAGAAAGAATTCTTTGCGGCAAAGAATATTTCTTAATTGTTAAGTTTTGTGGATTTGAATGCGGTCAAATGAATATTTCTTAACAGTTAAACGCATCGTCTTAATAGTTAAGAACTGAGTACTTGAGTCGCTTGCAAACGGCTCACCGCCTGACTTTAAGATTAACTGAACTTTTCACATTTCTAAGATGTTTATATGACCGTTACATGTTAGTATAAGTTTTCGCCTGCCACGATTATGTCTACGTATAGGATCTTTTTACATTTTAATGCTTGAAAAGCATTGTATGCTAGAAAACTGTCAAATAACCTTTCGTACTAGGCATGTTTATCTTACTCGTGCAGACTTTTCTCAAGTTCGAGTTCTTAACTATTAAGAATTCAACATTTGCGGCAAGAACGTGAGAATTCGATTCCGCGAGTACACGATTGATTTGCCACAAGGAATCTTTTCTCTCAGTGTGCGAAGTTTCAGGCGTTAAGAACAACGGCACTCTAACAAATTATTGGAATGAAAATTGAAAAAAGTCCCCCCAATAAATTAAAAGTATTGTTAAGATCTTATAATTATATCTAAAAAACCATAAAAAATTGGATTCAATTAATATTTTATCAGAATAAAGTAACAAAATGATTTACTGAGTTGTTTACAATAAGTAATGTAGCATTGGTATCATCTTAGGTGCACCAAGATATATTATGTCACCGCTGTTTGATCAGGCTATACAAAGAACCATTAATCTTAGAAGGTTACTTTCCTCGAATATATTGCCTGGATAAATTTTCTGAAAAGCCAATTTTTCAGTTCATTCTGTGTATACAAGATACCATTTTTCTCTTTTTGTTAAAGAAAAGATAAATAGACATTTCAGAAACTACATGCAATATACAAAGCGTGTAACGAATTTTAACAATTGCCATTAAAATTGTAAACAAAGAAAAATCAGTCTCAACACGCAAGCATAAGTGAACCATTAGCCAAGTAATGAATTATTTCACGTCAACGCAAAAATGCATCATCGTAAAATCACGACCGCCATAAAACAGCTGAAATATCCACCCCCCCCCCCCTCCAGTAAATCACAATCACTTTCAATTAGAACGCCACAAAAGGAGGATAACACTTTCGTTTACGCCACAAAAATCACAAACCCTCGAGAGAGCTTTATATCGCACTCTTATTAAGCCCCATTAAATAACACCACCACCATCTAGACTGCTGGTGCCCGGTGCTCGCGTAATTGCGCAAAAATCTCGAGGAATCTTCAGGTACGGCGGCGTGAACTGCGTACATACTAGATCTTTTTTCCAGAGCAACGGCAACGGCAACACTTATCTTGCGAGGCTCAAGCCGAGCCCATCGTTAAAATGAGAGTTTAGAGGAGTTGAAAAATCGAGCCGCGTTATTTTGCGCCGCCGGTGTGTTTGCGATTAATTAATTTCCGCGAGTTTCTCGGAAGAAAACGGTTTTAAAAATATCGTCTCGTCTGGGTCTGGTACAACGTTATATATGCAGCAGTATCACTATTATAAATTTGTCAGCAAGCAATAACAGTTATTTATCCCCTTAATGTTTCAACCCACATATTTAACTTACTACTATAAAATTTATCTACTAATTTTCGGACCACTGAGTGAACATAGCAAATATATTACAATGTACCGAAGGGTTGATGATTATAATAAATATTAAATAATAAATTAGTAATAATTAAAAGTCTATTTTATGGCATTACTTTATCTATTTATTTTTTATTAAAACATTATATTTTAATTTTATATAATTTAACATAATAGGACAGTATGTACAGGATATTTCAATTCAAAAATTTATTTTTCACATATCAAAAATTTTTAACTTTTAACTTGTAAATAGTTAACTTAAGTTAACTATAACTTTTTGATTTTCATAAGTTAATAACTTTTAATTTAACGTAAACTAATATCATTCCCAAGTAATTTTCAACTTAACATTTTAGTTTATTAAAAAGTTACCCAACCTTGTAAATAATTAATAACCATTGTTATTTTCAATAAATTTGTTGTGTATTATATATATCAAGATTCTTGACAAGACCAAGAATCTTGAGCCTTTGGTCTTGATTTTTAAGACAAGACCAACACAAGACCAAGATAAATCTCAAGTCTCATGCATCCTAGTTTCTCCTAATTGTGTATTATATATAGGGCTTGTGGTGTATAGGTATGACGATTGCGTAAATTCATTAGCAGGTACTAATTGACCGTGTACGTGTTTGCCATTACGTTTGAGCCGTGAACTTGTCTTGTTGTAGTAAGAGATATTTTTATTCTAACCTTCGAATGAAAATCTATATTTTCATAGAAGGAATAAATTTACAAGATGTGTAACTTTATAAGCTTGAAAAGAAAATCTGATATTAGAGGTTTTCCAGAATCTCCTGCAGATTTTTTGAAGAAGCGTAAAAGAAACAAATTTTATTCTTATACACAATGGATTTTAATCATTCATCCAAAATATTTGTATATTTGTATCTTTATAGAATATTAAAAGTGAACACGCAGAATAAAAAACTTTAAAGAATATAATCATAACGGTCTAGTTATTTTTTCACTTTCGAGCCCTATTTCCATCTTTTTCGCGTCTGCTATTTATATTCAACTATATACATAGCGTTTCTATATAAAGAAGATTCGAAATTCACACTTCCAATATTAAATTCATGTTTGTTTTATTCATAAATGGGTCATACATTGAATTTGGTTTCCCAACTTTCAAATTTCATTTCTTTCGTTTTTGCACATCATTATATTATGGAATATTTCAAAAATTACAGAAATGTTAAAATGTAATTTCTAACATTTCTGATATTTCCAGGTTTTCCAGGCGTGCTAGATACCTTGAATTGATCATAAAAATAATATACGAGTTGGTCGTTTTGCGGTTGGAGCGCTGTATAAGGAGATTCGCGGAGGCGAAGTAGTTTTAGTTGGATTGGAACGAGTTTCGTGTGATAAAGTTTTAGAACATTTTGTTATTCTTCTTCTGCTAATTAAGTACATACGCCGATACTTCACCTATTTTAAGTTCATCTATTTTTACTTTTTTCGTATGGTTTTCCCTCGCCTATTCTTTGATAACCGATTATTGGAGCAGCCTTCATCGAAGTGATCTTAACAGTGAGGAAAGTTCTTTTTACATTCGGTTATTTGTATAACGAACTGAAATTTAGAATACACTAGTTTATTAAATGAAAAATAATATCTAAATGTTATTTTTAGAGGTGCACAGTATTATTGTATAATGTAATTTGTGTTCAAATGCAAATTTTTTTTAGACTTCAATTATTTTGATACATGGAAATTTTGAACAGTTAATTAAAAATAGATCCATTTTGGTTATTCATTAACGAAACTAATTAAATTCATTTTGACTAGTTAAAAATTAGTAATTTTAATTTAAAAACTTGACATCCTGACAAACAACATTATTATAACATTATAGTGCCTATATATCTCTAAAATCATATTTAGAGTTCATTTTTCAATTTAAAGTAAACTATTTGATTCTAAGTTTCGGACCACATTATAATGATAACCGGAAAGTAAAAAAAAAACTTTTTTCTCAATCATGTTAAGACCGTTAAGCTAATGTGTATTCAAAAGGGTTACACAACCTTTCAAATAACCGGTCATTCCGACACAAAAATATCCATCACTCAATTAATTAGTTAAGAAAGAAAAAAGAAAAATCCCATGAAAACATCCCAAGACCTTATCACCCGAAACTCCCTCCAATCCAACTAAAACTTCCTCCTCCGCAAAACTCGCCGCACCATAAAACTTCCCGACCGCAAAACGACCGTACAACCAACTCGTCCCGCAACTACTGCAATATCACTCCCGCTCCATGTGTACCTCCCGCCACCGAGACCGACTGACAAATATACACCCTGCACGCATAAAACACCAGGCCAGCTCGCATTTAATCCGAACCTCCGCGAGTAACCTGTTACACACCCTCTCCATCGCACGCCGAATCAATACACACATACATCAGCCAGAGAGAGCGCGGCGGCATCCTCGTGTCTTTTTATGCACGCGAGCGGAAGGTATATAAGCGTTAAAGGGACGCCGGGTATCTCTATCCTTGTCTAATTGAGTTTTCATTCATAATTTTAAGAGAAATCATTTCATTGAAAAAATAATAGTTGTCCCCGCTTCGTTTTATAGTAATCTAAATATATGTCCAAGCTGGGTTCATATGATTGTTTTGTTCTAGGGAAAACTTTGACACACTATGAGGGCCAACTACGTGGAGATTAACCTTTACATACTAAGTTTGTCAAAGTTTCCTCGAAAGCAAAACAATCATATGAAATCAGCTTGGACATATATTTAGATTACTATAAAACAAAGCGAGGACAACTATTATTTTTTCCGAAAAATTATTTCTCTTAAAATTATGAATGAAAACTCAATTAGATAAGGACAGAGATATCCGGCGTCCCCTTAACGGGACACTCGCAGCGCGCGCAGGCCGCGGAAACTCGTTTATCGGCAACCGCTCGATAAATTATGCGGCCACGGCGTTGACTTGGATCTTTGTAAGGGGGGTATAGAGAGGATCTCGTAAGGAGACGTTGTACAGTGAGATTCCTGGGATTCTTTTTTCTTTGGGGATTCGAGCGGATGGAGTGTGTGTGTGTGAGATTACGTGGTGTTTAACTGCTTTCACTTGCTCGGAGTAATGTGTATTGTTAATAACGGGGAGAAACGCTGTGACCCGTGTGTGCCGATTTGTCGTGGTTGATGTCTCGCGGAGGCTTTTGCGAGTGCAGCGTGCTTTCGCAAGGTTCTTTTTATTTGATACGAGGGAATTCGAGTGGAGTTGGGAAAGTCGATGGTGGGTTGTTGTTTTAGGTTTGAGTTATAGAGAGGTGGTATTGTAGAAGAGATTTCTTCGTTGCGATGTGAGGAGAGTTTCGAGTAGGTGCAGTTTCGCGATTTACGGTGTATGTGCGTATGTTTCATTCGTGTAAGAATGCTTTTATTGCAATTTTAAGTGGGTTAAATTTGATGTTGCCAAATTTATATGTGATTATAACAGGATTAACATAATACGTTTCAGCGTGCGTGAAAATGGCGATAAAGAGTCGTGTTGTTTTAACACTTTTCGAGTGTAATTTAAAGTGTTATCATGTAAACGAGTAATAATACATTTTTTGTGATTTTTTGTAAGAGAACTATATGAAGGTACACTGTTTAGACCCGTCCTGTTTTCATAGTCACGTACATAGCAAGTTATGCAAAGCTACGTAGCCAAGAAAACAGTATAAAAAATTTGTTAGTGTATTGAAGTATAATTCCAGAAAGTTAATTTACTCTATGGATTAAAGCTTTTTTTAAATTACCGAAAATACATCTCTTTAACGTAATGCTAAACACACCCTTTACTGGCAATTACAAGAAATCCCTTTTCTCATTTAATATTCAGTTTTGAGTAATTATCTCTTGTAATACGTTGTCCCAATTAAAAGCAACAACGTCGCAGAGAGATATTTACTCCAAATTGAAAATCAAATGAAAAGAAAGCTGATTCCTCGTAAATTTTAGTGATGGGTATGTTTAATATCACCTTAAGCATTTGCATCCGAATATATTCTCAGATGTTTTACGTGGTAATAGGATAATTTAATTTGAGAAGTGACATCTACAAATATAATTTATACGAATATAAAGTTGGTTTAGCAAATTTATTGTAGCATAAATTTAAATTCTTGTTACGGGAGTATGGGTAGTAGTTGTAATTACATTTATTTTCAATTTCTCACGCTATTCATGATTAGTGTTTACAAAGACTAATTATAAGATTTCGTGAAACATAAATCATAGTTTATTTTAATGGTCAGAATATATCACTATTCACTTTGAACGATAACTAATATTTATATTCATTAGTGACAGCAACAAACACGAGACAAGGAAATGTGTATTATAGATATTCAATTTGTTATCTAATCAAGGTAGAAAAGCTATATTTTTAATTTAATAATTTTACTTATCTATTAATTATCGTTAATCATAGAGATAAAGTAAACCGATTTTTTATAAAAAAACGAATTAATATTTTTCCGCTTTAGGTGATGCTAAACCTCCTGTTACCGTCAAATACGAGGAACCACTTATTTCATTCAATTTTCAATTTTAAGAAAATATCTCCCTTGAAAGTTGTTATTTTTTATTAGGCCAATAACGTTTCATAAAGATATTTATTAAACATTGAAAATTAAATGAGAAAAGTGGTTCCTTATATTTGTTGGTGACAGGTGGCTTTGTTATCACCTTAATTTAGTACGATAATATTTTCATAAAAATGCTCATATCGTATACAAAACCATTTTTTATACTAGAAAACAAAGCGTCAAATAAAAGAAATATGATAAATGATTATAGATGAATAGTTAAAGTCCTGAAACTCATGTGGCGAGGATGTATAGATTCAAGATACATAAAGAGTTATTCTACACATACTATCTTGAACAATAAATATTTGTACTGTATCAAATAATCAATCAACAATGTTTTTCTAATCAGCAAAATAATTTTTCACGCAAAAATAACCATAAATTGCCCAAGAAAACTGTATTTCATTTCTACCACGTTTACATAAAGCCTGTAATTTCTAATGCTCGAAACACTGATCAATTTTCTTAAACATCAAGTTCGCAAACATTTCCCTACCCACGCAGCATCAATCCATACGCAATCAAGTATACACACGAGCCTCGCATGCGAAGCCTAAAGAGCCGCGAGCGTACATTACGTATCCGCTCATCCAACGGAACGATCAGCTGCTGATAGCGATGATTCGCAACGTCGCGACAAATGAACCTCGACGCGCGCGGTACATAAAGGTACCCGGAGGCTTGGCCGGAGGCTCGATGGCTCTATATAAACGCGCGCACGAGCTGCACTTACGATAGAGTAGATCCTGGCGAGAAGCAGTTAATCGGAGATGGCTCATTTAGTGGATTTTTTTAAGGTAGTCGTGAGAAATCACTTACGTGAGAATGTCTTCTAATTGAGACGAGCGGGAACTGCTCATTTGGTGACGTTATTTTTGAGGAATAAAGGTTTGGATTTTGATGATTTTAGAAAGTATTTAAAAGAGAGGTAGCTCTAAACTCGTGCATAATAATTTTATGAATATTAGGAAAAAAATTAAAAACATTTTGCAAACTTTATGATAATTTTTTTACCATGAAAAGCGATGTGTATCATGGGGGGAGGGGAGCAAAGTGTAATATTTCGGATGAATACGGGTGGACTCTTGATATGAGTGGCTTTACATGCAAATTTAAACTTGTGTTTACGATAGATAACTTTTTTATAATATAAAATTATTACAGAATATCTAGATTACAAAAAAGTTATTAAGCAGGGATTATACAATTTTAAACTTTTGTAAAATCACCCATATCGGGCGGCCATATAGGAAAGTTCCATCGTAAAATTTGAATATTACTAATGACAAAAAAATAATAATAGTACAGTTTAATAATAAAATGAATAAAGATGTTCACTCTCTTGCGGAATTACGAGTCTAAATATTTTCTTAATAAATGAATAGTACATTTTTTCTCGATAAATAAAATCTATGATACAATCCAAAAATGCAATCAATAGAATTGAGTATTTAACGCATTTTATACGACAACCTAATTTAAAAGTATGTATATATCATATCTTTAAATTTTCTGACAATTATTAAAGATTTGAATTATACTCTTCAATCTCGACAAGACTGTCATGTAATCCATTTTAAGGCTCCAATCGATGCAGAATGCTTATTTTACGCCGATTTGCATATCAACTTTTTAACAGGATTGTAGGCGCATAAGTACCTCAATCGATCAACGCGTGTTGGAAAGTCGCATTTGAGTGGTATAAAAGCTTGTATGGTTTTATTGTTTTTGTGTCGCCGGCAGTGTCGCGATTAATATAAGCGATTGGAGTTTTGTTGGAGCTTCGCTTGTTCTCCAGTCCTGACAGCTTTTAGTGAATCGTAAAGTGACGAAATGCGTTAATCGGATATTGTGAATCCGAACGGGAAACCGTTATGCGTTCAATACGATTTCATTTTATTATGTCACGGAATAAATTACGACTTTAGTTTGGGAATAATAATGATAATCAAATGACCTGTCAATATTTGCATTTATAGTTTAATTGGTGCAGTCGACATATGACGTGAACTTTTGGAAACTAACTAATTATTAATCTTTGACTGGGATAGCCTCGGGAATAGGTTTGAAGTTAAAATAAGCAATTATAAATTTTACTAATGAGTAACAAAATTTTCGTGTGATTGATTTAATTAGGAAGTTCAATTATTGCTCATTAATTGAAGTATTTTAATTTTAATATATATAACAAAATATGTAATCTAAAATTTTAAATTGCAATATCTACAAAAATATGCTCACGTGAGTACGAAAGTGCAAGATTCAGTAAATGATATATAAGATGGAATTCCTTCACATATGAATCGTGAAAAAAAGTATGATATATATTTTTTCTAGATTCATGCTTGATTTGAAACATGTTAGTCAGCAAACTCGTTCTATTTATAATATCGCCACAACCGTGTAGTCATAGTTTAAGAAAAGAACGAGCAAGTGCATGGAAATATCGTTTGAATTTAAAATGTAAAGTAAGAAATTTCACACTGTAAAAAATTATTCTTTAATTATTTAAACTGTTCAATTGTTTATATTTGATAAAGTGTAATAAAATAGGAACATGTGTTCTTGAAAAAATTTTAACGTTGAAAGATACTTTATTATAACAATAGTATCAAAATTCTTTTCTGAAAATTATATTTTGAATAAGAGTTTCAATTAATATTTTTGCTTTTATATATAATACAAGTGATAGAAAATTATTACTATTTATTTATTTATAAAATACAAATATGTTAACATCTTTTTAAAAATTAAAACTTTATACCGTGCAATTTTCGAAGAATTCACCTGGTTGAACTAATTGTTTATGTATTCGTGGTTGGAATAATTATATACTGCCCGCAAAATAAACAACATCAGATGACATATCAAGCGTGACCTTCAAACTGGAGCGTAATACACTATACTTTCATTTCAAGTACAAAAAGTATATATAGAAGTATATAAATTACAGCAATTGGAAAAGAAAGCACTTAAAGGATAAGTGCTATAATAAAAAGCAGAATTGCATAATTCAATATATAATATCGCATTACACATACTTTCCATTGACAAATAATTTAAATACTGATCATAATGATGACATTTTTTTACAACTTATATTAATTTTATTATCTATAGTGAAATATCTTAAATTTCGATCTTCTGTATTTAACCTACTTACAGAGATTCATCCTGCTATCACGTTTTATGTTTAATTATAGGGCAATATTGTGTAAGATCGATCTAATAAGTGCAATATAGAGACACATTATTTCATATAATTTATTTTACAATTATGTTTCGTTGACATATTAAAACATCGCCCTAAAAAATAATGTGTTTATTGATAATATCAAATTTTTTATTTTTTTTTATATTGATATACACATTTTAAGTTCATTTCCTAATATACTACCTTATACCATTGCATATTAAGTTTATCGATTCATTAGTCTTGCAATTTCTTTATTTTCATCAGGCAAATATTTGACAAAACATAATAACGTCGATTACCATTAAATTCATAACATCGATCCCACTCAACCTATTCCTACCCCATATATAATTCACTCATATATTTATACATATAAATAAATGAATAAAATACAACTACACCCCACTTCCAATAGTCCTTCTCGCGTATGATCTTACTTACTGCGCGGTATCGAAATCAAACCCTCGACGCAAAACTGGTTATATAATAAAGAAAAAAAGAGAGAAGTGAGACACCGCCTTCTCGATTCCCAATTTGCACGAGCCGCCAGGCAAATAAGATCGAATGACACTTCCGTCTGGTGCCAACGCGCGACACCCAACAGCAGCAACCTTGAAAAGACGAACGCGCGCGCTCGCGGGGGATGATATCGACATTTCAATCACACGCGAGAACGAGCGAGCCTACAAAAAGAATAAACACGCTCGATTGACAACTTGTAAACATAGTGTAAAAAGTCGGAAGTTTAAATAGTACTTTGTGTAACGTGGGCGTGAACTCGAGTTTTACGAGAATTATTTTGAGAATAATAACACCGCAATAGAGGACGATAAATCGATCAGTTTATCGTAAAATTGATTTTTAATTAATAGGCTTGTACTATATAGTAATATTGTAGATTAATACGTATGTCTAGACGATACTAAATAATACCACAACCCATGATTATGTTAATTAGGTAATATAAACACTGACATGTATATAAGTGTACTTTTATGTATATATGAATAATGCTTTAGCTTCAGAGGACAACAATCGAGCCTCGCCAAGCAGCTTAAAAACGTGTATCACGGTCTCGTCAAATCAACCAAAAGCCCTAAATAAAGCTCTCGGGAGGTAAACAAAAAATAAAGGCACATCGAATGCCGAGAGCAGCTGATCTCTGGTAGAGGAAGGGCCTCCGTGAAAAATTGAGGTTAGTTTCCGCGCTCGGTGGTTGGCCCCCGCGACGGAGACGAGTGTAATATAGATCGACCAGATGAGTCACATACACAACACTCGACATTCATCCTGCGTCTGCTCGCGCCTCTTTACAATCGCCCATTGTTCAAGCGCGATACACCAAAACCCAAGCAGCCGACATCCTGCATTAAAATCGTCGTTGTTTCTTTTCACGCGGCTCGCCGTCTGGAAATAATTTTCTCGCCCTGCACCCCGGGCCACGACATTCAAAACAAAACAAACGACGTGCGCAGGAGCACAACCATCCCCATAACTATATATATATACCCCACGTCAATTCCCTCCTCGACTATGCATAAACAAACAAAGACCCTTGAAAAGTGTCCCACTCGTTCGCATCAATCATCGGTCTTCGAGTTCGCAGCCGAATCGACGTACATCACACTGCAGTAGCGCACAAATCCGTAGCAGACGGGAAAGCGCGCGACGAGATATACACACAACACGCGCAGGCTGCACGGTACACAATAAGCAACAAAAAAAGAAATACGCTGCTGGGCCAGCATGTGTGCGCTGCTCGCCTCCTCCTCCTCCCATTTTTCCCCGCGAACGCCGGCAACCGCTGACAAGCAGCAGCAGCTACCGGCGATAATTATGCAATCGGCGAGTTTTACTCTAATGCATAGGTGTGCACAGCACGTGTGCGCGTACGCGTTGGTAGGGACTTACCGCTGAACGAGGCGAAAAACGTCGTCGTCCGGAGAGCAGCCAGCGCGACTATCGCACCAACACCACACCTACGTGCACACCGATGACACACCGCGCGGTACACTCGCGCACGCACACGCGCACGGGAGAGGAGAGTGCGCCTCCGCCAGGCGGATAGGCAGGCGATCCGTTGGACGATCGGGCACGGACTGTGGGGACTGGCCGGTAGTGCGAGGGAGCGCCGCCGCGAGGCGCCAGTGCGCGAGACGGCGAGCAGACAGGTTGGACGCGTATCGCGAGGATGAGAATCGGAGATCGATGGGCGCGCTTGCGCGATAAGTGGAAGGGGATTTTCAAGGAGGCGGGAAGATTATGAAGTTTGTGGGTATGTATGCGAAGGGTCAATTGTTGCTAGAGCCATTTCTGCATGTAGATTTTTAGGTCCTACGCAGTGACTTTTGTAAATTAAACGTTTTGAGATAAAAATACTCTATATTTATTGGGTGTTTGGAAATTAGAGTAGGCTGGGATGATATTAAACTTAAAGTCTAGGTGTAGAGAGGGCATAATATGAGACTATGCAATAATACCAAGTTTCATTTTGTGATCGATATTCGTGCAGGTGGCGAGGAGCCTGAGATGATGGATGTTTCTTCCGTGAAATTTCAGGAGTTTAAAGAGAAACTGTACTACAATCTATATATAAGAATGTAATGCTAACGGAAAATCAATATTGTTAGCTAAAAGATATAGTGGCAATAAAAATATATAGCTTTAAATTGGCTAGCAGTTTACTTTTCATATACCCGTTATTGCATATTTTAGTATGTACTGTAGGGGAGACCGGGGATAATCTAGACACTTTTAGTTTGTGATTTTACTGTTGTCATGGAAAAGAGCAAATGGGTGTCTGTAACGTTTGCACTTACAATTGCACTACTCCGTCTAAATATTATATGAAAAATTTTTGTTATATGCAAACTTAGTTAGAAGCACACACTAGCCCCGAATTTTCGGGTCTTCTTTGTACACACGAATGAAAATTTATTAATACTTCAAATATTGTAATAATTCTTGTGCAAGAAATGCCTATTAAAATTGTGCAATTTATATACGTGATACAACAGTTGTTTCACAAATTGTTATTTTGCATATATTTCCCATAAGCATAGTCGGTATTCGCCAAACTGCACACGAGCGTCAAAAGACCCATGTAATAAGAAAAATTAAACGGCTACAATGGTTAGTAGTATATTGATGGTAAATGCATTGGAAGGATAGGAGATTTTCTTGATTTATCTGCTAACAATTAAACTTAGAACAATTCTTTTGTAATATTATGAATGATCATGAAAGTAAAATTATTTTTTAGCGAAATATTTATTTATTTCATTATATATTTAAATTTGTTCAAATAAGCTGATGGCCCAATCTGTTTAGTGATGCTTACCGTTTCATTTATTTTACATTGGCCTTTTGGCGCTGAAGTGCAGTCAAGGCGAATATTAAGCTAACGCATTATGTAGATTTCAGATGATTGCTTTGTCCAACCAAGTTCCGTGTATAAATTACCATCAGTATAAATTATTGAAAGAGTGAAATAGAACATTATGTCGGTGTATCTAAAAGAAACTTTAAAGTATTGTTTTATCTAACCTTAACGTTAACAAAGCTTTTAAATAATATATAAATTTATTAATTTATTCTATTTAGTTTCTTAATTCTTTAGAGTAGGCAAAAGTATTCCTTAAAGTATATTTACCCTACTAGAAAATTATCCAGTTTTATCGAAAATGTTGTTTTATCACATGATTTCTAAAATTTATCAAAAGTGCACCAAATGTCGATTACAAAAAAAGTTTCCTGTTTTCTTTTTATAGCGATATTTTTGCACATTTCAGTTGTAATTAAAAATATTATTAAAGTATTAGCTCGAATTTAATATTATAAAACATATCATTGAATCAAGACACCAATCATAAATCTAATATAGCCCATCACTTTCAATTAACAGCTGCATTTTCAACGATATTTCATAATACTATTGAATTTATATAATGCTATGAATTAAACACAATTATGTACCTAAATAGTTATTATTAGATTTATGAACCAGTATTTCTTAATTAGAATAAAATACTGTCATACTTATTTTTATTTACTTAGTTTTTGTTAACTAAGATTTAAGATATTTAATGTTTTAAATGACAACACAGATTCTCCTTGATTCTCTCATTTAATATACACAAATTGAAAGACAAACTATATAACAAATTATCAAAGTAAACAGCATCATCGCACCATCCACTCTACAGTCAAAAATGCCGAGTACATCGTAGCAATCGTAATACTTATACATTGAAAATGGGACTTAACAGTGTAGTATACCGAAACTGGCACCACTGTTTATTATCGAAGACAATTACATTGAGAGAAATTGAACTAAATTATTAATACAACGACGGAAAAAAAGTATAAAGTAACACAAAATAAAAAATAAAAAAAATGCTCATAGCGAGATCAGGACTGGCACTATCATTCACTTGAAATACACAATTATTTAAATAGAATATAATAATTTAAAAATGCTAACAAACACGCATATTTGAGTTTGTTCTCCTTTCTTTTTTTTTTTAATGCAAATTAATGCGATCTTTCCAGTCTCTTAACGACACACATATTTTTCACACGCATAACGCATACTCTCCCTGTATCATCGAAAAAGGCGATTCAATTCATTTAACTTCCCGACAATTGATTATCCTATATGACAGCATATAAAGGCCATAATCATCACGTGGGCCTTCGAATCTCACAGTCGCAGATATTCATATCTGCTGATTATCGCACGAGTTCTCACATACTCAACGGAAAAAAGAAAAATCGGTCTTTGGACGTTGGCCGCCCTTTCAATCAGCACTTTTTGTTCCTACTAATATCTAACATTATTATTAATAAACGACTTATTTAACGTTTATCACACATATTTTTCTGTTTTAACGAGTCGTGTGCTCCATACCTCCACGTCATTCAATTCCAGTCATTTTTTTCAGTCGCTGCCATTGAAGTACTTCTTAGCAAGTATCCTTTAGAAGAAAAAATACGAATAGGAAGTTCTCACTCGATCATATTAATATGTTTAGTAAATAGTATTCTTCAGGTTTCATCACGGCTTAGCTCTGGAAAACTTGGTTCAGAGTCTTATAAAGTTAATCTTTAGCATTGTAGAAATTCTGATTTATCTTAGAAGGTCTGTGCATTACGACAAATGCCACAACCAAGAGCAAATTCTTCTCCAGTCGGTGGATGCTTCACGTGAAGCGGGCATTCATCTCCCTCCAATTGTTTCGCTTTGGGTCCTGCACAGAGACAATTCAAAACATTAATTATAGATTATTTAAATGTAAGAATTTATTCTTATATAACAGTAGTCCAAATGTGCTAAATTTTTCCTATGACTCAAGTCATCATTTATTTAACCAAAACGAGACAAATTAAACAAAAAACCTATTCTTATGTTTTTGAGGTCGCTATTAACAAACACATTTTAAAAATTAGCTAAAAGTTTAAATTGATATAAATTTTTAGCAAATCTATGACTTAAAACAATAATTTTAATGTTAGATTTTATTAATTTCAAATTTTCTCAACGTTATCAAACTTTTAACATTTTGGATAGTGCTACAAATTTGTTCTTGATAATTGTTCTAAAAAATATGTATCCATACAATTCTTTTAATTCGACATCACGAAGCGTTCATAATCGACCATGAAGTTTTCCTATCGATTTTCAATATGTTCAACAGCTATATACATACTGAAGTTACACATTGCATTTCAACGAGTTTGTCCTGAACAATATAATAAGAACACTTGGTAGAGTGATTTTATAAAAGTAATATTGCAAAAAGGACTCTAAAAATCGAAAAATCAAATACATTTTAAATTTATACATTTTAAAAAGTTTTAAAATTATTGGTCACAATTTTTATTTCATCAAATTTTATTCCAAAAATCTATGAGTGTATTGTCTAACTATAAACATCGGGAACACGTTTTCAAAAACCAGTTCTAAAAATGAATATTTTTTTATATTCCTGTTAAAAGCTTACATAAATTTTAACTTTTACCTAATTTCCATAACGATGTGCCTGAAAATCATTACAACTGACACTTTTCAAAATTTATTTGATCTTTTAAGTCTCAAGCATAGATAGGAATCGTCAAAAAATTCTGAAAAAATTCGGGAATGATTGTTGGGCCAATAATGTTGATTTTAATATGGGCAATAAAAACTTTTTTTTATTCCTTAGTTTTCTCTTATCTTTTGCGATTAAAAAAGGTCCATATTACGATATCGAAAAGGGTCTACTTCGACCTTGATGGACATATTTATTTTGCATAATTTAAAAATCTAATTAAATTCAAAATAAAAATGAGTACACTTTTGTGTTACAGGGATTTGAAAGTCAACTCCTTAAATCGAACCACTGACTGAATCATACTTGTCTACAAAGATAAACGTAAACTCACGTTAAAATTAAATTTTTATAAAATTTGATACGAATAAGTTTTTATGGTGACTTTGAATTCGACTTTTGAAACTGCGCACGTAAGTTTTATATTACTTCACGGAGTCCAAGTGAGTTGAAGTTTTGCCTACAAATACAATAAGTACTAGTAAAAAAAGTTCTTAACTTATTAATAATGTTCAGGTCTAAATCACAATCTGTAGAATAAAAATAATTATAGGAAGTAAGACATGCCATCAAAAGATATAAATTAAGTTATGTAAATTATTAAAAATTGATTGCCTGAAAAACTAATAGCGACAATTAATTCTTACAGAGAAAAATTACTAAAGAAAACTTGTGACTTTTGCTAAATTTCCTGTTAATTTGTTGTGCAAGCAGCAAGTCCTGAAACAATTATTTGGATTCTGTTTTACTAATCGTTTATAAAACTTTTACAACACGACTCTTTTTTAGTTGTTTAGGTATATAATATTATCCGAAAAATGAATGTTCGTCGTTAGATTTTGCAATTAATTGTTTAAACAAATTTAAAATCAAATTTTTATTATCATTAACATAGCTTAATGCCAGGTCTTATTTCCGATAATTATTAGTCTAATCCCACAAATTGTAGTTACAGAGACGAAAAGTGTAAGGGCCGAGGACAAAAAAACTAAACAGAGCTTATTATAATTTACGTACTTTATCATTACACAGTCGATAAATTCACTTCTCTGTCGGTAAAATTCAAGTCGGTAAATTCCCTTATCAATCCGCCCCCCTTCAAACTCCAACCAACCAACCACCATATATCAACACAAACCTGCAGGACACGCCGGCAGCTCGGCCTTGGGTATATTGGTGACCCTCTGAAAGTCGTCGTGGCAGGGCTTGCAGAAATGCGTGGTGCCGAAGCAGAAGAACACCGCGACCGAGCAGCAGTACCGGCACTTGTACTCGAGGAAGTCCGTGCCGTGCTTGGGGCACATCTGGGCCCGGGCGACGTCGCTGCAGCCACCGCAGACCAGCTCGGTCGGATCGAAGGACTCGCCCCCCTGCTGGGCGTCGCAGCGCGCCTCGCCCCCGTAATAGGCCTTCTGGCACTTGTAGCACACGTAGTAGGCGTACCGATCCATGGCGTAGGTGGCCGGCTCCTGGTAGTAGCGGCCGCCCGGCTGCTGCACAGCGTCGGCTCTGCGAATTTGCGACATCAGGGTAGGGCTTTCGGTGTGAGAGGGTCGCAGAGGAAAAAAAAAAATTAGAAGGTGAACTGGCGCGGTAGAATAATTGTGATTTGTCGAGAGATTTGGGTTAGAGTGTGTGGGGTGTGAATTGGTAGTGTGTGCTGGGTGTGAATTGTTGAAATGTTGCGTGGATCGAAGTGATGGGAAAAATGGGTTTGAAATTATTTGACCGATTGCATTCGATTGATAGTAAGGGGGAGAGTGGTGTACTTGTGAGAATAATGCGAGCTATGCAGGTGACAGTGTAAGGACTTGCTCTAGATCTGCGTTACCGACTGTATTTCAGATCGTGAAAAGTTTTGTTTTTGCACGTGAAAATCAATTTTCTTTAGAGGATCGCTTAATTAAAAAATAAATATATAAATAAATAAAAGACAAAAGGTGTTAAAATAATTTAAAAAGTGAATTAAAAAATAAAAAGTTATTTTATCTTATTTTTCAATCAATAAAAGGTCCTGCAAAGGAAATTACATTGTGATGTATAGTTAAAGAAAACGAAACTCATAAGATCTAAGAGCAAAATGATTGAGTTTATACCAAAATAAAAATTTAGTACAGTAGAAGCTTATTTTTTTATGTTTCATACGTTTAGGACACTTTGGTGCCTCTCTGTCAATCAAGCATTATTTTTTTTTAATGAAGTAAGTAGGTATAAAATTCGGTTGGTAACGGAGACCTAGAGCAAACCCTAAAGATTAATTATATAATTAAAATGTTCTGTGCTTTATAATAGCTTAAACTGTAGACCTTCTATTATATATTAAGGTGGAAAATACACAAAAATAAAGCAAATTAATTGTCGGTAATTTTGGTCAAAGTTAACGCACGTACAAGGTCAAATTGAGATATTTACAGCTACAAGTTACAAACCAAAGTTTTTAGCATCTGCTTTTATTTTCTTATTTGATAAATTTAGAACGTCTACATGCTGAGCTATTACCATTTAAAATAATAATAATTTTCATCAAAGAAACAATATACCAAAACAATTGGGCCTTAGGATCAACAGTTCTAACTTTTATACACACTGACATTCAACAAAAACATCCTCCAGACATTCATCAATCTCCTAGCCCCCAAACACACTTACAACACCCACCCCCCACATCCCCCCATCAAAGTTCCAACTCACTTGTGTAGGCCTTCGTACTCCAGCCTCATCAGCGCCTTCCTCTTCACATCCTCGTACAGCGCCTTCACACTGGCCAACTGCTCCACCAGATTCTGATTCTCCATGGGCAGCTTGCAAATCGGACACAGGGAGAAGCTAAAGGTGATCCTCGGGCCGTGCCAGCGCTTGAGCAGCACCGTGCGACAGCAGTGCAGGTGGAAGACGTGGCCGCACTGCAGCTGAATCGCCGGGGCGCAGGAGAGCGCCTCGGTGAAGCAGATCATGCACATGTCGTCGGCGTCCTGCTTGAGCTCGCAGCTCGGATTGCAGCGGTGCAGACAGGGCAGACAGGGACGCTCGTCGCGCACCCCGCCGCATATGTGGCCGCAGTTGTGGACCTTGCTGCAGGCGTTCTTGGCGTGCTCCTGGCACTCGTGGTCCGAGCAAATGTTGCCGATCGCCAGGAGGCCGGTATTGCCTGGTTGAGAAGGTTTGAGATTGAGGATTTGTACGCTATTTGGATGTGATTTCGAAATCGGTCGGGCCAAAGTTTGCCAAAGTTTGCCGAAATCTGGTTAATTGGACACGGTTTGTCGAGTTTCGGCGTACTCTGGCGAACTTTGGCAATCTTTGGCATAAAAACCATTTCCACTAGGGAGGATATAGAATAAAATACAAAGTTTAATTTGGTTGTCTGAAAAACAGCTAAGTGGAGTGTTGTTTTGGTAAGGGATGACAGTCTTAGCTAGTGTTGTCTGGTATCATCAGATTTTTTTAACCAGGGTTGGATATCAACAATTTTTTGAGCATAAAAGCGTTTTGTTTATGATGAAATTCAGTTCATTTTTTAATTTATCTGTCAATAAGTAGGGTTTATAATCACGAAACACTATACAAATAGTCAGTTTAATTGATTTGTTTGATTAAATAATATTGAAAATAATCTTATTATTCAGAGTAGTAACAACTAAATGTAGGAAATAAGATTAAATTTTCAACGATTATAAAATAATTTCTTCATATTAGCTACTTTAAGGTTTTAAACATATACTGAATCTAGCCTTTTCTTAATTTTCTTTTATGAGTTTTATTTTTGCTTTTAATTATCGAGCAAAGGTATTTAAACTCGTTTATATTTTCAAGCACAATAGAAATTTTATGAAAAAGAACCAAAATACTACTTTTAAATGGACAGTATGTCCATACATTTTATAATCTGTTTCAAAAAAGTAAGCACGAAACTCAGAAGATGAGTAGTCGATTTTATGATATAAGAAAAACAAGCACATAGTAATGTAATCTTTCTGAAACAACGTTTTCCTAACAACTAATTTGATGTACCCATGAGACCAATTCCATCTCTCACTGTCCAATAAAAATGCATACAACAAGATCCATTTGAAACTCCAATTGATAATATACAATAAATCACGATAACCTGAATATTTCTCAAATCTCCCAAAACCAGATCCTCAAAAATCATCCCACCAAACTCTCAAGCATCGGTATCCCACCTGTTGTCCCGCAAAACCGACAGACGCCCGTGGACCCGACGGGCTTCTGCGGCGGTCCGTCGCGAAACTCCACCAGGGCCTTCAGCGTCTGACTGTCGGCCAGCACCAGGATCCAGAACAGCTTCATCCTGCCGCAGCCCTCGTGCAGGTCCACCCGGATAGCCTCCTCCTCCTCCTTGCAGACCTGGCGCACGTGCATGCGCGTCCGCCGATGCAGATGCAGCACGCGATCGCAGTCGGCGCACAGGTTGCCGCAGCTGTTGCACTGGATTATCGCCGTTGTCTCGCCGTCGTCGTGATTGCTGCACGTGGGCTGAGATCGAGAACGAGGAGTTTAGTTTTGTATCTATTGGGGTGGAGAATTTTTGGGGAAAGAGAGGCGAAGAGATCTAAAATAACGTGTCTGAATTTGAACTAATGCCATTGCAAATATTTACGTTTTGTTATAATTCGTTACACTGTATATTTCACATTGGTAGATTTTTGCACGTTATAACTATTGTTGCACTCTCCATTTTACGTTTTCTTACAAAAATATTAAAAATAATAAAAATACAGAATGTCCGAATTCAGGCACTTTTGTACACTTTTTTAATTTGTTTTGCAGCTTTGTATATGATTTTACATTTTTGCACTTTTCAATATTCCAATTTATAAAGACTGGCAGTTTAGTATATTTGGGTATTGCTGTTAACAAAGACGCATTTAAGTATTGCAGTTAATAAAAATGTATTTTTATTAATCGCATTTGGGTTACCCAAAGACGCGAGTGATATAAATGTCAATCAATTCAGACAACTCTTTCTAATAATAATTTCGAATTCCAAATACTTTATTAAGGGGAGGTCGGAGCTATCCTGATTGGTGCAGATTTTACCTAACCTCAAAAATTAATATCATAAAAATAAAAATTTGTGGTCATTTATGGTACAAAAATGCGGTTGTCCGGTGTTCTTGTCATAATAATAAATGTTTATAAAGCTTCAAGCGTACATAATTGCGTACAATTTCGTAAAATAATGAAAAATACGGTGCGAGGTGAAGCTATCAGTAAGGCTAAGTAACGGTAAGATGACCATCACTTTTACCGTTTTCTATTCGTCAATTGTAACAATATTTCATAATAAAAAACTTTTGAGGCTACTAATAAACAAAATTGCTATTGTTCGGTGTTCTTTACATAATAACAAACTATTATCAACCTTAATTTTGATGTTACTATGTGAATTTTAGACGTATAATGAAAAATACGGCGCTAGGTGTAGGTCACAATGGTAAAGTTCGCTCCGATCTCCCCTTAACCGCAAGAACGAAATATATACTGAGACAACTGTATCGTAAAGTAAATGCACGATATATAATGTAACTCATGTGACATCGTATTGTAAACATTTAGGTGTCGATATCGTAAATATTCAACGTCAGATGCAATACGATGTCGTAAAATTAATAATCTAAAATTTTAATTTCTACATTAAAAATACATCTTTAAATAGCTCAATTTTTTTTAATTGGCGAAATATTCTGAGCAGAGCCTATGCTCATGATATTTACAACATTGGATCAAAAGAAATTCGCTTTATGATGCAATTATCGGAAAATTTACCATATCGTAATTTTATGATATGAAAATTACGGTATGTTTTTCTCAGTGTACCTTTTTATTAACAGAAAATTCTGAAACATCCTACGTCTTTTATCATTAATAAACATGAAAATATATTTTAGATATTTAATATTCTTATCCATATCTGCAAGGTAAATGTTTACGTGTGTTACTCTCAATCATTAGAATTGACACTTACTCTTGGTGGTGGTGGTTGACCATCGGCACTGCTCCACTGACCGGAGGATAATCTTTCAACGTGATCGGAATCTAAAACACAAAGGGAAGACAATGCCAACCACAGGGTCGGCGATCGGAGACATTTTGTTGGATCTCTGTTTTTGTCATCCATCCTGGTCAAATTCAAAATGTTTTCTGCAATAGCAGCTTTCGTCACAGCAGCCCATGCTTCTGACAATTTACCCTGTGAAATCAATATTTTATTTTATAGTAAGAAAATGTAATATTATAGATTATCTAAGTACAGTGTGTTTTAATAAAACACAGTATAATACAGTAATTGTAATAATTATGGTATAATTTATAATACTGTCTTTTTAATTAATAACTTTTATAATATACAATTCAATTCTAATTTATATAATTGTGAAACAAACTTACGGAAGCCATATCTTTCAAAAGCTGTATAATTTCTTCAGCCAACTTTCTCGTAATGCAGCCTCTCAGCCACCATCGTACCCCAACAAAACTCTTTGGATGAATACTCGTAGCCAATGAGATCGATTGCAAAGCTTTACCATTGTTTTCCTTGTCCTTCACTTTAACTTGAACAGTTAAAGCTTTGGCTATACAACTGAGGAAAACATCTAAAATGCCCAAACCATGCTCATCGAAGTCCATCGATTGCGAATATCCATTGCTCGCTGCTGAGATAATACTAAAGTCTGAAGGTGGCAGTCGATCTGTACCAACGACATTGGCTAAGGCTTCAGGCTTGATTTCTGGCAATATTCTTCTCAGGAGGGATGTCACCTGCCTTTGAACCCTCGCCGAACCTGTATGCAGCAGACTGAAAAGGTCTTTCAAGAGTCCACATTGGTGAGAGAGGTAGTTTCTTCCTACGGAGCTTCCACTTAGGGCTAGGACCATCGACAACATTTCGAAGCAGTAAGTGTCTGCAGCCTTTGGCATATCACTGTTATCACTTATCAAGCTGTTTACTGGAGTAGGCGAACACAGAAGGGTTTCCCATTCTTCCCTGAGGCGAACTGTTTCTTTTCGAATAGCCTGAATTTTGATAAAATAAAATGAATATTTTTGTTATAGACTGTGTTAAAGTTATATTGGGGTATTTTATTTATTTGAATCATTTAGAAACGTCAAAATTCAAATTCAAAATGATTGGCAATATAATTTTGTAATATTGCTACAATTTTATAATATTACTGACCTGTACAATATGTGTACAGACTTGTTTTTGAAGATGCGTCAATTTACTTCTACTGAATAAAATTCCAACCATGTGCTCCCGAAGTTCGTTACTTTCTTCTAATTCTTCATTGTTTGGTTCTATAACTATAGATGAAATTGGTCCTTGATTTTGTTGCTCACCTTGAATTAACTTTCCAAAGACCTAAAACATTAATTTGTATAATTTTTGTACATGCTTAAACACTTTGATCAGAGAAACCTTTGAAAGAATTTAAAATATAATTTTAGAAAACCAACCTGCGATGTAATCGAACGGAAAACTTTTAATGTTTCTGATTCACAGTTCTTTTGCTGAATAGACATTGCATTCAGCTGTTTGCCAATTTTGAGGGGTTCTCCTTCAATTTCTCCCAGTACTCGAATTTGCCTGACCCTCAATGAATTATCTGGTCCCTTTAATTCAAGACCAACGACAACATGCCTTGGATTTGTAATGGGACAATTTACCCAACCAGTCGACCTACTTTCTATTTCAACAGTCTTCAACTTTACCATTTCATCGGTATCAATGCCCGATTGGAATATAACACAAGAAACTTTATGCTAAAATGTAACAAAAAGTTATATGTAATTAAAAAGAAAAGTAATATTGACCAAATGCAGTGGAATTTTGATGTAACGAATATCGACATAATGTAAGCTCTCATATAAAGTTAAAAATTATTAGACCCTTGAAGAAATCTCGATCCATATATCGGAAATAAATACAGAAAATTTCCTTTCTACACAATCTGTATACTTATAGCGAAATAAATTCGTCAAAATTTAAATATTCCGAAACGGTATACTAGCTTTCAAACTGGGTCATCGACAAAAAACTGCCGCTATCCAACAAAAAAAAAATATATTTCAACCTGTGATTTTCGTTAATAGCTTGATATTCATTATGCATTCGCAGGTGCATTAAATCGAATAAAAAAGAAAGAACAATAACTGATTTTTAAAAACAATTTAACTAATTTAGGCATTTATATTTTACATCAACACATTTAGAGATTTTCTTTAATAAAATATTATACCAGTTACATTTTATCGCGTACCTATTCTAAATTAAGTGTACTAATCATCGTTAAATAAAATAACGTATATATTCAAAGTCAACAACAACCTTTCTACGCAATAAACATTTCTCTGACTACCATGCAGTCTCATCCCATCAAAACTCCACTCTGCAACCCCAAAAAACTAATTTTCTCACAGTCAAATCCCGACAATTGTCGATGTGAATGTAAACCATCCTGGGGAACGTGCGCGCGCCGCAAACGATCGTAATGGTCTTGGTCTTGTCCCTGTCCTCGTCCCCGGACTCCCAGAACGTCTCGGTGGAATTGTCCGTGAGGCTGCTGATCATCGCCTGTCGGCTCGACGTCTTGATCTCGACGGAGGACGTCAGGTCGCGCAGAGTCTCGATCGAGCTCAGTATCTGACCCGACAGGTTGGACTGGTGGCTCTTGTGCATGCTCATCGCCGTGTCCTCCTCCTCCTCGCTGCGCGACAGGATCTTGCTGATGTTGCTGAAGACGTGGCTGCGGTGCAGGAACATGTGGTCCGCCGGCGTGAACTGGATCGCCCAGCATCGCACTGCTGCTTGCTGAAGCGGAGAGCCTGGGGTTCGATTTGGAAGAGTGATTATGCGTGGCTTGCTTTTCATTGGATGTGTAATTTTTCATTTACCGCGGGGGGAATGACTTTTTAAAAGGTTCGATGAACTTTCTGGAATTGATGAAGGTTTGGGAAGTCAAACGAGCTTTGGCAATGGTTAGAAAGAATAGTATTCTACAAAAAATTTTTAGATAGTTACGTTATTGGATCATTTTACGTGACGAATTTTTGTGCATAATAAATTTGTCAAATTCGAATATTTTTAGCAAACTGCACTAAACTTATTCCATCTTTGAGGAACATTGCATAACTTTACGTAATTTCGCGAATTTTTCATAACTTTGCGCATCTACGAGATATTTTACTAAAGTTTGTCCAAATTTTCATAGCCCGGATTGAGCTACAATTTGTGTAACTTTGTTTTTTTCTTTATATACACTTAGAGAAAGGATAACTTGAGGCAAATAAATCATGTACTTGCGGGATCATAGTCTCGTGTACTTGTCGCAAATGCTACATGAACTCGGACTTGAGAAAAGTCCGCACAAGAAAAAGTAAACAAAAACAATTAAGCATTAATTAGTCGATAAATTATTCTTGACAAACAAAAGTGGCTAACTTTATTTGTCAAAGACAAGCCTAATTTGACAAATAATCGTTTTCACTAGGGTACTTTGAAAATGCAAACGTTATTTTTGTTTCGGACCAAAAAAACTAATTACATACACGGACAAAATAATAATTATATTCATTATACGTACCAGGAGGAGGTAGGAGCATCAAATCCGCAATCGTTTGCAACAATGTGTGGAATGCCGTAGGAAGAGGATTAGCTGCCTCGCCAGCAATGATTAAATCGCTCAAGGGATGCTCGCACATTCCGACCATGTCCTAAAAAACATAAAAAGAATTAATTTATTTTGTAATAATAACCTAATAATGGTTCATATAAACAATTTTGTATATATAACACAAATAGTATAATAATTTGCAATAGGCAATTTGGTACAATAATTAGTTTGAACAATTCGTTATGATCAATTAAAAAAATTTGCATCACAAAAATTTGTACGTTTTATATCAGCATATACAAACGTAAAAAAGATAAAATTTCATCCAAAAAGCCCACGCTTTAAAATTGTTTTGCAATAGCTTACAAAATTATCATTTCATACAAAACTTCTATAACCTTTGCATTGCAGTATCGGCTGGTGCTATCAAACTTAAAAAACAAACGCCAATAAATAATTCACCGGTCCCAGCAGCCAAGCAAACTCACGTGATCTTTCCTCCTCTCGATGCACCTCTTCCTGTTGTCGTCCTCGTTGATGTCCGTGGAGTCGGCGACTATCGGCGTGAGCGAGGCGACGAACCACCAGAGCAAATCGTGCAGGCATATGGGCTGGGTGACGCTGCGCAGCAGCCAGTTGAGCGCCTGCATGGCGTAGACCCGACAGGCGGCGCGCCTCAGGGCCTGCTTCATCGCGTACTGCAGGTGCTGGAGGTTGTGCTGCTGCAGGCAGAACAGCATGGTCGGCCGCATGAGGAGCTCGATGCGATCGTTGTTGGCGATCTCGGCGGCTTGGTTGGAGGAGACTATGGCGGACTGGTCCATCGAGGGGACGAGCTTCTGCAGGGCGGCCGACGGGTAGCAGAGCAACGACGAGCCAGCATCTGTGGAGGATGACGATGGTGGTTTTAGTGGATGGTTTGGAGATTGGGGAAGAGTAAATCATGGTGATTGATGGTGCATTGTGCAACGAGGGAATGAAGTCGGCTTTATTTACGTGTTGCGTATAGAACTTTATTTCCGACTTAACTGTCGCCACTTTATTGACTTGTATTGAAAATTTATATTTATATTAATATAAATGTAAAAGTGTAAAAAAGAGGGAAAGCCAGAGAAACTGAGAATTTACTTTATTCCCGCTTTTTCAAAATTATTTAATTATATTTAAGAATGAATATAAATATTTAAGACCTCGATATAATTCAGTTAGAGATGAACACAATTTATTACCTAATAAGTATTTCTTAATTTATTATAACTATGTACCATCTTGGGTTGATCCAGAAAAGTTTTAAAATACATATCAAGTTTATAAGTCCAAATATTATTTAAACAATGCATTTTATGTAGAAAATGGTAATATTTTCGATCAATCCAAATAATATTATACAGATTTTGTGAAAGATTCAAATAGATTTGTTGAAAATTGGCTCCGGAGACGCGTTCGGCGAACGTTGATGTTAAAACTTCTAATTTACTGATTTTCGGAAAATTTAACTATTCTAAGAATTATAAGATGAGATGAAATAGTTGACTTATTAAAATACTCTAAAATACTCTCTCTCTTAATAGTTGACTTTTTAAAATACTCTTTGTTAAGATATATTTAAAATAAATTTTAAAATACTCATGATATGTTATATTTTGCTTAAGGAGGTTCGAGCGTTATACTAATAGAAACAGCAACTTATTAAAAAAAGTTATTTAATAGAAAAGTTTATGACAATTCAAAAATTTTGAATATTCATATTTATCTTATTTTTTTCTGAAAAATTCAATGTAGACATGGATTTGATTCTACCTTCTAAGGCGTTTCTCTGTTTTAAGTACTTTTTTACGTTATTCTATAAATATTACTTTAAAATATCAGGCAACCCTATTTTTTGTATTATATGCACAGAAACTTTGAAAGCTAAGGATTCATTTAATACTTTAATATTCTACCAAAGTTTCCCACAAATGCATGAATTTTGCATTTCAAACGCAAAAAATGCGTTTTCTGTATATTAAACGGGCTAAACGGGCGAACTTTAGAATTAAATATCCTTTCGAAATGCCAGGCAACCTATGCTGAAAATTTGTCTGTGGACTCAAATAATCTTTATTGACATTATACGAAATAGATTTGTGTCTTAAAGTTTAAAATTACTTTTCGCTCATACCCCCGTTAAAAAAATTTCGAGTGCGTAGATTTAAATGAAACATTCTAGTGAGGCATTGAACGTACGAGTATCTGTTAATTTCTAATTATAAATCCAGGTTGAATCTTAAGAAGGAAACATTTCTTGAACGCACAAATTAACAAAATTATCTGTATTTAAAGAATTATTACCATTGGTCAATTCACTACTGCTATTATTTCTTTTCCGCATCATAACTACTCGACCGTCGTTGCTGTTCTTCGCCCAAGGTGCTCCAGTCGACATGGAAACAGATCGGTGAAACATCCCTCGATTCTTTCCACTATCACTGTCGCTATCACTCATTGGACACTCCGATAAAGGCTGGATATTGAAAATTATTATTAATACATTTACAATAAAAAAAATAAATAAAGAATTTGATTTAGCAATGCCATTGAATATACATTGAAAGAATCTTATCAAGTTTTTTTTCCAAACACCTTGATCATTGAATATTTAAAATTATGGCATCCCTATTCACTTGTACCTATTATAATTGATAATTATTAGAGCAGATATTTAATAACTGAAATTTCGATTAATTATTGAAATTTCGATTAGTTACTGAAATTTTGATTGATTACTGAAATTTTTATTAATTACTAAAATTTTATACATGCTTACATGAATTAGCTTACATTTTTATGTCTCAAAGAGCAAATTCAAGAATTTGTATTTCAATATTCAGATACAGACAACAGAAGTTTTCTTTTAATCACGTTATTAAAAATATATTTATACCAGAACTGATAAATTAAAGCACATAGTAATTAATTGATCTTTCAATTAATTACTGAAATGTTAGGCACATTTATATGAATTTTCACATATATTAGTGTATCGAAAAATATATTTTTATATTCGTGTATTTTCATTCTTCACAATTTTCAGTTATGTATAAATGAATAATTGATGTTCGCTGTGATTTAATTTTTTGATTACATAAAAATGAATTCAGTCATACACTGTAATAAAAATTTCAAGAAACTGAAAACAGTGATTAACTGTGATTAACGGCGATAGTTCTACACTGTATATTAAAGCTACTCTATACATCCTTTACGTCTCTTCAGAAAACAGAGAACGTAGTGAAACTCACATATATCATTAGAGAATCAAGAAGTTCTCTGAATTTTTTCATTACTTTGTACCGATAATATACTTAAGACATTCGACTTCGAAGTTTGCTCGTTATACACGGGCTCTTATGGAACTCGGCTATTAAAACAGATTGACGTAGGGTGCGATGTATGTAAAAAGAAACAGAAAATTAAATAAAAAAATGATGTACGTTATCACGTAACTCATTACGAAGCTGTGTACAGAATTTGAACACATGTCAGCACATTTAATTTCGAGTATTGACTATTGAATGAAACAATAAACAAAATGTTCTTATTGCGTTTCCGAACTATGGTCTAATCTATTCTTTCGATGGCATGAAAACACCAGTAAGAAAAGAAAAACACAACAATCATGCACACAACAGCCAATAATCACAAAGCAAAACTGCGAAACCCACCCTTCTGTTACTTACAGTCAACCCACTGGCGCTGCCTTCGAAGGACGCCTGCTGTCCGCCCTGTCGCCTGAGCATCTCCTCGTAGAACTTGTCCTCGTTGCTCTGCGAGCTTGGCACGTCCAGGGCGAGCAGGCACTGAAAGGGTCCGGTCGAGGGAAAGGGTCCCGCCGCCTCGGGTGGACTGTAGTTCTCGGCGACGGCGCTGAGGGTCTGCGAGGGCCGACGCTGCTGCTTGGGTATGTTGACCCCGGCGGCGCTCGCCAGGTCCAGCAGGAACATCGCGTTGTTCTTGACGACTATGTGGGTGTCGTCGCTCTCCGGCGAGGTGATGGGCGACATGAGCTTGCTCGCCTCGCCGATGATGGCACGGCGGTGACGCTTGTTCTTCTTGGCCTGTCGGGGGGTGGTGCTTGATATTAGTGGATGAGGTTTTTTGAAGTTTTGTTCGGCGAGCGGTGAGTTGTGTAGTTTGTGGTTGATTTGGGGATTTCTACATCGTGATTAACGTGGTTCTAACTCAATTTGTTGTTTTCAGTTGTTATGTCGGTCAGCCGGTGTTTGTAATAGTGAATTAATCACTGGATCACTGAGATATTTGGTAAGAGATTAAAAATGGAATAAGAATAATGTACCGGTAATTGTCTAACGCTCACATTTTCCTAAGTAGTTAATGTATCTAACCTTGTAACTTTGCCGAATGAGGTTTGACAAAAGAAACATAATTACAAAAGTCTTAAGGTTTTAAAAGGAAAGTATCATTTTGAGCTCGAATCACATAACTATTTTCAAAGTCATTGCAAGGTCCTCCTTCATTTTTAAAATTGGATGGTCTAATTTTATTCTGTCAACCGATAAAGGATGAACTTTCACTTACATACATGAAAATAATATTATACGTTTGTAAGTTTGGGTTATGTTGACCTTAATAGGTTACAACACAGTAAAACTATGATTTCTAATGAATTTTAAGACCTGCTATCGATAGAAAACGTTTATATTTTATAATTGAGAAGCTGTCCAAACAATTATAATATATAATAAATAAATTTCTAATTTATTTAAACACAGTTTTGTAAAACCTGACAAATTGGTCAAAATATGAATTAAAAAAATGTTATGATAATTTTCAAGTTCGATATAAACTCGATATACCGAACCTTTATTTTCAATAAATAAAGCAATCTTCAAAAGAATAGTACACTGTGCAACTAGAGGGAAATTTGGCTTTTTCTAAGCAAGGATGACGATGCTGATGACTCAACTCATCATCCGAGTCTGATAAAGCCCTTTCCACCCATGTTACACATCATATTTATTTACTAAGTGCGTGAATAGGGCCTTTTTAATGCATGCAAAGGGAATGGAGAAATGGGTATTACGAGTCATTCGCTGGACCTAAGACATTCAGGAGCTGCAGGTAATCATTACCTCCCGCTTAGGTGAAGACGCTCGGAAAGCCCAATTTTCCATTAGCTTTGCAAGGAAAGGGTATTTTGGGTAAT
Organism: Gastracanthus pulcherrimus; assembly: GCA_949152435.1. NCBI lineage: Eukaryota > Metazoa > Arthropoda > Insecta > Hymenoptera > Pteromalidae > Gastracanthus > Gastracanthus pulcherrimus. Next base: position 27,333,567 of record OX424575.1, read on the forward strand.
GAGAAAAGTTGCATAAAAGTACTTAGTTTTTACAAAAAGTCAAAATGTTGATGAAAGGCATAAAAACTTTTAAGTAGCTTTAATGTATATCTATAAAGATTTTTATTCACAACTTAACTATATTAACCATTTAATTGATCTGAAAAGCGGGACAAAGGAGCATTTTATTCCCGTAAATTTTCTTTATTCCCGTTTATCAGTTTTTCTAGCTTATACTCTTATATTTAATTTTTACATTAGTAGAATCATATTCTGCTCTTTTTAAATAAAAAAATAAACTACATAAATGACTTTTTTATACAAAATAAACATTTATTGATTTGATGTATTTGACATTTTATACATAATATTTAATTTTTATATAAAATTCGTTTCGTATGAACAGTGGGAGAATAGGTCCCACTTTTCAACTCAACGAAGTGGCTACAGTTAAGTCGCGAATAAAGTTCTATATGCAACACGAAAATAAAACCGATTAATCCCTCGGGTGATTACTGTCCTCGAATAATCTACAACTTTATTCCTTAGTTACATAATGTACTATTATTCACACAATAATCATAATAAGGGATGTACTGGCTTTGTAATTTACTTTTTATGAGCGATAAAGAAATTGACTCAACCAAACAGACGACAAAATTTGTAATAGGAAAGAAAAACGAAAGAGATTACAAACAGCAATAAAGCTGTAACAATCAAGACATAAAAATTGATTTTTCGTACTCTATGAAGCTTGAACTCTAAATAATATAGGATAAGCAAGCCAGGTAATATGTCCCTCAAGCAGGCATCAAATTAAATTACTATTCAGTACTAATGCTACTATTATGCTACTTTCTCATAACATGGTATCGCTTCGCTGCCGCAACGAATTTCTTCGCCGTCTCTCACTAGCTACATAAATCACTGACCACGGCTGTATTCATCCGCTTAATCGACATCGCGGAGATCTTTCTTTCCACACAAAGACAACACTTCCTCGTACGTCAAACAAATTAAAAAGCATCACTCACCTTCAGATACTTATCCCGACACGCGTCGCACAGCAGGTACCAGGAATTCCCTCCACCTCCGCCGTCCCCGCAATTCCCGGCCCAGCCAACGCAATAATTCCCCCAACTGTTGTACCCGTTCCCACCGGCGTGTCCCCCACAGCCGGGATGCATGAGTTTCATGTGATAGGTGACCGGTGGCGGGAACATCAGACCGCAGAGCTCGCACATGGTCTCCTTCTTCTTCTCGGCGCGCTTGTCGGCCGCGGCGTTCGCCGCGTTGTTCTCCTTGGACGGCGTCGCGCTGGGTATCTTCGAGGCGACGTCGTTGGCGGAGCGCTTGGCGAGTTTCACGGCGGGCGGCTGGGCCAGGGGACTCGGGAGGACGGTCTGCTGGTCGATCGCTTGGAGACAGTTCAGACTGAGCTCCTCCCAGAGGAAGACCAGGCTCTTCAGGGCCGGGGGCAGGACCGTCACGGTGGTGAACTCCGGGAGGGCTGTTAGCTTGTTGGCTGGAGGAAGGAGATTTCTTTTGTTAGTGTTTTTGCAGAATTGTCATCATTTTATTGGATTTCTTTATAATGTAATCTTTTATCTGTTTCTCGATGAATAATCTCATCGTCGTAGTCTTACGAATACAACATTCTCTTTTAGATTTTTTGCATATTTTACATTATTTCTGCATTATTTTCCCATTATTTCACATTTGTGTAGTATGACTGTTTGTTTTCACTATCGACGTTATTTTACGTTATCCTATATTAACGTTATTTTAGATTATTTTATGCTAGCTTACCTTATTTTCGAATATTATCGCGTTATGTACTTTCTTTGGCTAAACTTTATATCATTTTCCATAGTTTACACAGTGTGTTACAAAGAAAAGTACATGATATTATCGTTAGATCGCCGTTCAGATAATGATTTTTATAATCCACATCTAGTGTGCATTTACATGGTGTCTTAAACTTTTAATAAAGTATGAAAAAACCAGGGAATTTGAATTAAGCTATTAGGGAGATTTTAGAAGCATCTTAAATTTCTAATGAAATTATGGTTATGCACTGCAGGTATAGTTATAGAAATTACTATACATAAAAATTATTCAGATATTATGTCTTTATGAAAACATGCGAGTATATAATCAACTCGTGCAAATCTCCCACGCGTTTATCCTGCAAATGCAGCCTAACAATAAGTAAAAAATCTTCTTTATTCTTCGACATAATCATAGAAACAATTAGAATTAATCGTGTTTATTGTACGAAATAGTATATCAATAATGATTCTTATTTTAGTGATATAAAATTTAGCAATAAAATTTTTTTTTCATTTTGTTCGTTTAATTTTGTATCACCATTTAGTGTTTAAAGATGATTAGTTTATTGATCTAAAGTGAATAAGAAAAAATATAAAAATATGGTAGGTCATGAGTCTGAAATATATACCGCAAGATTCTTTATGTTTCTAAACATATTGTTGTCATGGTAGAAATGTCCACCATTTTTTGGTGAATTAATAGTCAAATTAAAAAACAAAAGATATTTTCACGTGAACAGTTCGATATTGATACTTTAAAGTATAATAATAGTTGTTATTATTTTCAATTAGATTTAGATATGTATTTAAACCGAAAAGGCTCCACTTTATCAACACATTGACCAACACAAATGGTCAACTTTCCCCAGAGAAGTAAGCAAGAGAACCGTTGACTTTCCTTCCCTCAAAATCCCTCGAATCGCGAACAAAGCCACCCTACGTTCGACCGAATCTTGCCCCCTTCCAAAAAGCCAAAGCACAACTAAAGACCACCGACCGTCCTGCGTCGTCGTCTCCTCCTTGATCCCCGCGCCCGTCGCCTCCTGCTTCTTCCTGCTCCTGTTGGCATTGGCGTTGGCCGCCGATCTCGTGAGGCTCTCGAGGGTGCTCGGCTGTATGTGTAGGTAGTTCCCGTCGTTGGTCACCTCGACCGAGTGCCTCTGCCGGGCGCGCTCCTCGCGGGTCATCTCGTTCCTCGGGCGCTCGCCGCCGGCTTGGGGCGCCTGCCGCGTCACCACCAGGGCCCCCTGCTTCGGCAGGCCCGGGTGAAACTTGAGGAAGCTCGCGCAGGCCATGGCGTCGTGGACGATGCCCTCGTGCCAGAGGAAGGCGGCGAACACGGCGCGCAGGCACTCGGCCACCGAGGGACTTATCGCCTCCTTCACCTGGGAATTCGGGAGGATGCTTGGTTGGTTTGAGTTTCTACGATAGGGGTAGGGAATCGAAGCCGACTTGCAATTCTGTTGGAATTTTTTCAAAAAAGCTTAATACAGGAAAGTTATAGCTTATTTACGTTCCTTTGAATTAAGGCAGACCGAAGTTACTCGTACTGAAAAGGTGCCGCGTCTACGGTCTGACGTTACGAGGATCTTAGAAGGGCTATATCTTCGTTAATTTTGGATATTTTGCAAAAATTTAAACAGTTCACGAAGAGAGTATGCTATAATCTGTCAGAATGTGATACAAAGAAAATCATGTTAAAACCGAAATGTTGTTTGGTTAAGGCAAGGGCAGCGGCGAAAATTGCTGTTAATGTTGATTTTTGACTTCTAAACAACGTGTTAAAGAAGTTATGACAAATATTGAAAATATTAAAAAAATTTAGAAGATAGATTTTGAAACGAGTATGAAAACTTTTCGTATGGATGTAACAATATCTCTTATAGATAAAAATATAAGAAATAGAAATCATGCTAAAAGAACAAGTTTCACCGATGCTCGAGTTGTGTTATTAATAAATGGAGTAATGTATATAATTTTGGATATTTTTATAATCTCTAAATCTAAATTTTGAATACAGTAAAACCTCGATAACTCGAGTCGCAACGAAATGAAAAAAAGGTTGATTTAAGGAAGTTTTTGAGTTTAGGAAATAAGAGAAAAACCTCGAGTTAAGGAGGTTATTGTTTCATTATCATTTTTTTGATTAATTTCTCAAATAGAAATCGGTAATTTGTGATTGACAGGAATACCAAATACAGCAGCAATATCGTTTTTTCTTTATTAACTATGTTGCACAGTTTCAAATCAGTGTAATTAATGTTAGATTTACTCATTACTCACTACTAATATCCATTTTGACAATTGTGTACTGATTTGACTGATAAAAGTCATAAATGTTTTTTTGTATGTGTAAATTTCCCGTACCGTATATGTAAAAATAGACGAAGTATAAAATAAAGTAGGAAGAACACAAAAAATTCATGTAACATTAAATAAGGTCCTTTAAAATTATGATAAAATTAAAAAATTTAATAAAATTCAATTTAATCGAATCATGCTTCCACTTCTATCTATTACCTTTTCTTTGTTCAGATTCAAAGTCCGACTTGGACTCGGCGTTTGTTGAGTATTCGCCGGGGACATGGCGCGCTTCGATCTCGTTTTCACGACTTTGGAGTGATCTCGACGGTACATCTTCGGCACGTGACGGTCTTCTTTGGCATTTGTAGAATTTACGGAAAAGTGACCCTTCATCGCGGTTGTCGCACTCTCGGGGCTGGTTTGCGTCTGTGCCTCGGAAACCTTCTTGGAAGCATCTTGGGAATCCTACGTAAAGATCCAAATCGATAATTAATACAAAATAAATAGGTTCACTTAAATAAATTGAGTTGATATAGATATTTACAGCTCGACCAAAACCCAAAATATTTAATTTGAAGTAAGGCAGTCAAATTCTTTATTTAAGTGAATCAAAAACTTCTAGAGTACTAAGAAAGATTGTTAAATCATGTATTCTTTATAGTTATATATAGACATAATTTATTGGTGTATGGAAATGAATATTTTAACATAGAAATCGTTAATAAATGATAATGTTGGAAGTTAGAGAGCAGAATTTAATAAATGCAAATCTAAGTAACTTTTTGCTTATATGTATATAAGGAGACGTCTGTAAAAGTCAATAAAAATAATACCAGCGACTGATTTTTTTATGTTTTATACATATTCATTATAAGGTGATGCTAAAGCCACCGGTCACCGACAAATACGAGGAACTACTTTTCTCATTTTATTTTCAATTTCGAGTAAATATCTCTATGAAACTTTATTGTCCCTATAGAAAACAACTCTTCAGAGAGATATTTTATCAAAATTGAAAATTGAAAGAAAATAGTGGTTCCCCGTATTTGACGACAATAGGGGGGTTTAGCATCACCTTAAGCATTACAACTTGGGCTTCTATAACAAAGAGGACCAGGTCTCGAATCCCGGACATGTGAAATAAGAACCTTCATGTATTAATTTGTTATCCCGATTCCGGTGGTTCCGATTTCACTTTAAACTGCAAGGCCCAAATGTAGGATGGGGAATATTGACCACAAGCCTTTCATCGAATCAAAATCTTCAATCGAGCTTTTCAGATGTATATTGATTTATCAACTTAAGGTTACCCAGGTTGAGTCCATTAAAACCAGTTTCAAAGTACAATATTTAAACGATCTATTCTTACCTTAGTTTAAAAAAATAATAAAACCCAAACAATGTTAACAATTTCTTTCTTGACTAGAATACTATAAACTGCAGTTTCGCTAAATTCCACCTTACAAAAAACTAGCTCAAGCAAGAATAAAAGTCCAGAAATCATATCAGAACTGGATCAAAGCCTCGAAAAGTAGACCAACCAAATAGAAAAGAACCACCCAGCAAGAAATTAACCCTCCATCAACCTTCCAACTTTCCTCCCCCGAACCAAACAAATCAACTCCACGTCCACTCGAACATTACACTCACAGCGCTCAAGCTCTGCTCCCTCTTGGGCGTCTCGGGCGGACTCGAGGTACTGCCCTCGGATCTCATGTGCAGCGAGCTGCAGCTCGGGCTCGGCGAGAGGTCCCTCGTGGTGTTGGCGATCGAGCTGATGCCGCTGGGCGACTGGGAGGGATCGCGGGTCAGACTGCTCACCAGGGCACTGGTGTCGCTCTGGGTCGAGCCGCGGCGATGCGAGGCGCCGCTGTCCACCATGCCCCCGGACACTGTGGAAAAGAGGAGAGTGTGAATGAGGAACGTGTCTGGAATTGAAATCGAGGGGTGGTTTCACGGGAACAGCGTTGTTTTGAGGTTTCGAGGGTTTTGAAGAGGGGTGGTGTTGTTGGGTTGAAGTTTTGTTATGGGTGATGGGGGTTGAGACGATGATTCGGTTGGGGCGAGAGTGAAATTTTCGTACTCGAGTCTCGTTGCGACGAGACCGTTGTGGTGGAGGTTTACCTTTGTTTGAGAAATAGGATACTTTTAAAGTGGATTTAACAAAAGAATGAGTTCTGGTTTTCATCGAATGTCAAACTATTTTACACAATACGTTAAAAGTTACGGACAATAGTAACTAGTAAAGCTAAAATGAGTATACACGTAGAAAATATTCTATGCACCAGTGTAATTTATTGTTCACAAATTTGTATAAGTACTTTACGAAAACTTTTTGTTCACAACAATAAATGTATGTATCTTAAAAGTAAGAACATGTTATGTAAAGGATATTGACGCATGGAATAACTTGAGGTTATAAAATGTATATAAAATATAAAAATACCGTCATTATATTCTTTAATATATGAACTGACTTGATTCCTACAATAAAAAACCGTGAAACGAGTTTTTTTTATAAAACACGAAGGTAAATTTCTACCATAAAGAAAATTTATCATGCATATTCATATGGTGAAAAAATAATTTTATAGTAATCGGGAGGGGGGGGGGGGGGGCTAGAAGCTATATTTACTAGGATTTATTACTATCATTTTTTTATATTTACTACATTTTAAAAGTTACTATAGCACTATGTGTTATTTTAATTACATAAAATTAATACACAGTTTTGTAATAAAAATGTGGTTTGTAAATTTATTTTTAATTGAGTAACGAACATTATAAGTATTTATTATCTAAAAAAAAAATTAGCTACTAAGAAAAATACATATACTAAATAAACATGCTAATAAAACTATGCACCCATCTTTTAACATAAATAGTTTATAAACATTAATATGAGGTAATTATTGTAAGGACATACGAAGATAATTATAAATATTTTTAAAATTCTTATCGTGCAATATATATCGTGCAGTACTAAAAAATTAAATGTCATATATAAATTATAACTATTACTAATTGCTACTGCATTCTATTGACTAATAGTAATAAATATACTGTGATAATTGAAGGACATTACATTATTGTGTATTTTAGCGATTTTTTAAATAAAATTTATAATAAACGTGCTTTTATGTTCTACTGTTACCATTGTATTTTAATTAATTCATCAAATTTTTAAATTTAACTTACATGAAACATTTATTCACAATGAAATTTAAAATATTATGCCGACGGCACTGTGTCAGTGATATATTCTTTTTTCATTAAGTCACTCATAAATGTAATCGATAAGTATAATATTTTGAGCTCCTGAATAGAATTCTAATTAACTATATACTAACGTATTTATTCACTTTTCTATCAATTTTCTAAAATTTTGTACTATATTTTATTTTAACTAAATTCTTCATGTATGATACTAATACAATATAAACTTAGACGGATCCGTATAGAAAATCTTTAAACTTAATTAATTTACTTTGTGCTACTCAATGAAACGCGTATTAAACAAAACAATTGGAATTTCACGTTATCTCCGTAAATGAAGGGACTCTCAAAAGTGGTTTGTACGAGTCTTACCTAGGGGTGAGAGGCCGACACTTCGGGGGGAGCCGTAGAGCAAAGGACTGCTGCTGGCACTGTCCCCCCCTCCAGTCAAATTTTTCCCACCTGATAAGTTTCAATTCGTTGGAGTACACATTTAAATGTATCGAGTATGCAGAAACCCGTATAGAGCATAAATTCAAGAAAATAAATATATATATGAAACACAACGCTGGTAGACCTGGTTTGCGGATAATGTATGTATTGATATTTGCAGTCGGAATATAATTGAACGTGCAGCTTGCATGCAATAAGGTGCGTAATAATTGTGTCAGTGTAAAACATGCGATTGTCATTATTCATTTAAGCTTATTATAATACTTTTTTACTGAGATAAGAAATTGTATTATACTGTTTAATGTATACAATTATACAAACTACAAATTAAGTGAAGATCATGCAAAACAAGACAGTTGTAATTACTAACGATGCAAATCGTTATTGTATAATACAACTAACAATATAATAATGCTTATAAGATATTATTAAATGATGAAATGATGAAATCAATGTGGAAAAAAATAGCTAAATAAAATTAATAATGATGGTAAGAGATGTATAAGTTTGTGAGTCATAAGCAGTGATAAAGCATCGCAATATTAATTAAAATTATTGTGATTAAAACGACAACAAGCCATCAGCGTTAAACGGTAGAAAAAGCGATTAGTACCTTGGGCATTAACAGCGGGTGGAAAGAGGCCAGAACCAAACGGCAGACGACTGGACCCAGCTAAGAGACCAACACCACGATTTTGTTATAACTAATTAAGCTGGTTGCTTTAGGTTAACAAGACTATTTTTTCGCGTCTGACTGATCGCGAATAATGAGTTCTAAATTACTTTTTGAAATATATATGCACAAGTGTATTAATTTTAACCCTCAGTTGTCACATGGGGTAATAAGTCATACCATATGCGTAAAAATCTATTACAATTATTAAAAATTTGTTTTTGTTTTTCAAAAATCTCCTTGACTAATAATTTTTCAATATTCTAATTGAGATATTTAGTTTTTTGAGATACTGGCTATCTACTCTAGTGGAAATAACAACTGTGAAAAACTGTGAAAAACTATGAAAATAATGTGAGAAAGTGTGATAAAGTGTGAAATTACACATACTTTTAAAACATCCGTTACAAACAAATATGCACATTTTTCACACTTTTCCACAGTTTTTTCATGGTTTTCCACAGTTTCTCACAGTTATCAAAAGCACCTATTTTATCTAATAAAACTTTTTCATATTTTTTCACAGTTTTTCACAGTTTTTCAGATTTTCTCACAGTTTTTCAGTTTTTTCACATTTGTTTTCATTGCATTCTCTTATATAAAGGAAATTACAACTGTGAGAAATTGTGATAAAATGTGAGAAATTGTGAAAAACTGTGAAAAACTATGTAGAAACTGTGACAAAATTGATGAAACACTCTATAATATTTTTTAAAAACCTGTTCTAAATGTAAGGCCAATTTCTCAATTTTTCACGAAATTTCATGGTCTTGCACACTTTTTCACACATTTGTCAAAGTTTTTCACATTTTGAAATTTTCACTAGGGTAAGTTTTAAAAAAGTTGAAATGTAAGCACTTGACTCGAGCCTCTTCTACACCCAGATTTTAATAGAGTCTCGTCTTTTATCTTTAAATAATACGGATCATTCTTAAAGAAATAAATATTTTGCGGTATATAAAAATAGAGAAAAATATTCTTCATCCATTTATCTAACTCTAATAGTATTGATTTTATTTCACCTTAAAAGTTAAAGCGCGATTCTATTAAAATCGAAGTGTGAAAAGGGCATCGGTGATGTTAAGATAGGAAAAGTGCTGCACTTACAAAAATGGTTGACTCGGAAATCATTACAACTGAGAGCTAAAAATGAATGTATTGGAACAGATTTCTGAAATCTGTGTAACTTATTGGGACTTTAATTCAGTCAGAAGCTAAAAATCTCTTATGTTCCCTTATATAGATATAAATAGATGTTATTAATCAAAGCCACTTGAAGAATAAAAATCTAATACATCCATCGTAATTCAAAAGAAGTTTTCTTGAGAGAATGTGAAACTTATCTAAATATCTTTTGCTAATTTACAAATTTTCAATTTATTTAAAATTTATTTTTAACATAAAAACAAATTTACATCATACCATAGGGTCGGCTACTAAAATATATTTTGTAAGCGGTATACATATGTAAAATTACTAAAATTGATAGAGTATCTAAACCAGATAAGTCTCAAGTGCGGACTCTAATAAGCTAATCACAACAATGTCAACCCGCACAAATCTTTGTCAATTTCAAATATACATTTTACAATAAGAATATAATGATTAGCTAAAAAAAAAGTAGCCGTCCCAATGATCCTATACTGTCCCAATCACAGACACAAATTCAACTATTAAAATAAATCGTCTTCAGTCTCGTTATCGCATTCCCTCAAAACCAATTCCCCCGACACGTTCAGTTCACAAAAGAAGCTCAAGACGGAGCACACACTGCACAAGAGCACGCCAGATATACATGAGTATTATGCGCGCGTGTCGATGCGCGCGAAATAAGAATATGTGGAATGGTAGATGTATCAAAAGAAGATCACAAGGTACAGAAAAAAAAAAAGTAGTGTAACAGACAGTCAAGGTCAACTCTATGAGAAGGTAAACCGTGAGATGCCATCGGGATCGATCGATGCGCGCCGCGGCGCTCCTCACCTGGTATCGGGACCGGACTGGAGGACCTGCTGGTGAGCCGCGGCGAGCCCGCCTGCGGATTCTTCGGCGACGAGCTGCGCGACATGCGCCGAGGGGTCTCCGGTGGGGTGGAGCCGTTGCCGTTGGCGCGGCTCTCGCCCATTGCCTTCACGAGCTCCTTCACCGAGACGCCCACGAACTCAGAGAAGTCCCTGTTTGCGAGGTAACAATTTGGTTTATTTTTAGTTTTTTTGTATGGAAAACATTCTACAGGTTTTATTGAAAATGATTGTTTGTAGAGCGCGAATGTACTGTTTGCTGGTATGATTTAGTAACTTATGGCTTAACTGTAGTAAGTAAAACTTGTAGACTGGACTTAAAACTAAAAATTAACAACATAAGAAATTCTGCTGAGATTAAAAGACTCAGTTTGCTGTATTTCGCAGTTATGAATTATCAAACATTCGTTTTCTTATTAGTTTCTTATTTTTTTTTGTATGAACATCAATGCTTTTGAAAGTATTCATTTATTCCTAGTTTTACAGTTTATTGTGGTGGAAGTTTGTACTAAATCATTATTTGTAATTATTTATTTATATATTTGAACGTGCATAGCTGCATTTCACATGTAATAGTTTTTTCATATAAGAAAACTATTTGATATTTACAAAATTGTTTTTGAAGAAAATGCTATCTGTACTTTTTGTAATATTTTTATTGTGCATGATGTAACTATTCAATGTTGTAGTATATGTAATAATCAATTTGCTCATCCAGATTCATTAAATTATCAAAATACACTCTTAAGGGGAGGTCGGAGCTATCCTGATTGGTGCAGATTTTACCTAACCTCAAAAATTAATATCATAAAAATAAAAATTTGTGGTCATTTATGGTACAAAAATGCGGTTGTCCGGTGTTTTTGTCATATTAATAAATGTTTATAAAGCTTCAAGCGTACATAATTGCGTACAATTTCGTAAAATAATGAAAAATACGGCGCGAGGTGAAGCTATCAGTAAGGCTAAGTAACGGTAAGATGACCATCACTTTTACCGTTTTCCATTCGTCAATTGTAACAATATTTCATAACAAAAAACTTTTGAGGCTACTAATAAACAAAATTGCTGTTGTCCGGTGTTCTTTACATAATACCAAACTATTATCAACCTCGATTTTGATGTTACTATGTGAATTTTAGACGTATAATGAAAAATACGGCGCGAGGTGGAGGTCACAATGGTAAAGTTCGCTCCGATCTCCCCTTTATTTTATACGTATTATTCAATCTAAAACATCGCAGTCACAGCCAGCTCGTTCCTTAAAGTTTACATTACGAACCACAATATCCGTTTTCATCGAATAATTGCTCTTATACAGGAATTACATTGTATTAGGTATCCAAATTCCAAATTGTACACTACATCACACCTAAATAATTAATTCAAATCATGAACAAACAACAAGCAAGTCTAACCTCCCAGGCGAGCTCCTCTTCTCCCCGTGCGCCTTGTCGTCGCCCCTCAGCCACTTCTGCAGCACGCTAAACTTTCCTCCTCCACTGCCTCCTCCTCCTCCTCCGCCCTCGCGTTCCCTCTCCTTCGTCGGCCGCTCCTTCAGGTGATTCTTGGACAACTTCGCCGAGGGCTCGGTCGTCTTGTCGGCCGTCGCGGTCCCCGTCGCCGTCGTCGAGGTGCACTTGTCGCTGACCACTTGGAGCTGGAGCTGCGAGTCCTGCTGCTTGGCGCCGCCGCTGTAGGCGCCAAAGAGGAAGGAGCTGTTGAGGCCGTCGCCGGAGCCGGCGCTGCCCGGGGCTGGAGGAGTGCAGTTCAGGAAGGAGTTGGCCTGCTGCTGGGCGTTGTGCTGGTCGTTGGTCTCCTGGCTGCCCGAGGGCGCGGAGGGCGACCTGTCGCGGTCCTTGTGGTTCGCCGTTTGATTCTGGAAGCATCGGGGATTGCGGTGAGATTAGGTGCGATTGCACGAGATTTTTTGGGAAGGAGCAATTCTCCGGATTTTTAAGTTTTCATTTTTTTTGTAACTTTTAGTCATTTGGTAAAGGCTATTCGGCTTTCTAAAGAGACGTATGACTTTAGTCGAGAAAACATTTTTAGCGATTAGCAAGATTTTCGCACGAGGAAATATTTACCAGTGTTTACTATGTAGGTTAACAAGAGAGTATCAAAATTATTTTCGACGTGTTTGAAAATCTACCAGAACATATTGCATCGACTCGTTAAGATTAAGACTTGTAAACGAAAAGTTGAAAAATAAAAACTATATCGGAAAAGTATTTAAAGATGTGTTTTACCTTTTTTTAGAGAGATTTTCGCAATCATTTTTTTTCAGTATTTTAAGTTTTCTAGAGTTTTATGTAGCCAAAAATTACTTTTTCCCCTATTACGAGATCGGAAATAGTTCACTTCGGTTTGATGCTTATATTTAGATTACTAAATTTCGAGTTTATCACGTAGTAATTTAAAAGACAAAAAACATGCATCCTCCAGGATGCATGTGTAATAAAGAAAATTCAAACCACATGTCTTATTAGGAGGCTTAGAGCTTGTGTCTTTTCAGAAAACCGAATAGTAGTCTTTAGATTATAACAGGTAATCAGTTATAAGAAAAGATAACATTTTTAGAAAGTTGCTTGTATCATAGTCAAAAGTGACTTTCTCTATAGAGATGGTGCACATTTATACCAATAATATCCGCAAATAATACCAAATTATATTTATAAAAAAAATATAAATGCTAATCATTTTCAACCTGATTTAATGAGGTTGACTCGGTTAGCATTAGTTTCCTCTCGCCGGCATCGTCATCCATTTCTTGCGAGATTTTCATGTAGGCCACACCGTGTTTATTGATAGCGAGGGACCAGGCTTCACCCTCAGTCTCGAAGCAATACTTACTGGCCGAATCGTTGTCAATTCGAACCCAAGTGCCGTATCGATTTACGAACTAAAATGAAAATAAAGAAAATTTTTGAATAAATGATGAAGCTAATTTTGTGCAAAGTTTACTGCAAAACTCAAACGTATTTCAGTATTTTATACGAAAAACTTACGTATTCTTGAATGGTAACAGTATTGCCTAAAGCCAGCATTCCAACGACAGCAGCTTTCAGACTTGGTCTACTCCTAATGTTATGACCGGAAGCACCGCAGGTTACTACCGCCATTGTTTTTCCGCTATCAAAAGTAACAGTTTTTCTTTTACTGCAATCGTAAGAAAATTAATAAAATTAAAAATATTTCAAAGGAATTATAATATGAAAAGCGTAATTTCTCGTATACTCACTCTTCGCTTAATTCAGATTTCTTCTGCGCTAGAGCTTCTTTCGCGATTTGATATGCCGTAGTTTTCGGTTCCTCAACTGGCAGTAATAAAGTTTTTCCTAAATGTTGATTGTACTGCAAACACCAAGCCTCTAGGTGTCCACTATTACAGTACTTAGCTATCGTATCTACGTTCAGTCGAAGCCACACACCATCGTCATTGTGAATCTTCGTACAAAGAAAAAACAAACATTATGTTAACAAATTACGAAAGTTTTTAATGGTAATTCGTAGCCCTCGAACCGTTATTAGGATACATCAGATTTTTCCATTCTAAGCATTATTCTGAATCAATCACTGGGCCTTATTTTTCTTTTAATAAAGTGTTGAATAAAATTTTTGTGTAGAATTTAAAATTCAGAACCTCAGAAACGCAGTAAAAGTCTGGGCACTATGTGATAAACGCCCTATAATAAAACTTCTACTGTGAAAGCTCAGCTATGGACACTGTTACAAGTAGATCTTAAGATGATGTTAAACTCACCACTCACCGACAATTACGAGTGACCACTTTTTCCATTTAAATGCCAATTTTTAATAAATATTGCTTTGGAGCGTTGTTATCCCACTCAAAAATAACAACAACCAGAAGAATGTTTTCTCAAAATTGAAAATTAAATGAAAAAAGTGGTTTCTTATATTTACCGATAACACGAGGGTTTAACATCACCTTGATGCTTTCCTGAGATTGATGGGAGCAATATTAGATTAGATCTGACGCTTCCACTGGATTGATGGATCAGTTAGGTTAAATCGATTGGAGTATATGTTTCACCAGGTCCCGACATTATAATACCGACATGGACACTCTATCATGGATCAGTGCCTCTATTGTGAATCATTTGGTTTTAAATCATATTACTTAATTAAAGATAAAAAAGATATAGTGCAAAACTTTCATAATAATATTTAAAACCAAATGACTCATAATAGAGTCACTGATCCACAATAGTGTCCGTGACGGAAAATGAGTTATTGAAAAGGCACATACCTCATCGCAGTAAACGATCGTACTGTTGACCGGTACAATGCCGATCTGTTTGCTCTGGAGTGACGGATGCGCCCTGATCCTGAGCCCCGCGCTGTTCTTCGCCATGAACTTTCGTACTCTGCTCGGCAAATGCTGGGGTTTTTTGACGATGTTCAGAGTCGGTAGTTCCATACCCTGAGGCGGTCGCTTTACCTCAACTTTGTAGTTCTGCAAGTAGGAATAACGAACAAATGAAATGTTGATTTAGTTTGACAAAATATTGTATTTGATGGTCAAGATATTATAGAATACAATATTTTAACACTCTAGTAGATAATAGTTTTTAGTCTCGAAATTATAGTAATGTATCTTCCATTAAACAAAAGTTTGGATTGGAAATGTACTTTTATCAATGACAGAAAAAAACTTTTAAAATCAGACGTGTATAATCTGAAAATCTGAAAACAGTTCATTACTTTATTAAAGGCTTGATTTCAAAATAATATAATATATTATATGAATTCAATCTATCTATTTTGTTTCTAATCACGAGTAGCATTGTATATACAGCTTTAATTATATTTTTTCCAAGGTGCTTACTGATAAAGTGCAAAGTTGAAACTTTCAGCATAAGTATAACTTCTATAACTAATGGCGCTTTGATAATTGGAATTTTTTTTTTTTTTTTTTTTGATTATTATTTAACGTCGCCATGTTTGTGCTTCCATGTGGTGCTAATCGACGACGGGGGTCTGCGGTGTGTTTGTAAACAAAGCACATGTAATTTTTACAGAGGTGCTTGTATCAATCGGCAGAGACTAGGATTCGAACCCGGGTCACCGGCGTGGGAATCCGACACTCTACCGACTGAGCCGCCGCAGGCCCCTGATGATAATTGGAATAACAATAGGTCAATGACACACATTGAGACAACCGTGGGTTTGTAACTCCCTTCGTTTATAAATATTTGTAGGTTGAATAACAATAATTTATTAATAAATTTTTTTTATTTTATAAAATTGTAAAATAAATTATGAAATTAACAAGAGAATCTGTTAAAAAGTGCACCCAGCACCTTTACTTTAAACTATAAGTTTTATATCTGTATTTTATATCTGAAACTATTATTTGTTTGTTTTCAGTGCAATTTTACTAAAAGCATTTCATAACAATTATATCTTCTGTAAATATTTTTATTACAAAGTTATGATGGCCGCAATTTTAAGGATTAACATGTTGAAGCAGTCTGTAAACAAAATAAATTAATTTAAAAAAATGTTAAGATACGTTTTCAATGTCCCAACATTAAAACATGGCTGTCAGTTTGCACCAATGCAGGATTTTTCAACTTCCTATTATTTTGAGAAGTATCAAAGTTGCTAACATAAAAATTTCAAACATAACCCTTACTACCGAGGTGGCGTCTATGAAACCACCTCTCAAAATTCAGTTACTTATAACTTTATGAATATTATATTTCCAGCCCTAAAACCTTTTTGTAAACTCATTAAATATAATTATAGTTATTATGTAAAAGTTTGGAGCTCTAAAATTAATTAGTTTAAAAAGTTATAAACAATTTAAGTATAAAAAATCGAAATCTTAAAAAGTTATATTTGTTTACCAAAAATTGTTTGTTTTGAACGTTTTACACGTTGAATGAATAATAGAAAAGTTTCCATTAGATGTAGTAAAAGCGTTTTCGTCTTTTTTTTACTTTTTATGTGACTATCCTTTTGACGCGCTTAAAAATGAAGGCCCATAACCTCTTTAAACAACTAATTTTATCTCATATATAAAATTACTTTTATAACCGAATGTTGTTTTTACCTTTCTATCAATTTTTTTACCAAGTAAACATTACGTATATAAATTGATATTAGCGAAATTTCGCCAAGGGGTCTCGCAGACCCCACGTCACGGCTTACGTTACTAAATTTCACCTCGGCAGTAAGGGGTTAATAAACTTGTAAAAATCCAAGCACTCACGTCCTCCATGTCGTAGCCATCGATGTTGATCTGTATCGAGTACCATCCGACGGAGAAGGGCGTCCAGGTGGCCCTGTAGCTCCCGTCCCCGTTGGGCATCACCGTCATGCTCTCGCTCGATCGCTTGAGGGCCGACGAGGTGAATCTCAGCTCCTCGAACGAGTAGTTGCGATAGGCCTTCATGATGGTGATCGCGTGGAAGCTGACCATGTACGGATCGTCGAGGACCGTGACCTCGTACGGCGCGTCGAGGGAAGGCTGCGGATGACCGCCGAAGGTCATCGGATCGGGCTGAGAGATGCGACGGATCTTCTTGCCCTGGTCGGGCTCCGATAGGTCGCGCTTGTCGATGGGCACGGCTTTAGCCTCGATCTGAGGGGGGAAATGGGGAGGAGAGGTTAGTGTTAGGGTGGTGAGTTTATTGGGAATCTTTATATTACCCGCCATTCAGTCATTGGGGAAGATTTACAAATTTTAGTTTATTTTCATTTTAAACATTTAAACTATTTCTGTCAGTGTATGCAATATGAATTTAGAATATATAAATCTGATTTGTAATGTTTATACAAGAAATATACATCCAGCTATTTTTCACTAGATTTGATGTAAAAATCTACTTTGATATTCCTATTTATTTTGTAATTGTTAGATTTACATGTACGAGTATTTCATTTTTAATATAAAGAGATATACAATTTTAAATAATCTTATTTCTTATACACTTGTTTTTTAACTGCAACTAAAAATTACCAAGATTTAGTGGAAGGAAAAAGTAAGGGCAAAGTCAATGGTTGTATTATGATAAATTAATGTTCAAATTTTCTGCAAGAATCTTACTACACTCATTAATAATATCTTGATTTATTGAACACCAAATATTAAATTGTAAAATATCTTCCATAAATATTAATCAATTCACGTATTTATAAAAACATTGGTTTTAAATAATCAGCTAAAACAAATTAGTCGTCGAAACAACAGATGAATGGAACATAGTAATTTAATTACATAATCTATAGTTCAAAAAGATTCCTGTTGATTTACTTATTACAAAAAGTTTAGATTCACAACTATTTCTCTTTTAGCAATTAAATTAATTAATTAAATCGAAAAATAAATCATTAAATTTCTTGTTTTAAAAGAGTCCATTAAAATATAATATATATAAAAAATATATTCTTATCCAATCAATGCTTACTTGTTTAAATGGAATAATACTATCTTAAAATCTTCCCTTATGGAAAAAATCTGCAGAATATTCTGCAGGGTTCTCTGCAGATTTTTCTGAAGGGTTTTTTACAGCGTTCCCTGCAGAGTTTTGGAACCTGCAGAATTTTCTGCAGATTTTTCGGCCGGTTCTTTTTCAAGGTTTTTGCTTACAAGGTTATCTGCAGAAATACATTTGGCAACAATAAAAAAAAACTTATGAATAGAACCTGCCGAAACATCTGCAGAAAATTCTGCAAGTTCTAAAAGTCTGCAGGGAACTCTAGAGAAAACCTTGCCGAATTTTCTGCAGAGAATCTGCAGATATTTTCAATACCTATGGTTAAAAGATGTTTTATTGTTATATGTAAGGAGAATATATGTAGAAATATTAGACGATTTTACACGAATTTGTGGTACATTCAATGCTCATACCATTTTTATTTTCCAAAACAATCGTCCAAAACTTTGTTCACACATTCCTCTCAAACACACAAAATCGAGAAATAAAAAAACAAATAAATCTCTCAAACCCAAAACCAAAACCACCAAAATCAAACATCCTCATTCACCACACATCGACGCTCCGTACGAAGACTAGCACAGCTCAGAATTCTCAAAAACAGCTAGTTCTTTTCCAAGACCTCTTATAAAACTAGCACTTTTTAGATCCTCTAATAAATACTAATATTTTCTCAGAACCTTTGAAACGGTGATAGTTTTTGTCTGAGAACCTGAAAACTCCTAGTTTCGTAGGAGGATTTTGATTAAAAGTGTTGTCTTTTGAGAATTCTGAGTTGTGCTAGTCTTCGTACGGAGCGTCGACATACGCAAAACACTCCCCACAAAACACACACAAGCAAAGATCCGTGTCATCCTCACCTTGAGCCCGGGCACGTGGACGATCTCGCCGTACTGGTCGCGGGTGACGAGGGTGACGAGGGCCGGCCAGCCGTAGCGCATCTCCTCGCGCGCGTACACGACCTCGCACCTGGCCGGGTCGACGAAGCTGTCGGGCTGCAGCCAGCGCGCCAGCCGGCCGCCGCTCGTGCTCGCCGTGCACGAGACGAAGTCCCGCAGGAAGAGGCGCTCGTTCGAGTGGCAACTGAATTGCAAGAGAATTGCGCGGCTATTAGATTTGTCGTGCGTTTACTTCGCTTGATTTGGATGCGCGACGGGGGAATTTGGGAAGAGGGTGAAATTGAAATGTATTGGGGGAGGCTGAGGAATTTAAGATTGGGTTGATCATGTTTCACAGATAATTAAGTTAAAAGTGAATTATGAAAAATTAGAAAAGTTAAGTATGCTTATTTACAAAATACACGTCATTTTGGCGTATATTTTGTATTGCAAAATTAAGAAATTAAGATTTTCAGAATAAATTTGGGGTAGATTGCAATCTTATTTTAAAATTTAATGAAATGCGTATTTTAACGATCAATTTTTGAATTTGAAGTCATATTCAAAAACGTAATTTATTGATCGTTAAACGTAGTTAATCCTAAATCTGAAGATTGATTTAGAAACACAAATATAACCAATTTTAAATACCTTATAGTTTTCTAAATTATTCATAAATCTTATTGTTATGATAATTTGTATGAAAGTTCACAATATATATCATTATACAAGAATTACCTTAAAATTTAAAATAAGAGCATACATAAATTACGCAATTATAGAAGGTGAGGATTTATGGTTATGATTTATGACTAAAATTAGAATACTTATTATCTATTGTCTATAATATACAAATGAATTAGCACTCTATTGATGTCAGAAAGTGTTGGTGAAAAATGAATTATTAGCATACAGTTTAATTAATTATATATTGAATTTGTTGATGTTGGGAAATGTTGATTATTAATTTGTCACACATAAATTGAATAGAGCGATAAATCTAGACTATTTTAACGAATGCTATAATTTATAACTAAATTATATCATTCGTCGGTTATTATCGAATAATGAGGACAATTAAATATTGCTCAGAAGCTTACGTTTATCTAACGCTTTTCTTTAACTTGACTATAGAAGGACAAACAAACATGTCTGTCCTTCTATATGTTAAGATTTTGATCTTAAAATCAATATTTTACTTAGCATAGACAGAAAAAGGATCACAATATAGTTTATGATGTCGTTTATAATACGCACTTTTTCGAAAAATTATTGTATACTTTCCTGATGTTAGTCTTCAACTCAAGTGCGAGTGTGTATGTTAATTATGTAAATATTATTGGTAGACAAAAAGATTAAATTAAAATTCTAAGGAAAATTTTATTAGTAACAAATTTGAGTTAAATTAAACCGAAAAAAAGAAAATAATTTTATTAAGTACCTATCAAATAACATTTTATTATTAATATAACCAAACATAAAAAAAACATTTTAAAATACATATAAAAATAGTGACAATAAGCTTCATTGATTCTTAAAACATTGTAAAACATAACTATATATGTTTAATCGTATTAATAACAAAATATTATTTGATACCTTATTAAAAAATTATTAATCGAAAATTATTTTCTTCTATTCAGTACAATTTTATTAAGAGCCTTTTTAACCCATTTTTTACAATTTTTTCAAAAATTGTTTGTTCACAACTTCAAAAATCTATACGTTTCCAGAAAATACCAACTATAAAAAAACTGGTTCCAAACAAACCTCTTCAATCCCACTCTAAAAAAACCCACTACACCATCGTCCACACCCCTTCAATTTGCATTAAACCCTCCTCTCCAGCACCAACTCATCACGCAGCTCGGTCCATCAAAACCCACATTAAAACCCGAGAAACCAAACCCCCCTCCTCCAAAAAAACGCAGCTGCTACCTTTATAATCGGCCAAAAATCACCACACCGCATCTGCACCTCGCAACCCCGAAGAATCCAATCTCCATTACGACGACGACAACCGCAATCCTCCGCAATTGGCGGATACAACTCTCGCGCGAAAATAAGAGTTGCGGTCGAAAGACCCGGGGACGCTCTTCCCCGGGCGAAAAAAAAATCGCAGCATGGAGCGAGCTGCCGCGCGTCGAATCTTATCGGGCGTCGAGAGGAGAGCCGAGAGCGCCCTGGACGCTCTGCTTTTCTCCTCTTCTTCGCCCGTGCAGCGCGCGCGGGGGCCCTAATAAGGCGGCAGTTGACATCGAGCCACTTGACCGATTCCGAGCGAGCGCCTTGCTCGGTGGACACCTGATGGTTTCATGGACACGCGTGTCGCTGGGGCAGCGGGGAAGCTTAGTGCTTCCTGGTAGACACGAGAGAGTCGAGAGACGTGGACGAGATGTTTTGTAGGGGTTTTATCGGGGGGTGGAGTTTGCTGTGGTGTTTGTGGGTTTATACACGAGGAAAGAGTTTCCTGATACATAATACGATTCCTTGGCTATTGAGTCCGTTATTTTGATATATAGCAAATTTAATATTCATTTATAATTTATACATAACGACTTGGCATATTATCTAATCAGCACTTTTCCTTCCTCCTAAAGGAAACTTTGTAATAGTAAAGAAAAATTTTCTAAAGAACATGTATCGAGAAAAGAAAAATTATATATGATTATATATAATTCTGTAAGGATATATTAAAGAAAATAAAATAAAGAAAAAATTCGGTCGTGGGCTCGAACCGCGAATCTTTGACTGACCCGGCCAGTTCTATAATTAACAACTAACCTAACATGCGGTTAAAAACGAATTCGTTATATGTTATTTTTTTTTCGTTTGTTAAAATATGTTTGTACTTTTAACATACACTTGTTTGTTAATGTAACAAACTTCTAATATGGCAAATGAGAGTTATGTGTTACTGTATCCACTTGCAAACAAGTATTTGTTACTACAAATTATTCGTTTACAATATTTTCACAACATTCAGCGCAACTCCCATTGGAATTAATACCTGATATATTTTTTGTAAGTCAGAATGTTTATGACTTTCTCAACATGCTGTGCAAAAAGTTGATAAAATTAAAAACTCACGATTTTTTCGCTATGACACAGTCACTCTATGTGAATAACTTAAAAAAAGTTTTCAAGAAGGTGAATTTATTGTGTGTTTTGATTTCACGGAAAACTATGCATTCATAGTACAAAATTCTACACAATCCTTCCACTAGAATAATAATCAGGCAACGATTTTTACAGTTTTAGTTTATTATAAAGAAAATAATGAGATCGAGCATGTTAGCGTTGCTGTAATTTCAGACAATTTAAATCATAATACTGTTGCAGTTTATGAATATCAAAAAATTGTCATTCTCTATCTGAAATCTAATTACACAGTTCAAAAAATTTATTATCTAACGGATGGAGCAGGTCAACATTTTAAGAATAAGAATACTATGCAAAATCTTTTATTTCATGAAAAAGATTTTGGAATACCAGCTGTATGGCATTTTTATGCCACTACGCACGGCAAAGGTGCTTGCAACGGTAACGGTGTAAACTTAAAAAGAGGTGCAAGGCTACCTGGTTTACAACTTTCATCCAAAAATCGAATTTTAACAGCAGAAAATCTTTACAAATGGGCTAGAAATTATTGCAAAGAAACTAAAGTTTTATACAGCAGTTAAAATTCTTACGAAAAAACGGTCTTAGAACTGAAACCAAGGTTAGATAAAGATAAGGCTATACCAGGAACTTTACAGTATCATGCTTTTATCCCAATGAATCAAAATATATTGAAGCTAAAGAAAATTTCGTTGAGTAATTAATATTAAATCTTTCCGAAGAAAGTTGTTACTAAACTTGCAAGAAATGCATCTAAACCTGTAACTAAAACAAAGAAAATAACGAAGACCAAGACTACTAACCGGAACAGTGGTTCCTCGTTAAAAGCGAAGAAAATTAACAAGAATTCTAAGAAAAACATAAAAATTAGCTGAATCAAAATAATAGGCTAGGTAAAAGTTATAAATGAACAAATAGTCAATAGGCAGACCGAGTTCCGTAGCCACTGCGGACGAAGTCGCGCGCCGTACTTCTACTCTTATGCGTTCTATTACTCATAATGAAATGCCTGGGTATTCCGGGGAAAACCACTTTTTTATGTAAAAAAACCTCAGCTTTCGATTAAAAAAATTAAAAAAATATTAAAAAAGCCTTTTTTAAGATACAGCACATTTTGTGTTTTTTCACCGGGAAAATGGAAAATTTCGGAAAATCTGACCACGCCATTGGAAAGCTGAGGAATAAATACATCGAAATGGTATATTGGGATTTTTTTACGTATATTTTCGTACCACCAGCGCGAGTTGAAAACGACAGAATTTAGCGCTCGCGCGCCGCGCTAGGAGAGTTGACGTGTTTCTCTATACATATGTAGCACAGTTGTGTTATTGTGTCAGCACAGTTGGAATTATGTAGATTAAGGCGTATTTATAACGTAGATAACAAAATAATAGAAGTACACGAATTTGATACATGATTTTTACTATAGAATTTGATCAACGTATTCGAAAAAAAATTAAATGATATTCCAGGAATAATTTCAGTACAAACGTTTGAAAATTGCAACATAAAAGTTATTAAAGTTATTGAATGTATACATATTAAAATCCAGTTATAATCAAAAATGATATTTATGTATTTTTAAAGAAGCTATATGTGTCTATTTATCCGCCACACTCTATTTGATTTGGTCACATTAATATTTTCAAACATGATTGGCTAAACAATTCAAATTTTTGCATTAGAAGAAAGAACATGATTTTAAGGGTAAAAAGATGATACCTCGTGATATCTGAGAAGCTTCTTTTAAGCACTGACGATATTAATTTTTTAGACAAAAACTATGAGAATCATTAGACAAAGCTTCTATATGTAAACAATGTTTCTCTCGTAAGATAGCATTTATCGCGGAGTATAAATACCGTGGAGTATCAATGAATAAGGGCCAGAATATACTTAGGTCTCAATCGGGTAACAAGTGCAGACATAACCAAAAGTAAAAATGAAATCACTGTGTTTTTTCCTACTCGTTGCTGCTATGCTGTTCGTTCAAGGTTGGTGAAAAGCATTGCTTTATTAACAATTGTAATTTATATTAAGATATTATATTTCATAAATAAATAAGTTTTACTAGCCGAAAATCTTTGAATTTTGCAATAAAATTACATCTTTTACTTCAAAATTGATTATATTGATTATATGACTATATTATAGGATTAATATTTTTAAATTATTATTTTAATTTAAGTTTTAGATTTTATATCAAATGTTTATTAATTGATTGATTTTAATTTACAGCATACGGAGCTTGCAATCTCAATGATTGCAGCCCATTTTGCCAGTGGAAAACGTGCCTAGGAAATAGATGTGTCTGTGATACAAGATTTATAGAGCCAAATAATAAAAACCAACTAAACAGAATAATATTTAGCGGAATTGGACGTAAATAGATTATGTGTTATTAGTATGCAAAAAAAATAGTTAAGTAACAATATTTATACTGGAATAAATTTATTAAAAAAAAATTGTGATTTGATAAACTATTACTATACACAAATATATATATATATATATATATATTTTTTTTTTATATACTATAAAATATGTATAACTTTTACTATACTATATCGTGAAGGTATGACACTATCCTTGTGAGTAATTAGAAATAGACAATATAACGAATATATTTTTAATTTTTAGATTAGTTCAGCCAAATTTTGGTAATTCTACAAAAGTATGTGTTATATAGAGGAGAATATCTGGTAAGAAATTTAGATCGATATCTGCATAACTTTTTGATTTATTCAAGTTTTTCGATAAAAATTAAATAAGAAATTTTCGTTTTTTTAAATTACTCAGTAACTAATGAAGACATCTCAACGATTTGGGACTTGTTTTGTAGATATTAACGTCACCTTCAACTTTCTCCTGTAAACTTTTTGTCTCAGATCAATAGTTTCTGTATTAACCACGTTCTTAACTTTCCCTCCCCCTCCTTAAATCGGGACCGCACATGGTTACGTGTTTTGGATGCCAAACCCTACCACTAAATACTATAAAATGGCAAGTATAAGTTTTATGCGCGTTGTTCTACAATTCGATTGGACGATTAAAAGAAGTGACCAAATTACTCTTCAATGGATATAGTTTTATCACAATATTTTCAAAACTTTGATTCTTTCTTAAAATAACAAATTGATTTCAATGTAACAAATTGAAGTACGACTTAATTTTTGGCATGATTAATTATTATTAACAAATTTAGTGGTTTATTTAGAATGTTTTGTCAATTTTTAAAAATACATTCAACTAATTATCTTGCTATTTAATTTTTAGTTACTACAAAACAAACTATATATATATATATATATATATATATATATCTAATGCAAGTTTTAGCAAAGTTATAACAGAATTGAGTAGATAGTTTAATACAGGCTTCATTTTAAGATAAATGCAAAATAATAATGGTTTTATCATTACAAAATCTATCTAACATTTTGAGCTAATAAAATATATCTTCAGTATTATACAGTAACATACATTCAGTATATACTAAGGTGAATGCAGGTAATGTAGCCGGCAGGTCAGGTACTGTAGCAGCCTATACGAGATCTCGCTTTATGAGTTATTGTAGGGTACCAAGACTCCTACAGTATGTGTTTACTAAAAGATGTTGAGGAGCAAGATGATACCGCTGCTAACGCCCTCTTATTACAAGATAGTGCCATGTTTACGCGCGAAAGCATTAAAACACTGATTTCTTAGACGTGTATGTAGATGAAAAAAACACTTTTGTCATCGTAACCCGAGCGAAAAAAAATCATATTGTACATAGAATTGTAGCTTTTTTATGTACTTTAAGTTTATAGAACGTTCGAAATTTGTGAAAATCGGTGAAAGTATAAACATTGTTTAATTAACAATTTTCTGGTCTGTAATTATTTAAAATTACAAAAATACTTTTGTAATTTCTATGACAGTATCTCTTTAAGAGATGAATGTATCACACGGAGAGAAGAAGATAGTAACCGTTACTATACATGTATAGTAATTTGGGAACCATGAAACGCGTTTGTACTTAATCATTGTAAATCATAGGACTGAGTAACTATGCTAGTTTGTGTTGATAAAAAATCAGGCAGATTGTAAAATTAACTGTCTTTTATTTACAATACAATATATATAACGATAGTAAGCGCTTATAGATGTTTGCGCTTCGACGTGTCGTTTAGAACTACGAGGGTAGTTCAATAAGTCTTTAGAATGACCAACAGATGGCGCGCGAATCGCTCCAAATCATCTGTTTTCAGTCAGCACCACTCCCGACTAGATATATGGTGCAGTCACAGTCCACATCTTCTGAGTTTACGTGTTTTTATAACCAATTGAAAAAAAAATTGCTTGTTAAGAAAAATGGAAAAAAACGAGTTCAGAGCGGTAATTAAACATTTTCATTTAAAGGGTTTAACTCCATATGAGATAAAAAATGAATTGGACTCAGTTCATGGCACATCTGCCCCTGCCTTAGCAACGGTTTATAACTGGGTAAATGAATTTAAGCGTGGTCGTACATCAATAAGTGACGAACCACGTTCAGGAAGGCCCGTAGAAGCAACTACTCCCGAAATCATCAATAAAATCCACGATATGGTGTTGAAGGATAGAAGATTAAAAGTGCGTGAGTTAGCTGAGGCCACAAGGATATCTATAGGTGCAGTTGTTTCAATTCTATATGAAAAATTAGGCATGAAAAAGCTATCGGCAAGATGGGTGCCGCGTTTGCTCTCAGCTGAGAATAAACGCAATAGAGTGGTCGCCTCTGAGGCTCTTTTGGCGCGCATAAGTCGGAATCCTGAGGAATTTTTTCGTCGATTTGTGACTGTGGATGAAACATGGATACACCACTACACTCCTGAGACAAAGGAACAATCCAAACAGTGGATTTCCACAGGCGAACCAGCTCCAAAGAAGGCAAAGACCGTAAAGTCAGCTGGTAAGGTTATGGCTACAGTTTTTTGGGATGCACGTGGAATTATACTTATTGACTACTTGGAAAAGGGTAAAACAATTACTGGTGAGTATTATGCATCATTATTAGAGCAGCTGAAAGAAGAAATGAAAAAAAACGACCATTTGGCGAGAAAAAAAATTCTCTTTCATCACGACAACGCCCGAGTTCACACATGCTTCGTTTCAATGGCTAAAATTGAAGAACTAAAATTCGAATTGGTCGAACACCCACCGTATTCACCAGATTTAGCCCCCAGTGACTTTTTCTTATTTCCAAACTTGAAAAAATGGCTCGGTGGACAGAGATTTACGGACAACGAAGACGTCATTGCCTCTGTAAGTGCTTATTTTGAGGAACTTCCGAAAACGCACTTTTCTGAAGGATTAAAAAAACTTAAAAAGCGATTGACCAAGAGTATAGAGCTCCAAGGAGATTATGTTGAAAAATAAAAAAAAATTTACCCAAAAAAAATTGTTTTTATACTTTATTCTAAAGACTTATTGAACTACCGTCGTAACTACAGTTGACGCTCGCAGGCAGTAGCTTCTGTTCACAAGTTCACACATATGTAAATACAAATATATACTTTGACCATTTCAGTGTATAGGTACTCGTAAACAAAGACGGAGTATATTGAGATCATGTATCATTTTCTAACACCCCCTCTATCGCAATATATGAAATACACATTTTAAACAAAGGTAAAACCTTTTTATTTGTCATATACTTAATATAAATAATAAACGTACTATTTTAGTTAATTAAATTCATTAGTTTAACACACTTGATATGTTCTTCGCTTGGTAATGCTTTCGTAAATATGTCGGCAGAATTTTCGCTTGTACATATATATTCAACACAAATAACACCTTTAAGTTGTGCTTCGCGTGAAAAATGGTAGCGAATATCAATATGTTTACTACGCTTGTGAAAGACATAATCCTTACATAGTCTGATTGCACTTTGGTTATCGCAATATATTACAGTAAATTCGTTTACAAAATTTTCAAAACTTAAGTCTTTTAAAAATTTTCTTAAATATACGACTTCTCTAGTTACATCTGATAGTGCCATGTATTCCGCTTCCATAGTGGAAAGTGCAACAGATTTTTGTCTTTTTGATTGATAACCAATAAGACCATTTGCTAAAATTATTACATTACCTGCACAAGACTTTCGATCGTCGATGTTACCGGCCCAATCTGAATCTACAAAAGCAGTCATTTTTCTGCAACTTTTTTCATACGTTATGCCGTAATTTATCGTACCTTTCAAGTAACGTAATAATCGCTTTGCTGCATTCCAGTGTATTTTACCTGGGTTAGAATTGAATCTACTTAATGAATTAACAGCATACACTATATCAGGCCTAGTGGCTTTCGCTAAATAATTAAGTGCACCTATCAACTCCCTAAATGGCACATTTTCCATTTCTATTTTTTCATCTAATGTACATGGTTCATCATTTTTTGATAAAATTAAACCTAGTTCTAACGGTGTTGAGACAGTGTTGGAATCTTTCGTATTAAATTTTTCTAATAAATTATTAACATATTTTTCTTGGCTAATTTTCATTTTTCCGAATCACCTTCTCTTTTTATACATAAACCAAGGATCTCACTTATTCTACCAAGAACTTCATTTTGAAACCTTCACAGAGCAAACTCTTAACTTTATTCAGCGATTCTAAACTACTTGATGCTATAATTAGATCATCAACGTAAATCATTATAATTACTTTACTGCCACTAATTTCGTTTATAAATGTGCAAGCATCTGAATCAATTCGACGGAAACCCAAACTTATTAAGTATTTTACAAGTTTTTTATACATTCCCCACCACTTTGTTTGAGTCCGTACAACGGTATTTTAATTAAACAAACTTTATTTTTTAATTCGGTAGTAATAAAACATTGAGGTTGCTCCATGAAAACTTCGTCTTATAAAATCACCCTGAATAGACGCAGTTACAACGTCCATTTAATCAACAAACATCTCATTTTCCACACACGCTGACAATAACGCTCAAATCGATTCATACCTCGCTATAGATGAAAAAATTTAATTATAATCTATACCGCATTCTTGTTCACAGCAGCGTGCTACTAAGCGGGCTTTGTAACGTTCTACTTCGCGGTTTTGATTTGTTTCAACGAAAAACCCAGCGATTAGTTATAACTTTACGATCTACAGGGCGATCTACCAATATCTACGTGTTGTTTTCGATTAGCGAATTATATTCATTTAACATTGCATCTTTCCAATGATCTTTTTTATCAGAATTTATTGCATCATGAAAAGACATAGGACAATCATAATCTTGTATCGTTATTGAAGCAACTTCATTGTACACCTTTTTTGGGCGGCCTTTTTGACCCGAGCGTATTATTTTTGGTTTACCGGGACCTCACTTCGGTGTAATTTCTTGATTTTGCATATTCGCTACATTACGAAAGTCACCTGCTGCGTTCTCCAAAGATTTATTTGACAAGTTTTCATTTAATAACTTTTCTTTATTGACATTTTTCATAAAAGATTGTTCGTTTAACGGTAAATTTTCTTCAGTATCAACTTTTATTAAAAAATTTTTATCGTCTAAATTCTTTTCGGAAAAAGCAACTAAATCTTGTGGAACATTATCATCATTATTTAAAATAATTGGTAATTCAATCGTGCTATCATTTGTAAAATCAGAATCACTTATATTTTCAATAAAACGTACATCTCTACTTTTTATTACTGTTCTTGTTCCACGTTCCCTTAAGCGATACCCCTTAGACTCGTTAGAATATCCGACAAAAACATATTCTTTTCCTTTAGGTTCAAAATTTTTCGGTATCTTATTTAAACATAGCGCGAAGGCTTTACAGCCAAAAACTCTCATAAAACCCATATACGGGTCCTTATTAGTCCACAACTTTATAGGTACATTTCCATTTATAGATTTCGATGGATCACAATTTCGAATAAACGCCGCTGTATTTATCGCTTCACCCCATAGGCTCGCGGGTAAACGGACCTGTAAAAGCATACAACGCGCCATCTAAACTAATGTACGATTCGCTCTATCAGCAACGCCGTTTTGCTGAGGAGTATATTCGACAGTTAATTGTCTGCTTATGCGTTCATTTTCAAGAAATTGAGTAAATTCTTTTGATAAATATTCCATAGCATTATCGGTCCTAAGTTTAATAATTTTTTTACCTGTTTTTCGCTGTATCATTTTTTTAAATGAGAAGACCTACTTTTGACTCCGGATTTGAAAAGAGCAAAAATGATCTTGACCTTGAAATGACCTTCAAAAACAAGTTCAAGGTCATGGTCGTTGGTACCAAAAGTTGACCTCCTTTGACCTCTACAACTTTTGTCTGAAACATTTTTCTGTATCCAACCATAATTCTGAGATATTTTCCATAATAGATTAAAATTGTCCACCCTGTATATAACGAGAGTAAGCGCTTATAGACGTTTCCACTTCGACGTGTCGTTTAGAACTAACTAAAGTTGACGCTCGCAGGCAGTAGCTTCTGTTCACAAGTTCACACATATGTAAATACAAATATATACTTTGACCGTTTCAGTGCATAGGTAAACAAAGACGGAGTATATTCAGATCATGTATCATTTTCTAACAGTTTGTAATAATTAGTTTAGCTGACTTTCCGTAGGTGTTAGGCACTGAGTACCTAACTTATTGGTAATCAGTCCTGCACAGTAACAGTAACGATAAAGCGTAGTCGCTTTAACCTAAAAAGAAAAATCTATAGCAAGAAGCCAACGGCAATGCTGAGCAAAATCGCCAGAAATTGACATTGAATTACCCTGCATTGATTTCTAATTATTTATCATCTTACAAATATCATTTAAAAAACATTTCTCATATATATATATATATATATATATATATATATATATATATATATATATATATATATATATATATATATATATATATATATATATATATAACCTTATAATTATTTAGTGATATTTAGGAATCATTACTGTACTTGTGTAGGACTGACTACCCGTTTTTTCGAGATAGTACTGAGTCCTATACTACTTGGGAAACGTTACTTATACAGCGATAGTACGGGTTATTATTCTCCGTGCAGTCAGTCTTTTTTAATAATTGCTTCCTCCTACATGAAGCTTTGTAATAGTAAAAGATAGTAGATTTTTTTACAAGGGGGGAAAATGGAACTTTCGCAGTCATTTGCATGCAGGAGTTCCATTTTACTCCCGTGTAAGAAATAGTATTTTTCTCTATCCCCGGGCGAAAGTACGTTAACTAATCAGCCGAGAAAAGTCGAAAATCATCATCTTTTCTGGTGACATTAACTCTGCTCAGCCATGTTTTTACTTTCGCTCTATATTTTGATAGCATTAGCACCCTCGCGGTCTCTTCACGTCGTGCTTGTAGTTTGCAGGTTATATTTTTCAATGTTAGTTTACTTGTCGCAATTGGTTTTTCCCCATACGCGCGTTTAGGTGTTTTCGATGCCCGCCCAACATCTGCTGCTGGTTGGGGGCATGCATCGAAAATACATGAACAAGCAGATTACGCGTAATATTTTTAAATTATGGAATAAACGTTAATTTAGTCAAAAAAGTAATTGAATATTTTTTTAAAACAGAAATAGTATATTAACTTTCTTACAACTATTTTTTACAATTTTCACAAGAATAAAAATTGTTTACAATATTGCCATTAAAAGTACAGTTTTCATATTTAATACATCACTTCTTCTTCTTCATTTGTAGAATAGTCATCG
The DNA here is from genome assembly GCA_949152435.1 of Gastracanthus pulcherrimus. Lineage (NCBI taxonomy): Eukaryota > Metazoa > Arthropoda > Insecta > Hymenoptera > Pteromalidae > Gastracanthus > Gastracanthus pulcherrimus. The sequence goes on from OX424575.1 coordinate 27,365,239, forward strand.
TCAGAAAATACAGATTGATCACTCAGATTGATCGTGTAATGAGCTTTTTCAAAGTCACAATCCGCTGTATCGTATATGGAGTAAGGCTATTCATAACATTGCTGACAGAGCTTTCGGTCGCGCGTGAAACAAGTGACGCACGAAGTGGGCAAAAGAAAATGCGTACTTTCGCCCGAGAGATAGAGAAATAGTATTTTCTCACCGCCGGGCCGAAAGTACCACATTCCCTCCCGGCGGCCAAAACGGGAATGTGGTATTTTCGGCCTGGCGGTGAGAAAAATAGTATACGCACCATGGGAAGTAAAATGGCGACCCCATAGCACAAATTCTTTACCTCCCTAGGCGCGTAATATACTAATTACGCATCTAGGGAGGTAAAGAATTGGCAAGTCCATAGCACGAGCATAATGCCATCCGAGCCAAAGGCGAGGGTGGCAAACACTTGCTATGGTGTCGCCATTTTACCTCCCATGGTGCGTATACTATTTTTCCTCACACCAGCACCGAAAATACACATTTCTCTCCAGGCGCCCGGGAGAAAAAGTGGTACTTTCGGTGCAGGTGTGGGGAAAAAGGTTTTTTTCTCGCCTTTGGCTCGGGTGGCATTTTACACGTGCTATGGACTCGCCAATTCTTTACCTCCCTAGATGCGTGATATACTATTTCATATTTTATTTTGGTTTTACAAATATACGTTTATAGCACTATGTGGCCTAAATCCGCACTTAAGTCACACCTATCCGTGACTTAAGTAGTCCATTATTGCATTGTCTTTATCGCCCTCGCTATACTCGGGCACTTACCTCACGGTGCGATACTGGACTATTTAAGCCCCGGCTAGGCGTGACAGCGGATTTAGGCAAGCAATGCTACAACATAATATACGATACTCGTATCAAAAGTGGTCCCTCATAGCACGGCGTTTAGCACGGCTAATACACGCCGTACTGTAAAGGACTACTTAAGTCACACGTATCGTAATGTACTATTACACCGATTGTAAAAATAGCCACAGTTACTCCCGCTTTGGAGGCATAAAAAAAATGCGAAATCCAGACATGGGCAATTCTCAATTAGTTTGGAATTTTGTGTGACGCAATATTTTTTGTGCTAATGCAATATTTTTGCTCGTTTATCAGCCAAGAACTAGATTGTATACATTGTTTACAACATGTAAACACAAAAAAAAGTATTATAGTATACATTTTGAAGACAAAAATTCATACGATACATAAATAAAGTAGGAAAATTTGCAGAAAACGACGCGTGATTTTCTTATTTTTTTTTTCTGTAGAATTTGGTGCGTCATTTGAAAATGTTTAAATGGGTGATGAATTTCAAGCATTTGGTGAGCGCAATCGAATATGATATGTTAGAAATGTGTGCTCTTAATAGGGAAAATGTTACAAGGCACCAAAGTGGCGTGACTACTTTTTTTCATTTTTAATATTTATTATTATTATTTATTATTATTTGGTGCGTAAACAAAATCATTATAAAACCACATGGATAGTGTTCTAGGGCACAAAAGCAACAAATCTATACATGGCGGAATCATGTGCTCCCATAATAAGGGAGTAAACATGGAATGTATACTTAAGAAGGCTAAACGTGCACGGAAGCAAAAACGCATATTTTTTATTAGCATATCATCTGTCTTTAAAAATTTTGACTAAATACATTTGTGCTCCATTAAACTAAAATTCACTCGCCCCATTTTTTACATCATTATTTAAGAAGTTACAGAGCGAAAAAAATATGAAAAATTCAAGGAAATATGTTTATATTTATTACGCGTGCATTTCCTGTTTAAAAACATTGTCAACGAATGTATACATACAAAATGTTTAAAATCAGATGAACACTCAAAGTATATTCTTCTAGACACTTGAATTTCCGCGAAATCGTTGGAAAAATCGATACCTTTACACGGTGACTCTTATAATGTTTATAAAGTCACCGATGTAAACACTATAGCTTTCAGTCGTGCAGCGAGTTAGTTTTATTGCTTTAAAACGTTGCACCACGTTGGATTTTGTATTCTAACAGCTGAAGGAACGTATACTAAAAATTTCAGACATGTGCTCAAAATATAAAAATAATTTTTTTTTTATAATAAAATCCGAAGTTTGTGAGAATGGCCCATATATAACAAGAAGTACGGTGTGTACCTTGGGCTAAAAGTCTTTTTTGTCCTTGATGTGTGATTGCAGTACTCGTCTTTGGCTCGCATTATGCGCTCGCCTTCGGCTCGTGCTTGCTCGCCTCGACTCGTACTACAAACCACACGCGGGAAAAAAGGTTACTTTTCATCCTAGGTACACAATACTATTAATTTCTTAGATATTTAAGTTAATATTATTTTTATAATTTTATTTTATCTCTTATATCGCGGGAACGGCATGATCATTCTTGTCCACTCATTTTTTTTCATTTTTTGACAATGATTCTAAATTAAAATGAATTTTTAAGTTTCGACAATTCGTTTTCGTTTTATAACGAATTTTATACACTCTTCATAAATTTAAATGTTTTACTAATTACATTAATTTACTGGTATCAATTTAGTATTTAGCGTGTAATATAGTATTATTGTAATACGGTTGTGGTTATCGGGAAAAAAGAAAAATATAGCAGAAATTGGCAGCGATTTCTATAATTGAATGCAAATTTTTTTATAGTTAACAGGTTGAGCACTTCTTGACGATGCAATATATGGCCATGTATTATTGTAAATTTATTTATCATTTGCATCACTACTGAACTAAAACTTGATAAAACTATTTTGATAACCAATTCTTTCTAATCTTTCTAACCTTAAATTGAAGAAAAAATGCAAGTCTTTATTTATATTTAACGTTTAAAATATTCAATCAAATCATAGAAGATCACAAAAACCGTAAACGTTTGCTTATATTGGATTAGCGCTCTACCTGATAAGAAATCTGATTTAGAATGCAATGAGTTCTTTAAACCATTTAAAATGCATAATCAATCTTCTTATCGTAAATATATTCTTCTCTCTGTGTATTTTATAATGTTAAAATTTCTACGGAATTGAATGCACTTGTTATTGCTGATTTAATGTCGCACTTATCAAATATTAATCAACGAATGAAAAACAATTATAATCGAATAAATTGCTCTTTTATTATACGCATTATCAGAAAACCGCACATTTACCGCATTTGCGAAAGATACTTTGCGAATGAATTTAGACTTTTCAGAATATTAAGTTAAAAGTAAAATGGGGTTGACACGGAAAATATATAGGAGGCGTAACGTAGCATATATGTAGCACAGTTGTGTTATTGTGTTAGTACAGTTGGAATTATGTAGATTAAGTCGTATTTATAACGTAGATAACAAAATAACAGAAGTATACGAATTTGATACATGAATATTACTATCGAATTTGATCAACGTATTAGAAAAATAAAATTAAATGATATGACAAGCATAGTTTCAGTAAAAACGTTTGAAAATTGCAACATAAAAGTTATTAACAGATTGAATGTATAAATATTAAAATCCAGTTATAATCAAAAATGATATTTAATTTATGTATTTCTTAAGTAGGTATATGTGTTTATTTATCTGCCACACGCTATTTGATTTCGTCACATTAATATTCTCAAACCAGATTGGCTAATCAATTCAAATCTTTGCATTAGAAGAAAGAACGTGAATTTAAGGGGAAAAAGATTATGCCTCATGATAACTGGGAATCCCCTTTTAAGCAGTGACGATATTAATTTATTATACAAAAACTATGGAAATCATTAGAGAAAGCCTCTATATGTAAACAATGTTTCACTCGTAAGATAGCATTTATCGCGGAGTATAAATACTGTGGAGTATCAATGAATAAGTGCCAGACGATACTTAGCTCTCAATCGGGTAACAAGTGCACACATAACCAAAAGTAAAAATGAAATCACTGTGTTTTTTCCTACTCGTTGCTGCTATGCTGTTCGTTCAAGGTTGGTGAAAAGCATTGCTTTATTAACAATTGTAATTTATATTAAGATATTATATTTCATAAATAAATAAGTTTTACTAGCCGAAAATCTTTGAATTATGCAATAAAATTACATCTTTTACTTAAAAATTGATTATATTGCTTACATTATTATATTATAGGATTAATATTTTTAAATTATTGTTTTAATTTAAGTTTTAGATTTTATATCAAATGTTTGTTAATTGATTGATTTTAATTTACAGCATATGGAGCTTGTAATCTCAATGATTGCAGCCCATTTTGCCAGTGGAAAACGTGCCAAGGAAATAGATGTGTCTGTGATACAAGATTTATAGCGTCAAATAATAAAAACCAAGTAAACAAAGTAATAATTAACGGAATTGGTCGTAAATAGATCATGTGTTATTTTTATGCAAAAAATAAGTAGTTAAGTAACAATATTTATACTGGAATAAATTTATTATAAAAAATTGTGATTTGTACTAATTTCTTTATATCCATAAACTATGTGTGAATCAAAACCTTTAGTTATAAGTAAACAAATATAAAAACGTAAAGATATAAGGATATAAACTATTACTATACACAAATATATATATAACTATAAAATATGTATAACTTTTACTATACTATATCGTGAAGGTATGACACTATCCTTGTGAGTAATTAAAAATAGACGATATAACGAATATATTTTTAATTTTTTCAGTCAAATTTTGGTAATTCTGCAAAAGTATGTGTTATGGTAGAGGAGAATATCTGGTAAGAAATTTAGATCGATATCTGCATAACTTTTTGATTTATTCAACTTTTCGATAAAAAATTAAATAAGAAATTTTCGTTCTTTTAAATTACTCAGTAACTAATGAAGACATCTCAACGATTTGGGACTCGTTTGGCAGATTTTAATGTTATCTTCAACTTTGTCCTGTAAACTTTTTGTCTCAGATCAATAGGTTCTGTATTAACCGCGTTCTTAACTTTCCCTCCCCCCTCCTTAAATCGGGACCGCACATGTTTACGTGTTTTGGATGCCAAACCCTACCGCTAAATACTATAAAATGGCAAGTATAAGTTTTATGCGCGTTGTTCTACAATTCGATTGGACGATTAAAAGCAGTGTCCAAATTACCCTTCAATAGATATAGTTTTATCACAATCTTTTCAAAACTTTGATTCTTTCTTAAAATGCGATTTTTTATGAAACTGTGCTAAAATCTTTTTTTAATGTAACAAATTGAAGTACGCCTTAATTTTTGGCATGATCAATTATTATCAATAAATTTCGTGGTTTATTTAGAATGTTTTGTCAATGTTTAAAAATACATTCAACTATTTATCTTGCTATTTAATTTTTAGTTACTACAAAACAAACTATATATATATATGTAATGCAAGTTTTAGCAAAGTTATAACAGGATTGAGTAGATAGTTTAATACAGGCTTCATTCTAAGATAAATGCAAAATAATAATGGTTTTATCATTACAAAATCTATCTAACATTTTGAGCTAATAAAATATATCTTCAGTATTTATACTAAGGTGGATGCAGGTAATGTAGCCGGCAGGTCAGGTACTGTAGCAGCCTATACGATATCTCGCTTTATGAGTTATTGTAGGGTGCCAAAACTCCTACAGTATGTGTTTACTAAAAGATGTTGAGGAGCATGGTGATGCCGCTGCTAACGCCCTCTAATTACAAGATAGTGCCATGTTTACGCGCGAAAGCATCAAAACACTGATTTCTTAGACGTGCATGTAGATGAAAAAAAACACTTTTGTCATCGTAACACGAGCGAAAAAAAAATCATACGGTAAATTGAATTGTAGCTTTTTTTATGTACTTCAAGTGTATAGAACATTTGAAATTTGTGAAAATCGATGAAAGTATAAACATTGTTTAATTAACAATTTTCTGGTCTGTAATTATTTAAAAATTACAAAAATACTTTTGTAATTTCTATGACAGTATCTCTTTAAGAGATGAATGTATCACGCGGAGAGAAGAAGATAGTAACCGTTACTATACATGTATAGTAATTTGGGAACCATGAAACGCGTTTGTACTTAATCATTGTAAATCATAGGTCTGAGTAACTATGCTAGTTTGCGTTAATAAAAAATCAGGCAGGTTGTAAAATTAACAGTCTTTTATTTACAATACAATATATATATATATATATATATATATATATATATATATATATATATATATATATAACGAGAGAAAGCGCTTATAGATGTTTGCTCTTCGACGTGTCGTTTAGAACTAACTACAGTTGACGCTCGCAGGTAGTAGCTTCTATTCACAAGTTCACACATATGTCAATACAAATATATACTTTGACCATTTCAGTGTAAAGGTAAACAAAGACGGAGTATATTGAGATCATGTATCATTTTCTAACAGTTTGTAATAATTAATTTAGCTGACTTTCCGTAGGTGTTAGGCACTGAGTACCTAACTTATTGGCAATCAGTCCTGTACAGTAACCGTAACGATAAAGCGTGGTCGCTTTAACCTAAAAAGAAAAATCTATAGCAAGAAACCTATGGCAATGCTGAGCAAAATCTCCAGAAATTGACATTGAATTACCTTGCATTGATTTCTAATATTTATCATCTTACAAATATCATTTAAAAAACATTTCTCATATATATATATATATATATATATATATATATATAAAACCTTATAATTATTTAGTGATATTTAGGAATCATTACTGTACTTGTATAGGACTGACTACCCGTTTTTTCGAGATAGTACTGAATCCTATACGACTTGGGAAACGTTACTTATACAGCGATAGTACGGGTTATTATCCTCTTATCTCCATGCAGTCAGTCTTTTTTAATAATTGCTTCGTCCTACATGAAGCTTTGTAATAGTAAAAAATAGTAGATTTTCTTACAAGGGGGGAAAACGGAACTTTCACAGTCATTTACATGCAGGAGTTCCATTTTACTCCCGTGTATGAAATAGTATTTTTCTCTATCCCCGGGCGAAAGTACGTTAACTAATCAGCCGAGAAAAGTCGAAAATCATCATCTTTCCTGGTGACATCAACTCTGCTCAGCCATGTTTTTACTTTCGCTCTATGTTTTGATAGCGTTAGCGCCCTCGCGGTCTCTTCACGTCGTGCTTGCAGTTTGCAGGTTATATTTTTCAATGTTATTTTACTTGTCGCAATTGATTTTTCCCCATGCGCGCATTTAGGTGTTTTCGATGCCCGCCCAACATCTGCTGCTGGTTGGGGGCGGGCATCGAAAATACATGAACAAGCAGATTACGCGTAATATTTTTAAATTATGGAATAAACGTTAATTTAGTAAAAAAAATAATTGAATATTTTTTAAAACAGAAATATTATATTAACTTTTTACAACTATTTTTTACAATTTTCACAAGAATAAAAATTGTTTACAATATTGCCATTAAAAGTACAGTTTTCATATTTAATACACCATTTCTTCTTCTTCATCTGTAGAATAGTCATCGTCAGAAATTACAGATTGATCACTCAGATTGATCGTGTAAAGCTTTTTCAAAGTCACAATCCGCTGTATCGTATCGGAGTAAGGCTATTCAAAACATTGCTAACAGAGCTTTCGATCGCGTGTGAAACAAGTGACGCACGCAGTGGGCAAAAGTGCTTCTTCTTCTAGTGTAAACAAACGGCGAAAACGCGTACTTTCGCCCGAGGGATAGAGAAAAAAGGTTTTTTCCCCACACCTGCACCGAAAGTACCACTTTTCCTCCCGGGCGCCTGGAGAGAAATGTGTATTTTCGGTGCCGATGTGAGGAAAAATAGTATACGCACCATGGGAGGTAAAATGGCGACCCCATAGCACGTGTTTGTCACCCTAGCCTTTGGCTCAGGTGGCATTTTACACGTGCTATGGACTCGCCAATTCTTTACCTCTCTAGATGCGTAATATACTATTTCATATTTTATTTTGGTTTTACAAATATACGTCTATAGCACTATGTGGCCTAAATCCGCACTTAAGTTGCACCTATCCGTGACTTAAGGAGGCTCCTGCGTCTACCATACTAGTCAAATTGAATCGAAAATTTGATGATAACTTTTATGCATATATTTATACTTAAAAATCTTAAATGTATTTATAATGTATATAAATGCAGCAAACTTTTAATAATATAAACATTAACAATTCAATAAATAATAATACAGATACTATTTTGGATTCGGCAGTGAATAACATATGCGAGAAGGACAGGTTCGTCTTCCGCGCATGTGCGCCGATGGGTGCTATATAGCTATATCTATATATATTACTATAGCGTCGTGTCGTGCGTCGTGCGTGCTGCATGTAAAAAGTTCTAGTTGATAAGTATTATTCTAGTTGATATTATTTAGTGTATTATGTGAAAATGACGGAACCTAAAAAAGTTTGGGATGCTAGAGTTTTACGTGGGCCCATAGTTAAATTTTTATTGTTAATTTATATTTAAAATAATTAAAAAACTAAAAACTATAATTTCCAGAGTATTTTATTTACCCATAGACTTAATTAATTAAAATAAAAAATACAATTATGACGATTTATTCTTTATTGAATGTTTTTGTTTGAAATTGGAATCTCAAATTGCGCGCGCTTCTCCCGAATGTCGTAGCCAAGATGGCCGCTCAGCTGGCTTCCCTACAGCTGCCGTATATAATCCGAATTTATTCAAGCTTTCGCTAATATCTCTTTTTTTAGTTCGATAACCGATATTTTAAATAATGTCATTTGAAAGAGGAGATTTTTTCCTACAAAACTGATATAATGACATTACTGGACAAATCAGATTTCATTCGTAATTAACTGATTCAACTTTGTCTGCCATAAGAGTCCATGTTAAAATTGCCAACTTTGAGCTCAAATTTTTTGAGTTTTTGGCCGATAAGCGGTATAAATAAGGGCACCGTTAGATTGAGCGTATTCTAAACTTTAAAAAATGATATGTCCGAGTTCGAGACATTACGCGCAGGAGCCTCCTTAAGTAGTCCATTATTGCATTGTTCTTATCGCCCTCGCTACGCTAGGGCACTAACCTCACGGTGCGATACTGGACTGTTTAAGCCCCGGCTAGGCGTGACAGCGGATTTAGGCAAGCAATGCTACAACATAATATACGATACTCGTGTCAAAAGTGGTCCCTCATAGCACGGCGTTTAGCACGACTAATACACGCCATACTGTAAAGGACTACTTAAGTCACAAGTATTGTAATGTACTATTACACCGATTCTAAAAATAGCCACAGTTACTCCCGCTTTGGAGGCATAAAAAAAATGCGAAATCCAGACATATGGGCAATTCTCAATTAGTTTGGAATTTTGTGTGACGCAATATTTTTTGTGTTAATGCAATATTTTTGCTCGTTTATCAGCCAAGAACTAGATTGTATACATTGTTTACAACATGTAAACACAAAAAAAAGTATTATAGTATACATTTTGAAGACAAAAATTCATACGATACATAAATAAAGTAGGAAAATTTGCAGAAAACGACGCGTGATTTTCTTATTTTTGTTTTTCTGTAGAATTTGGTGCGTCTTTTGAAAATGTTTAAATGGGTGATGAATTTCAAGCATTTGGTGAGCGCAATCGAATATGACATGTTAGAAATGTGTGCTCTTAATAGAGAAAAAGTTACAAGGCACCAAAGTGGCGTGACTACTTTTTTTCATTTTTAATATTTATTATTATTATGCCGCATCGCTATTGGTGCGTAAACAAAATCATTATAAAACCACGTGGATAGTGTTCTGGAGCACAAAAACAACAAATCTATACATGGCGGAATCATGTGCTCCCATAATAAGGGAGTAAACATGGAATGTATACTTAAGGGGTCTACCCTAATTGCAATTTTCAAAAAATCGATTTTTTTTTATTCCATTTTTCGAAAGTATAGATATTTGAAAGTATCATATTAAATTTTCATAAAGATCCGAGCAGTCTAAGTATACTTTTGAGGGACTTTTACTTAGTTACCTGAGCGCGCTAATAGTGACCGTTCGGAGCGGTATCGTCTACCTGCCTTTGTTTACGTGAGCAGCTGAAACCTTTCGCGTATATACTATCCCTACTCAAATCTATTCATTTGTGACCCCTTATTTTTCAAAAGATACCTGTATATTTGAATTTCAAGTAAGTAGGGCATAGAGCGTTTCTTACACATAAGAATTATACACGTAATTATTGTACACAATTTAGCATTGGTCAAATTATATATAGATATATTTGACCAATGCTAAATTGTGTACAATAATTACGTGTACAATTCTTATGTGTAAGAAACGCACTACGCCGCAAGTAGCAACCTATATTAGTCGTGTTTGAAATCTGTAAGCGTAAACATCTGTGCTCGTGATTGCCGAGATGGACAAGAAGACTATCCATCAAAAACAAAACTGAAGACGTCCAGGTTCGAAAGCGAAAAAACGTAAATTTCATGGAGTTCTTCCAAATGCCCAAGAGGCAAACACAAGTCATGCTAGTGCATCTGCAGAGAAGCTGACCAAGTCGAAAGATACGAGTTTCGACGTGCCTGTAGATCAAACGTTACGGTACAGCATCATACATTTTTACCTGGTTTTTTCTTCGTTACAACAGTTTTTGAAATGTAAAGTGTGTAATAACGATGTTACATTTACTAAGTATGGACAGCGAGGACTCGGTTTTAAAATTTGTGTTACTTGTGAGTGCCGGAACACGCAAAATAACAACGAGTCTTTCAACAACTGCGTCTGGTCGATGGTTCCTAAACACATCTTTAGTGGGAAAAAAACTGTTGAAATCGCGTGTCAAACAGCTGCGTGTATTTTCAATGAAGGATTGAAGCCAATATTGAAAATATTGGATGTGATGGGCGTCAAAATCGGCAATATCGCCGAGCAGTTCGTAGCTGAGCGAGATCTAACGCGCGTACGAGTTGCAAACCGCCGCAGTGGAGATGCCTCTAAGGAGGCCAGAATTAATCGAAGGAAGGCTATTTTGGATTAGACGGTACATTATGAAGATACTGAAGGCATAATGTACGGTGCAGGCATCGCTGATTAAGCGTAGGTAATAAATTTTCACGTTTTTTCGTTAAAAAAAACTTTGAACGCGTTTTTCTTGAAATGACATTTTTGTACGGCTTGTTGAAAAAATCTCGGAAACTACTGCATCAATCCTTACCAAATTTTTACCACGTATTCTTTATGATGATAGCTATGTCGCATATCATACGATTTTTGAAATTTTGAGTTTAACTTGGTTTTAAAAAAAAAAACTGATGAAAAAAAGGTGATTTTTCGTTCGTTTTCGAAATATGGCCGCCATTTTGCCAATTTTGAAAAAATCAAAACTCGTATGATATGCGACATAGTCATTACCTTACTGAATCTAAAACCTTTTTTTTTGTTTCAGATAATCCACTCCGTAGATTTCATCAACAGGGCGCACTCATCTTTTTTTTGGATATTTTTTGGCCTCCATTTTTATACGATAAAAAACAAAAAAATTAATAAAAAAAATTTTTTTTCATGTATTTCAAGATTGTATTTATCAAGCCTCATACTTCACATATTAATATTTCTAATTTAAAACAATGAAAAAAAATCGTGAAAATAGTCATTTTTTTGCGCGTCTAATTAGGGTAGACCCCTTAAGAAGGCAAAACGTGCACGGAATCAAAAACGCATATTTTTTATTAGCACATCATCTGTCTTTAAAAATTTTGACTAGATACATTTGTGCTCCATTATTTACAACACTATTCAACTAAAATTTTCTCGCCACATTTTTTACATCATTATTTAAGAAGTTACAGAGCGAAAAAAAATATGAAAAATTCAAGGAAATATGTTTATATTTATTACGCGTGCATTTCCTGTTTAAAAACATTGTCAACGAATGTATACATACAAAATGTTTAAAATATGATGAACACTCAAAGTATATTATTCTAGACACTTGAATTTCCGCGAAATCGTTGGAAAAACACGGTGACTCATATAAGGTTTATCACCGATGTAAACACTATAGCTTTCAGTCGTGCCGCGAGTTAGTTTTATTGTTTAATTATTGTTAAATAGAAAATAAAGTCGCAGCTAAATTTTCGAATTTTCCTCGACGTTTTTCATCGTTGTGTAACTTACAGAATAAGAATAAGGTTATTCGGAAGTGCTAGATTAAAAAAAAAATTTTCGATTTTCGGTGTCTACAAAGTGCACATTGTGACGGATTTCGTGGTATAACATCTACGTAAAAATTCTATGTAAAATAAATATTTTTTTGTAATTTGACACATGATTTACTAACTTATTCTTCGAAAATAAGTTGAAAATTACGAAAAAATGAAAAAACGTGTAAAAAATGTTAATAACTTTTGGTGCGTTGCTTTAAAACGTTGCACCACATTGGATTTTGTATTCTAACAGCTGGAGGAACGTATACTAAGAATTTCAGACTTGTGCTCAAAATAAAAAAAAATAAAATTTTTTATAATAAAATCCGAAGTTTGTGAGAATGGCCCATATATGACAAGAAGTACGGTGTGTACCTTGGGCTAAAAGTCTTTTTTGCCCTTGATGTGTGATTGCAGTACAAACCACACGCGGGAAAAAAGGTTACTTTTCACCCTAGGTACATAATACTATTAATTTCTGAGATATTTAAGTTCATATTATTTTTATAATTTTATTTTATCTCTTGTATCGCGGGAACGGCATAATCATTCTTGTCCACTCATTTTTTTTCATTTTTTGACAATTCTAAATTAAAATGAAATTTTAAGTTTCGACAATTTGTTTTTGTTTTATAACGCATTTTATACACTCTTCATGAACTTAAATGTTTTACTAATTACATTGATTTGCTGGTATCAATTTAGTATTTAGTGTGTAGAATAGTATTATTATAATGGCTGTGGTTATCGGGAAAAAAGAAAAATACAGCAGAAATTAGGGATCGCACTCATGTCATTTGAACAACAGTCGCGTGTCTTAACCCTTCATTACGTCCTTTCAACGGTAATATATTTTGATAAAATTTGATACTCTGAAGGATTTTAGGGTCGCGAATTGCGAATTTAGTTTAATGTTAAAAATATGGCTGAAGTTTTCTTTCAAATCCACTGTAATCAACGAATGAAAAACAATTATAATCGAATAAATTGCTCTTTTATTATACGCATTATCAGAAAACCGCATATTTAGCGCATTTGCGAAAAATACTTTGCAAATGAATTTAGACTTTTCAGAATATTAAGTTAAAAGTAAAATGGGGTTGACACGAAAAGTATACAGGAGGCGTAACGCAGCATATATGTAGCACAGTTTTGTTATTAAGTCGTATTTATAACGTAGATAACAAAATGCCAGAAGTATACGAATTTGATACATGAATTTTACTATAGAATTTGATCAACGTATTAGAAAAATAAAATTAAATGATATGACAAGCATAATTTCTGTAAAAACGTTTGAAAATTGCAACATAAAAGTTATTAACAGATTGAATGTATAAATATTAAAATCCAGTTATAATCAAAAATGATATTTAATTTATGTATTTCTTAAGTAGGTATATGTGTTTATTTATCCGCCACACGCTGATTGATTTCGTCATATTAATATTCTCAAACAAGATTGGCTAATCAATTCAAATCTTTGCATTAGAAGAAAGAAAGTGACGATATTAATTTATTGTACAAAAACTATAGAAATCATTAGAGAAAGCCTCTATATGTAAACAATGTTTCACTCGTAAGATAGCATTTATCGCGGAGTATAAATACCGTGGAGTATCAATGAATAAGGGCCAGACTATACTTAGGTCTCAATCGGGTAACAAGTGCACACATAACCAAAAGTAAAAATGAAATCACTGTGTTTTTTCCTACTCGTTGCTGCTATGCTGTTCGTTCAAGGTTGGTGAAAAGCATTGCTTTATTAACAATAAATTGTAATTTATATTAGATATTATATTTCACAAATAAATAAGTTTTACTAGCCGAAAATCTTTGAATTTTGCAATAAAATTACATCTTTTACTTAAAAATTGATTATATTGCTTACATTATTATATTATAGGATTAATATTTTTAAATTATTGTTTTAATTTAAGTTTTAGATTTTATATCAAATGTTTATTAATTGATTGATTTTAATTTACAGCATATGGAGCTTGTAATCTCAATGATTGCAACCCATTTTGCCAGTGGAAAACGTGCCAAGGAAATAGATGTGTCTGTGATACAAGATTTATAGCGTCAGATAATAAAACCCAACTAAATACTATAATATATAGCGGAGTCGGAGGTAAATAGATTATGTGTTAATAGTAAGCAAAAAAAATAGTTAAGTAAGAATATTTATACTGGCCCTGGTAGAAAATTATCCCGTCCACTTTATAGATCTATGTAGAATAATCTCGCGCTGTGTAGATCTATGTAGGCAAACTAGATAGTTACTATAAAGGCGTGTAACGGTCGACCTTTCTAGTTTCCCATATTATTTGCCCCGATAAAACTAGATAAGCAAAATTATGATAATAACAACCACTTAAAGGTTATGTTTTAAGAAACAGAAGCATAATCTATTATCATTATTATGTATTATTTTGATTTATAATTAAAATATTGAATATTAAATAACCTCTAAAGTGTAAGGTTATCAAATTTTAGATGCATCGAGTTTTTTTTTTTTTTTTTTTTTTTGTATTTAAGAACTCAATAACAATATTATGTTACACATATATATTAAACAATCAAAATAAGAAAATAATCTGAATATCCAAATAACTATATGAAGTATTAGTGCATATATTTATTTTGTTTATTTAAAATTAGTTTCCTTACATTTGATTACGTTCCATCCTAAGTACAGGCTTGGTTTTAAAACCTGTATGGTTTATGTAAGGAAAACTATTTTCACACACATTTATTATCAACTGATTAATTTTCTATTTTTGAAAAGAAATAATGTATTTAAAACGTTGCACCACATTGGATTTTGTATTCTAACAGCTGGAGGAACGTATACTAAGAATTTCAGACTTGTGCTTATTATATATATGCTCTATTTTTGTATTTCCTACTGTGATTAATTTATAATCAAACACTTTCATTTCATATATCGACGCTCCGTACGAAGACTAGCACAGCTCAGAATTCTCAAAAACAGCTAGTTCTTTTCCAAGACCTCTTATAAAACTAGCACTTTTTAGATCCTCTAATAAATACTAATATTTTCTCAGAACCTTTGAAAAGGTGATAGTTTTTATCTGAGAACCTGAAAACTCCTGGTTTTGTAGGAAGATTTTGATTAAAACTGTTGTTTTTTTTGAGAATTCTGAGTTGTGCTAGTCTTCGTACGGAGCGTCGATATATGACCAGTTAAAACATAGTAATTTGTTACTTATAAAGAAAATTATCGTCTACATGTGTTCGACTAATGTGTTTGTCTTTGAAAACTCACATATGGATACAAAATTATTTGTAGTTCTGAAATTAAAATTCTAGTTTTTAAATAAAGCATGTTATAAATTACATATAGGGGGCCTGCGGCGGCTCAGTCGGTAGAGTGTCGGATTCCCACGCCGGTGACCCGGGTTCGAATCCTAGTCTCTGCCGATTGATACAAGCACCTCTGTAAAAATTACATGTGCTTTGTTTACAAACACACCGCAGACCCCCGTCGTCGATTAGCACCACATGGGAGCACAAACATGGCGACGTTAAAAAAAAAAATAAATAAATAAATTACATATTTGTACATATGATATTTATTATTTATACATTACTTTTCATGAAACAACTACATCAATCAATAACATTATTTTGTGATCACTGTTTTTCATATGCAAGGAACGTTGTTTCTAAATTTTCATTTCTTAGGTTAGATATGCTTTCTGACTATTTTTATATGTATGAATAGAACTGTAGATCTTATTATTATAATTGAAAACTTGCATGTTAAGCTTTTTTTAACATTAATTTTTACAATAAAAGTTCTGTTCAATAAATAATATATAACCTCACAGATTTTATACGTACATATTATTATTGAGAAAACTATGTAGATCTGTGTGGATTTATCGAGTTTTGTACACTCTAATACTATCTAGTTTATCTATAAAGGCCGTTATAGCGAATGTCGGAGCCACGATAAGATTTCTACCAGGGGGAATAAATATATTATAAAAAATTGTGATTTGTACTAATTTCTTGATATCCATAAACTATGTCTGAATCAAAACCTTTAGTTATAAGTAAACAAATATAAAAACGTAAAGATATAAAGATATAAACTATTACTATACACAAATATATATAACTAGAAAATATATATAACTTTTACTATACTATATCCCGAAGGTATGACACTATCCTTGTGAGTAATTAAAAATAAACAATATAACGAATATATTTTTAATTTTTACATTAGTTCAGCCAAATTTTGGTAATTCTACAAAAGTATGTCTTATATAGAGGAGAATATCTTGTAAGAAATTTAGATCGATATCTGCATAACTTTTTGATTTATTCAACGTTTTCGATAAAAAATTAAATAAGAAATTTTCGTTTTCTTAAATTACTCAGTAACTAATGAAGACATCTCAACGATTTGGGACTTGTTTTGTAGATATTAACGTCACCTTCAACTTTGTCCTGTAAACTTTTTGTCTCAGATCAATAGGTTCTGTATTAACCGCGCTCTTAACTTACCCTCCCCCTCCTTAAATCGGGACCGCACATGGTTACGTGTTTTGGATGCCAAACCCTACCACTAAATACTATAAAATTGCAAGTGTAAGTTTTATGAGCGTTATTCTACAATTCGATTGGACCATTAAAAAAAGGACCAAAGTACCCTTCAATGGATATAGTTTTATCACAATCTTTTCAAAACTTTGATTCTTTCTGAAAATACGATTTTTTAAGAAACTGTGCTAAAATCTCCTTTCAATGTAACAAATTGAAGTACGACTTAATTTTTGGCATGATTAATTATTATTAATAAATTAAGAGGTTTATTTAGAATGTTTTGTCAATTTTTAAAAATACATTCAACTAATTATCTTGTTATTTAATTTTTAGTTACTAAAAAAACATATTATATATATAATAAATTTAAATCTACATTTCTTACATTGTAATGCAAGATTTAGCAAAGTTATAACAGGATTGATCAGGTAGTTTAATTAATACAGGCTTCATTTTAAGATAAATGCAAAATAATAATGATTTTATCATTACTAAGGTGGGTGCAGGTAATGTAGCCGGCAGGTCAGGTACTGTAGCAGCCTATACGATATCTCGCTTTATGAGTTATTGTAGGGTGCCAAAACTCCTACAGTATGTGTTTACTAAAAGATGTTGAGAAGCATGGTGATGCCGCTGGTAACGCCCTCTAATTACAAGATAGTGCCATGTTTACGCGCGAAAGCATCAAAACTGATATCTTAGACGTGCATGTAGATGGAAAAACACTTTTGTCAACGTAACACGAGCAAAAAAAAATTATACGGTACATAAAATTGTAGCTTCCTTACGTACATAAAGTGTATAGAACGTTCGAGATTTGTGAAAATCGGTGAAAGTAGAAACATTGTTTAATTAACAGTTTTCTAATCTGTAATTATTTAAAATTACAAAAATATGACAGTATCTTTTTAAGAGGGTGTCAAACCATTCAAATTTCCCACCGAAATTCCCAACCTCGAATCTTTGACCGAGGTATGAACAATTGATTACAATTAATAAATCAACCGAATTATGAAAAACCAAGACATTTTTCCCTTCCTTTTTTAGCATTGTACCACTCTGTTAAGTTTCATGTAATAATATCATTGCATATATAAAGGGCATTGGAACGAAATTTCGCATCACCTTTCGTAGATCTCTGTTTTATCATGAAATTTCGTTTCAATGCCATTGACGTAAACTGCAAAATTTTTATTTGAAATTTTGCACAGTGGTAGATAATTACAAAACCATGACTATTGTTTTTCATAATTCCGTTTATTCTTTTAAATATAGAACATTTTAGAATTCTCGGGTCGGTAAGGTAGGGAGAGAAAAATATAGTAACCGTTACTGTACATGTATAGTAATTTGGGAACCATGAAAAGCGTCTGTACTCAGTCATTGTAAATCATAAGACTGAGTACCTATGCTAGTTCGTAATAATTAATTTTGCTGACTTTTGGCAGGTGTACCTAACTTTTTGGTAATCTGTACTACGGGGTGACGATAAAGCGTGGTCGCATTAACCTAGAAAAAAGATTCTACAGTAGGAAGCCAACGGCAATGCCGAGAAAAATCTCCAGAAATTGACATTGTATTACCCTGCATTGATTTCTCATTATTTATCATCTTACAAATATCATTTCAAAAACATTTAGCATATATATATGACCTTATAATCATTTAGTGATATTTAGGAATAATTACTGTACTTGTGTAGGACTGATTACCCGTTTTTACGAGATAGTACTGAGTCCTATACGACTTGGGAGACGTTACTTATACAGCGATAGTAGGGGGTTATTATCCTTTTCCGAAACCTTTTGTTTTTTACGTACGAAGGGGGCTAACGATTAAAATTCTTGATTTTTCAATGCTGATTTGTTTTTTTATCGATTTTTGGATTGTTTGGTTTTACTTTTTAGGTGTTCTTAAACGTTATAATTAATATAATCAATTCGAATAAAATGCATTTAAAAGAGCTTAAAATTAGCTATACTTTCCGATCTGAAATTTTTTATAAGGTTACTCCCTTCTTTTGTTATACTTGAAAACGTCATTTTTTTCTAAATGTTTATATCTCGGAAATATATCATGGAAATTTATTGAAGAAATTTGAAGTGATTAGGAATATGGAGAAGAATATTCAGTAAAATTTTTGAGTCTTAATACTTTTCTGCTTTCGAGTTAAAAAAGAATTTTGCAAAGAAAATCGATTTTCTATGTCGTACGGTAACTTGAGTAAAATGACATTATTCTCTTTAAAAATTTCCAGAAAGGCAGCTTTTAACTATAGCTTGACTAAGTTATTTGCCCAGATCATGAGGACTTTTATTTTTCAAGATATTTGAGGTTATGTTCATAAAAAAAAATATTTTTATATCGCTTATGTCGAGAGAACGGCGCAATTATTTTTTGCCAACTGAGGCTCATTTTTGTTCGTTTTTTAATGAAGATTTGAAGTTAAAAAGAAATTTTAAGATTCGTCAACTCGTTTTTGTTTTATACGATTTTTTTATTTTACGATATTCTGAAATCAATGACGTACATTATTTTGGCATGATAGAAATAATATGATCCTTTCAGTGTAAGTGCTTTTGAAAGAGCATATAATTACCTATCTGCTTTAACACGGATATTTTTATAAGCTATTTTCCTTCTTCTGTTATACACAAAAACGTCTTTTTTTTAAACGGCGATATTTCGGAATCATATGATGGAAAATCTTTAAAACAACATGAGCTGGAAAAGATGGCTTCTACTATATAGATATCTTGGCTGAACTCTTGCCCAGACTAGGTCTTTTACCTTTTAAAATAATTCACGTTATATTTTGTTTTTAATTTTAATTGATTATATCTCGAGAACGTTGCGGTAATTTTTTATTAAAAATCGAATTTTTTGCTTTTCTGTATGTTTATACGAAATCAGAAAAAATAAATAAAAATTCCTCGATTCGTTTTTGCTTTAAATCAATTTTTCTATTTTAGTATAGCATTAATATTAACAAAATGTTTAGTATTGGCACTGGGTATTTTTGGAGTCGCTGATCAGGAATCCCCTAACAAAAATACAAAAATCACTATGGTGGATAAAATTCTTAATATTTTTTGGTCAACGATATTGGATTCATCATTTTGAATTTTAATAATCTGATAACATATTAACATGTTTATTATATTACATTCGTGGAAAGTGTAAATCAGTGTTTCGATATCATTTCCACGCTACCATGAGGTAGATATCTCAGAGTAATTTTTTTTAAAATACATAAAATATTTATTTTATGTAATTTTTATGTAATTATGGCAAAAATAAAAAATAAATATTAATAAAATAATTTTATAAATTTTTTGTAAATATTTTATATTTCTTAAATGCAAGGTTTTATTCACTTTTAATTGTTAGATACTAGATAGATATATACATATCATAAAAAAAAATTATAACAATTTATTTTTAATTCAAATTATTAAAGCTTGGATTCTTGTCTCGCTCTATAGAGTACAAAATTCACTCTACTAACTATCCTACTGATTTCCTTAAAATTTTAGAATGTCGTACTTGAATATCAGAATGAAAATAATAATTATTGTTCGATAATTCGATTTTGCAAATTAATTAAATCACAAATAATGTTCACAATGTCATCCAACAAATAAAAATATTTATTATCCACTGCATTATGAATATCTGCAACTTTAAAGTGACGTGTACGTTCAATCACTGTTTTAACATGGATACGAGGTCTGTCCCAAAAGTATCCGACCTACGTTCATATCTTCGCGCGGAGAGACTCAGGCGACCTCTGGAGGGTACGAACGTCACCAGCAACTCCTAACCTTCTCGTCGGTAGCCTGAGATACCGATGAAACGCCTTAGTTCCCGCGCAGCGTGTATTTGTTTACAACGACTTTTTTGCGTTCGTCGCAATTTGCTTATTGCTAAAAATGGCAGAACGAACCGAACAGCGAATTTGCATAAAATTTTGCTTTAATCTCGGTAAAAGTTGTGCGGAAACTATTGAAATGTTGCAAAAGGCCTTTAATGATGAGTGTATGGGCAAAACACAAATAAAAGAGTGGTATAGGCGGTTCAAAAGTGGCCGCACATCTGTTGACAGTGATCCTCGTTCTGGACTACTTTGAAGGATATCACCCCCCGGATGACGAAGAATAAATCAAGCGCCGAGAAATCGAGGTAGGTCGGATACTTTTGGGACAGACCTCGTACGTGTACTAGCAATATGTTTGCTTCGTCTAACATCCTGTTCAGAGCACTTTTCACCATATTTCACACTTACAGGGTACACTAACTTGTATCCCTTCGACTGTTAAATGACATCAACATTCTTAAATCATCTGTCCGCTAAGGCTTCTGAATTTTTAGGAAGAACACCTACGTATCTTGACTTCTTAACGATGAATGTATCACTAGCTCTTCCGCCATAACCATCTAATATGTAATTAATGAAACCACTAGAAGTACAAGATATTAAATATTTTGCAGTATTACACTTTTTATTGGTTTTTGCAACTGTATTTCAAAACAATCAATAATTAATTCACTCTTTTAAATCGATATCGAAAAGAAATAGATAAATTATTTTCAATAACTTCTTTTGATGGCCAGAAAATCAATTTTTTTAGTAATCATGATATTTTTTAACACAACTACGAAAAATTCTTGGTACATTCATCATTTGACTGCAATTTACTAGTGCTACCTGATATTGTTTACTGAACCTCTATTTACTAATCTCTAGTTAGTTAGAATTTCTTGAACATTTACTTCTATAATGTGTATTGCTGTCACCATTTCTGCCGCCCACAGCATAAGACACCGTATCTCCGTTCTGCGTCGTTGATCTTCTTTTCATTGTGAAACGATAATAAAATATCGTATACAAAGATTAAAAATATGGAATAGAAAGATTCTGTACTTTAATATGAACTATTTAAAATTACTTTTCGATTATTCTTTTCCAGATTACAGCACAATTTTTATTAAAAAATGTAACGTTTTCAAAATGGAGATTCGGTGTTTTATGCTGTGGACGGCAGATTTCACATTGCACATATTGATTACGCATTGCACCTTTTGCATATTTTTGGACTGGATTACAAGTTCGCATACATTGGTTATCCTTTGTAACTATTACATATTCATCAACTAAATTTTCATGCTGCAGTTCTTGACTAATGTTAGAATGAGGTATCTCTTTTAGATTAATTTGTTCTAAATTTTCAGAACCTTTCACTTCAACATATCCTGCTATGTTTACTACATTTTCTGGTAATTGCTTCTTAGGTACACCGTCATCGTCTTCATTCACTTTTTGCCTTTTAACTTCATACCTGAATTTATCCGCAACAGCATCATCTATTTGTACTTCATTATATACTGAACTACATTTGCAAATAGAACTAATATTCTATTCTTGATTGATAATCTTTAAATGTGGCAAGACACATTTTCTTATTATTTTTTTACTACCGATGAAAACAAATACGTCATAATTTTCCAGGTATTCGGATAACTGAAAGAATATCTTATCGTTACGGAATGTCATAATCAGAAAACCACATTATATTATTATATTAATTAATATTTACCATTAACATTAAAATGATCTTCACAACAATAACACGGACAACGTATACATTATCTCCAGCACGTCCTACAGCTGCAAACTATAAACGTCTCTCGTCTCTGGATCGTTTGGCACATGTAAAAACGATTTCATAGGGAGTTGTAATTGTTGTTCAAAAGCACATAGGTTCAAAACATGATTTGTAGATTTCTTTGATCGATGTTTCCATTTGTTATTTTGGAGCAGAAGTCAAATTTTAATTTGCATTTTATGTTAGCCGTCGAAATTTCCGCCATATTACCTTTTTTTCGACCACGTGACTTCATTGGAACTTTCATTTGAAGTTCATTTGAACTTCCTTTCAGAACATCCGATTTTCAATAAATTATTAAAAAATAAATACGCACTTAAAAAATATTTTATTTATACTTTTGTGTATCATTTAAAATATATTTTAATTTAAAAATATTTAAAAAAAACATATATGTCGTCTATTAGGAGAGTGAATTTCTTTGGAAAGAAAATCACGAGGTATTAAAGTTAAAGCTTCAAATAAGGAGTTTCAAGAGTTTCCAAAGCCGCAAAACCTGACATATGTTTACTCAGAACCGAAATTGCTTAAGGTAGCTGCATTACCTGCACCCACCTTATTCCTTTATAATTAATACATAGCGATTTGAAATATATCTAATGAACACGAATGCACTTGTTAATGCTGATTTAATCTCGTACTTATCAAAAATTAATAAACGGATGAAATAGTACATTGTGCAACAAGGAGAGAAAATTGGGTTTTCCTATGCGAGGATAATGATTGATCAAAATCATCATCCGAGTCTGGAAAATTCTTTCTCTCCCTGTTACACAACGTACATTTTTTAACTAGCTTTATGCAAGGTCTCTTGTATGCAAGCTGAAGCCAATGGAGATTGGAGAATTTTGAGTCGTCCGCTACACTCAAATTTGATATTGAAAAAAACTATATATACATATATGTGTGTTTGTACGTGCGCGCGCGCGTATATATATATATATATATATATATATATATATATATATATATATATATATATATATATATATATATATATATATATATATATATATATATATATATATATATATATATATATATATATATATATATATATATATATATATATATATATATATATATATATATGTATATGAACTGCTTCAAATTTTTTAAGCGTGTTTCTGACGAATAAATCGTTCTTTCATTATCTTATGAATGATCAGAAAATCACAAATTCATCGCAATTACGAATGAAATTTACTTTGCGAATAGTATATATACAGCAGAGTTGTGTTATTGTGTTAGTACAGATGGAATTATGTAGAATAAGACGTATTTGTAACGTAGATAACATAATTAAAATAATTGCGTACGTGAATTTTACTACAGAATTTGATCAACGAATTAGAAAAACAAATTAATTGATATGACAAGAATAATTTTAATGAAACAGCTTGAAAATTGCAAAATAAAAATTATTATCAGATTGGATGTGTAAATATTAAAATCCAATTATAATCTTAAATGACATTTAATTTATGTATTTTTTAAGTTTATGTGTTTGTTTATCCATCACGCGCAATTTGACGTCGTCACATTTATATTTTCAAACAAGATTGTCTAATCAATTGAAATCTTTGCATTAGACAAAGTACATGATTTTAACGGGAAAAAATCTGATGCCTCGTGATAACTGGGAAGCCCCATTTAAGCAGTGACAGTACTAATTTATTATGTATAAACTGGGAATCCTTGGAGAAAGCCTCTATATGTAAACAATGTTTCACGCGCAAGATAGCATTTAGCGCAGAGTATAAATACCGTGGAGTATCAATGAATAAGTGTCAGACTATACTTAGCTTTCAATCGGGTAACAAGTGCAGACATAACCAAAAGTGAAAATGAAATCACTGTGTTTTTTCCTACTCGTCGCTGCGATGCTGTTCGTTCAAGGTTGGTGAAAAGTATTGTTTATTAACAATTGTAATTTATATTAATATATTATATTTCGTAGATAATTAATTTTTACTATCCGAAAAGCTTTGAATTTTGCAATAAAATTACAATTTGTATTTATAAAATTTATTAAGCTTATGTACTTACTTTTTGAATATAAGTTATGTATAATACTTTAAATTTTATTTAAATTTTAACGTTTGTTAGAAAGATATACAAAATATTTCAGTTCAACCTTCAATAAACGTAAAACAAGTCTTAGCGTTATTTTGCACCTTTAACATTAATTATAATTCTATATATTTACCACCGGTGGGTTATTGTCAAGTAGTCCATAACTCTGCACATATAGGGTCTTGGGGTTTGAACATTTATAAGCATGCATTTATGACCATATCCAATCAATATACAAAGTTTTAGCAAAAAAAATGTTGAACGGTTGTAAGGGTTGACAAATCTCTCTGACATATTTGTCATTTCCCTGGTAGAAATTATAGCTTTGTTCCGAAACAGTAATCGGCCATTAATGACCATTTATATCTATTAATGGCCGATTACTAGATCAGAATTAGATTCACTTCTACCAAGGTTCTCTTCGTTTTTCTTTTGTTTTTAATTTTTGCTTCAATAATATTAAATTATTATTTTAATTTAATTTTACATTTTACATCAAATGTTTATTAATTGATTGATTTTAATTTACAGCATATGGAGCTTGTAATCTCAATGATTGCAGCCCATTCTGCCAGTGGAAAACGTGCCAAGGAAATAGATGTGTCTGTGATACAAGATTTATAGGGCAAAATAATCAAAACCAAGTAAACCAAGGCATAATAAACGGAATTGGACGCAAATAGATTAAGTGTTATTTTTATGCAAAAATGAATAATTAAGTAACAATATTTATACTGGAATAAATTTATTAAAAAAAATTTATTTATGATTTATATTAGTTTTTTATTTCCATAAACTATGTCTGAATCAAACCCTTTATAATAGTTATAACTTTAAAGTAAATTTGAAATATGGTTTTCGATAGAACGACAACATTTTTAATTTTTAGGTTAGTTTAGCAAAAATTTTGTAATTGCACAAAAGTATCGGGTTATATAGAGGAGAATAACTTATAAGAAACCGCTGGTAGCTGCTTTAGCACAATTTCTCAAAGACGTTTAATGCACAATCATTTATTGAATATTTACATCGATACAAGTGACTTTATGAGCAATCGACAATGCTGTAGACAATGTTATAGACTACGATTTTAAACTAGATTAAAATGGTGCGTTGTTGGCTCGAAATCTTAATCAGTTGTATGGGAAGTTATCTCTAATCAAATTACAAAATTTTAATGAAAAATACAAATGCGTTCAAACGTAATGTGACCGCAAAATGTGATTACATGAAATGCATATTCAAAATTTAAAATCGTAATTTTGTTCACAAAAATAATTCAAAGTATTTGTTAGATATATAGAATATAAGGAAATTGCATGTTGTTTATGAATAAGTGCACATTTTCTACCTACCTAATGTATAAATTTACAATAAATTTATTTCAATTTTGAAAAATTTTCAAAGTTTAAAATGGCATTTTTCTAACAAAAAAACTTTAAAGAAACTGTAAGATTCACCAATTGAAAAGAAATTCCGTGAGCTTTACGGATATATGCATATTTTTGACATATCAAACGTACAAAATGACAAAAATATTTTTTGCTAATTATACAATGTTTAAAAATTAAAAATTGTAATTCTTTAACTAAAACACACTTTGAATTAATTGTAAAATAGGTCAATAGAAAGAAAATTACATGAACTTTACGAATATATGCATCTTTTTGACATATCAAACTTATAAACCAACAAAAATAATTTTTTGCAATTTTCACAATTTTTAAAAATTTAAAATCGCAATTCTTTAACAAAAACGAACTTTAAAGATATTGTAGGATACGCCAATTGAAAGGAAAATAACGTCTAATTTACGAATGTATGTATATTTTTGACATATTTAACGTATAAAATAACAAAAAACGATTTTTAAGTTTGTTGAAAACTTCTAAAAATATGGAGTAAGTTTTGATCATTTAGCTGCAAAATGTAATCAGTTCTATGTTCGGTCATATCTGATGTAGCTGCAAAATTTCAGCCCTAAAAACCCTGGTCTTCAAAAGTTATGGTGATCACTAAATTTGACCACTTATATACAGATACACGCACGCACGCACACACGCACGCACGCACGTATGAATACCACTCCATGTTAGAACATAATATTACCTACAACTTTCTTATCTAAACTTTTTGTCTCGGAACAATAAGTTATGTATTAACTGCGTTCTTATCTAACGTTATACTCAAAAATCCACCCTAACGAATCACTCCTAAAATCATTCAAACGCCCGCAATTCGATAAAAAAACCGCCTGACATCCACTAACAAGCAACAGATCCACCAATCCTCCCCAACTTCAAAATAAGATCTCCCACAGTCCCCAGCTATAGTGTCGCCACTTCCTTCGCCACGCATCAGCCCCAAAATTGCCCCCATACAAAACCATCTCATCTCGCAATCCGAACGTCAACAAAACGCTCCCTCCTCATGTACACTGCCCTCTCGCATCTCATTATCGCTCGTGTCTTCTCTATACTACTCCTCTCTCTCGAATGCATCGAGCAGAAAAGCGCGGACTGAACTTTCCCGCGCGCCACATGGCCGGCACGTGGGCCTCCGTCCAAGCGAGCCTGCGGAGTGCGCAGGTACACCGATATATCCTCGGGTGTATGCAACATCACGAACGACCTCTGGCACCGGGAGCGCATTGTGCGGGGGCATGCACGAGTCGCCGTCTCGCACGTGTCGCGCAGACGTTTTGCCCCGCCACGCTGCCCGAGAGCTGCTTCTCATGGGAAATTAGACGAGGAGCACGCGGGTAACGCTTCTATACGTTATACTCGCTTTCTACGAGTGTATAATATAGAGGTGTGCGGAGAGTGAGAGAGGGGGATGCACTTCCGCTTCCGACGGGTATAGGACGAATATGCGTGCTGTGGGAGTGCTCGTATCACAATAGGCGGTCTTGTGTTTCTTTTCGGGGTTTTTGAAGGTTTTCGAAGGGTTGCGTTTCGTTTAGCTTGTTTGGAATTGTTGGGGGGTTTTTTTGATACTTTTTTTGGAGGAAGTGTTGAGTTTGACGATGATTGGGTAGGATGGATGGTTGTTGTGGAGTAGTTTTGATGTTTTGTGTGGGTTTTGTGTGACGAAATGGTGGGAGTGTAGAGGAAAATCGTGTTATGAGATATAGATGTTGATGTCTTGTTTTATTTGTATGATTTGAAAATAAATAAAATTATTAGTAAAAATTAATAAGTAAACGTGTTTAGCATGATGAATAAAATAAAAACAGGTTTGATTTTAATAATTAAGTATACAAAATTATAATTAACCTTATTAGAAGATTAATTTAGAACAGTTGTATATTATATAGTATATGGCATATGCAAATTAAATTTGTGTGGATAATGTAGATAATATTAAACGAAACATGAACGTTTATTAAAAAAAAATTCCACGAAAAAGTATAATTTTAAACTATACTTATTTCAAAGTATTACAAAATAACTAAATTTCAATAATATTTTGAAATCCCAATGTATTATTATTACTTATAACTTTAATGAATTTAATTAAATTAAAATAGTTTTTTGCATTTTTAATAAAGATTTTTTTATTTAATAAATTACATTTAACGAAGTAAAATCTATAGCCAGGTACTAAGTGTAGCTGCTATTTACAAACTTCTTAAACTATCAGTTTAATAGGAATTGGATTTGGGAAGCACAAATCAGTTTAATAGTTACTTCTTCTACACTACACGAAATCTTCTAATAGAAAGTTAATATTTAAAGGTATAAGATGGGAACTAATTATATACATATATGTACTTAATATGCTTCAATAGTCCATACCGTAGCCAAATTGGCGACAGATTACGATAATGACAATTCAGCTATATTAAGTGCTCATCATAGTTGTAAATTTACTATCAATGTATACATTTTAGCGTTTTTACATAAAGTAAAATAAATAGCTATTTCTAATAATTTAAAGACTTTGTCTACAGCAGCTACCCGATTCCAGCTTTTCACCTTCTTATAAATATGAGCAACATAAAAACTTTGCACACTTTCACTTTAAATGACCCACATACACCTGTACTAATTTCTTTTAAACTGCAGTACTACTCCATACCCCAACCTCAAATCCACCCTCTCTCACTCTTACCCTCCCAACTATTCATCTCTCTCTCTGCTCTCTCTCTCTCCTACGAAATCGTACAATGGCCTTTTCCTTATATACATCCACACCATGCAGCACGATGCGAGGCTCTCCGTGCATGGACGTTTTAATTACTTCTGCGCCGGCCGGTGTATAGTATAATAAAGCCGCGCGGGGCGCGCGAGCTCCTCTGATATTACTGCAATGACCGCGAGCCACCCCGCTGTACGTATCCTTCCTTTTTCATTCTCTCGACTCGCATCGCGCTATGCTGCGTGCCTGCTGTTTGCATTTTACATGTGGCGCCTATAAGCGCGGGCACGTGGGACTACGCTTAGCGCGCGGGGGCTGTTTTGCAGGAAACGGAGTGCAACGGGCTTCGCTTTATTAAAATTGTCATTTTCGTTCCTTGTGGAATGTTTAAGTGAATTGTTGTTAATTTTAATAAGCGGAGAGAAAATTACTCCGAGTGCTGAACAAATATTTATTTGTGAGAAGTGGCGTTGGTTACGCAGTAAGAGGGAGCATGCTTATTTTTATGAATCTTAAAGTTTATTTGTTTTTTAATCAAGACACGAAAACACGAATTTTACTTGTTAAGAGAAATCTGCACTAAAAATGAGAACTAAGTTTCTCAATTTAAGAAACATTGTTTTTTTGTTATTTTGGAAACCCAAGAAACATAGGAAATTCTTCAGGAAATAAGAAAATAGAATTGAGACTATTTTATATTATAAAAAGTTTATTAGAAAGATTAACAATCGCAAAAATGTAACTATTTTAGAATGTAAAATGTTATTTAATTTATATATTTTAAATTTAAAAAGGCCGTAAATTGGAGCTAATCAAAAACTTTCATTAATGTTTTATTTTAAAACGTTTGCACTCCAATTTACTCGAAATTTTATCTTGATGGAGTATTTGAACATTTCTTCTGTATCCTAATTTTGATTCGGCAATAAAAAAAGCTATATAAAAGCGAAATTACAGATCATGCCTTATACAACCATGTTAGTTTTCATTTCTAGAGTGTAATAAGTATAATTAATATTTCTCATTTCAAATAATCGGATGCTTTTGTATAATGAACTTCGTAAATCTTGATCACGCACTCACATTTTGTTAACATCGTAACCTCGTTTAAAATCAACATATACGAATCATACTTTTTAATTGGAATTCGTTCATACTTATATCGTTTATAATAACTGTCAAATATATATAATCATACACTAGTCTAAATAATCAAACCATTTATGTGAAACGCATTTTAAACTAGAAACAAGTAATTTTTATAAATATCGGTAAGAAAATGCTGGTGACTAGTCTAAAAATCTTTAGTGTCATACACGCACGATTTTCGCGTTTTTTCGTACCTCTAGAGCGGGCGAAAAGCAACTGTTGTCCGACCGACGGGCGAAAAAAAAGCGCTTACTTTTCGCCCGCTACTCAGAAAATCGATAATTTGTATACAAAAATGTACGTGCGTGCGTGCGTGCGTACGTTCATGCGTGAGTGCGTGTGTAAAGATTTAGTAAATTTTGGATACAAATTTCATTGATATTTTATTTTTATATGACAAAAAGTACGGTGTGTACCTAGGATGACAAGTAGCTTTTTTGCAAATCATCACCTTCTTATGAAGGTAATATTTTTAAACAAACAAACATAGATAGCACATTAAAATAAGAAGTAAACTCTCGGCTAAACAAATATTTCACAGTTGATTCCCAATGTCACGCTATTAAAACCATCGAGCAGATAAATTTTCAAATGCCCATCAGCCCCAAGAACCGGAATATAAAAATAATACACAGAAAACTGCAATCGGTATAATTTACAGACCGACCAACCCGACCGCTTCGAAAAAAAAGAGAGAAAGAGAGACAGAACGAGAGAAGCCCCCGAATATCACAAACAAAACCGCCCATCCCGGCCGATATATCTATATTTAGCCGAGGAACCGCTCCTCTCCTCCTCCCCCGCTCCGTGCGGGCAAAAAAGGAGCCAAAAGTTCAAGACCTGTCTCGACCTGCTGCACGCACAGCTGAATCCGGTCATCTCTCTCACTCTCTCTCTCTCCCTCTTCGTTCACGAATCTCGCATGTTATACCGTCGCAGACGAGTCGAGCGAGGCACATGCAGAGAGAAAATCACAGCCGAGAAGAGGAGGGGACGCCCTAGACCCCTCGTGTGAGCACGAAAAAATGGAGGGGGGGCGAAGGAGTACAGGCTCCGGTTTCTTGGGCCTGGATTAGAAGGAGAGGGAGGAGAGATTTGTGGCGGTGGGAGCGAGAAGGAAAGATAATGGTCAATGTGCGGGCTTATACGTGTGATTTTTTAAAATGAATTCATGGTTTTTAATAAATGCAAGATTGATAAATTTGTTATTTTTGTTTATTTACCAAATATCGGATCTCGCCAACAATCCTGTATTTTCCTGGAATACTCGTGCATTTTGCAATTCCAACCAAAATTATGAAAATTTCAGACGCAAAAAGTATCAAACGACAAAGTTTAATATAAATAAAAGAAGTTACAAATTTGAATGCACTCTCTCCTGAATAGAAGCCCACCTGTTATCGACAATTACGGGAAACCCCAATATTTTTATTTAACTATTAATTTTGAGCAAATGTCTCTACTTAACATTGTTGTTTCAATCAGAATCTACAATGAAGACATATTTTAATTTAAATAATTATTATTTTTTAATAGAAAAACATAAACGAATTAGTTGCATGAAATATAAGATCTGATTTTGAAAAACAGATATTCGTCATAAATGGAATAACATAGAAGAAGCAAAACATGAAAACTTTCGAGGTATTTGCTTTAATTTATGCTTCGAAAATGCCTAGATAAATCTCAATAATCCTCTCACTTTAGAAATGAGTCGTAGTTTTGGTTGACTCACGTTAATAAGCTAATAATAAACACCGAGTTTTCTCTTGACTCACGTATTACATATTTTGCAGCTCTTACGATTTTCTCTTTCCTGCTTTCAAAATTTATAAAAGATAAATGTATTTATTGATTAAAAACAAAAATGTTTCGTGTTATATATAAACTATATTAATACAAAACTTCGATAAATAATTAGCAAATGTACATTGTAGATAATATTTTTTAAAAATCAACTGTAAACAATATATAGAATTAGCCAATATAGTACCTAATCAATAAATAGTAATACAGATTATCAGCTTTACATATATTATCAATAAATTATCCACTAAAATTGAAATTGCTAAATAAACATCATTTAACCATT
This sequence comes from Gastracanthus pulcherrimus, assembly GCA_949152435.1. Taxonomy (NCBI): domain Eukaryota; kingdom Metazoa; phylum Arthropoda; class Insecta; order Hymenoptera; family Pteromalidae; genus Gastracanthus; species Gastracanthus pulcherrimus. The sequence goes on from OX424575.1 coordinate 27,397,119, forward strand.
TTCTATTGTATGTATAAAACATTTGCATAATCTACTGATATTTTTCAATGAGTTGTATAGCTTGTAAATAAAACCGCAACTCAATAGTTCTCCAACTTTTCAAGTTAAAAAAGAAAGGACTGGTGATAATTATGAAATAATCTAGTAATACGATTTCTTTTATATTATTAAGTTCTTATATCTTAACTTTTTATCTAAAATGAACAATATAGTAAACTGTACTTTCTATTAGTGTAGGTTATCCAATGTTCTTAGTAACTGTTACTGAAAAAATGATGTTGTACGAATCTTGCTCAAGGTAATCTAGTACTTTTTTAATCAAATAGTGCGGGCGCGTCACGAGGAAAGTATTAGCAGATTTCTTTTATTTTTAAAGTATGAAATAGATATGAAAAAAGTATTTTTTTATTATAACTTTAATTAATGAAAGTCAACGTATCGATCATTACACAGGTGTTAATCTATTGACTTTATATGTGCAAAAATACTATTAAATAGAAACCAATAGTAGAAATAATGATAATAATTATACACTTTCTTTCAATTTATAGCTGGAATTGATGCATTTGATTTTACATTTTTTGGTACATTATACTATATATTACGTTACTATACTACGTTACTATTTTACGTTACTATATACATCAGTAATATTAAAATTAGAGCACAACTAAAAGTATTAATTATTGTGAACTACGATAATATAATAATCAAATTAACTTCATCTACTTTCAGCAGATTTATGTATAATAACTCAATATGATAGTGTTGTTATTATTAGTAGTAGTATAAATCAAGTTGTTAGCGAATACTATAATTGATAGTAAAATAAATTATGCATACTGTCCATTTTAATACTATGAACTATATTATACTAATAGTAAGTACATTTATGTAGTAATATAATAAATATAGTATTTATTTAAAAATTTTATTGAGTTGTAATGTAATTGTAATAAAAATAACTAGTTTTTTCGTAAACAATACTACATTTTACGACGAACGAAATTTTGTTCATATTTCTAATATTCTACCAAAAATTTCTACAATTATTTTTATTTCAATTCAACAAATTGATACCAACTTTACCTAATTCATTCATAACAATAACCATAGCTTTAGAAGCAAGACATAATAGTTAATACTGTTTTTTCAAATAACGTTTACTACAATTTCACAGCAACTTTCCACTAATTTTTTTAGTACTTTTTAGCAACGAAAGCCACTAATTATTTTGAATGACACGAGAAATCATCCTGACCCCACTCCACCCAATCCACCTCACGCACAGCAGAAGCAGCAGCAGCACCATCAGCAGTATACACACATCGCTCCGGCACAGCAGCGCCCTGCACTGCAACACAACGCACACTTCCATACCACATCCATATCTCCTTTTAAAAGGCTATAGGCCTGAAGCTCTCGGGCTCCGCGTGCACCGCACACTCAACGTGCACCCAAGAGCCGAGCCCGAGCGCAGAGAGAGAGAGAGAGAGAGTAGGGATATAAGAGAGCCTAGCTACCAGCGGTGACGTTACTCACACACACACAGGCACACAGGCACACACACAGTGTGTATACACTCGCACAAAGATACTCGCAGCTCTCGGAGGTAGGGGCGAAAAACGGCTGGCTTCTCTCTCCCGCGATCGGCTGGCAGCGGCGAGCGGCACATATAGTGCGTTAGTGCCGATGCGGCCTCCGACACGATCGCTCACACGCGTCAGCTGGTGACTCGGTCTCCTTTCTTTCCATCCTTCCTCTTTCTTTTTGCGTCATTCTGCTCTGCTTCTCGAAGAGCCTCGGTTCTCTCGACCGGTTCGTGTCGAAAGTCCGCGGAGTGTTTTTGATTATTACATGTGTGTATATATACCGTGGGTATACGTGCACGCGCCTGCCTTCAGGACGGTGTAGAGCAGTGCAGGAGCCGCGACGGCGCAGAAGATCGTACGCGCGAGTGTTGATTTGATCTGTGGCTGCGCTGATTCGGTTGAGATTCTACTTGGAAGGTGGCATCGTTTGTGGATATATACAGTGCGAAAAGTGTTCTTTGTTTTGGAGTTTCTTTTGCGAAGATGGAACTGGTTCGTTGAGAAAAAAAGTGTTGCAGAAGATTCAAGGAGGATAAAAATTGCTCGAGGATACGCGTAACACCTCGCGGCACAAGTGCGCTGAAGATAATATTCAAACAGCGCCAGCGATTCCCAGTGACTCGTAACTCCGTATAATAATAATCCTCGGCTTTTAACAACCGCCGCTGCTGATTAGTCACTTATTTGTTTCCTTCTACGTCCTCTATACCTACTGAGCATTATCATTCCTCACCGAACACAACTTGAAACAAATTCCTTCCAAGCTACAAATCACAATTGCGCCCCTCTATAATTACGCGACAATCCGCCGTACACTCGGAAGAGAGAGAGAGAATCGCCAAAAGTGACATGCCAGCGAGCAAGTGCGCGAATCGCCAAAAATTATGATACATCCTCCCTCGCGCCACGATCAACAAGTAGACGACGGCTGTGAGGGTTGTCGCGCGCGACGTCGGTTCGACGGATTTCGAAGTTCCCCGCCGCGGCAAAATGAAGAGCTTTGTGTGTTGTCTGTGTCTGTGGCTCGCTGCGGCGACGGTGCTCGTGCTCGCGGAGGAGCAACAGCTACAGGGAGACGTGGCGTCGGCCGCCGCTGCCGCTGCACCGAAGCCCGCGGGGATATGCGCGATGGACGGCTGCAACTGCACGATCAAGGCCCACCACTGGGTCTTCGTCAAGTGCGTCTTCTCGGATTATCAGGTGATTATCGTTTTGCGGTGGGCGAGTCAAAATGAGTTTCGGAGTTTGGCTGGGTTTTGGGGCTTTTGTGTGGTGTTGGATTGACTGAGTTTTGCTTTGTTGATGGGTGTGTTTGGGGTTGGACAGAGGTGATTTGCCGTCAGGGGATCGGTTATTGATATGGACCTGGGTTTTTGTTTAGTTTTTAATGTGACTTTTTAGCTGGAAGTGGTTCTTATGCTGATTTGCGCGTGTCTGATCATGTTATATGAGAGATACATGTGGTCATATACATTGTCATTAGAGTGGTTAAAAATTCCCAAAAGTTTTCAAATATCAGAAGTAAGCCTCTAAAAAGTTGGTGTTGTCAAAAGAATAAGTTTCCTGCAAGCTATACTACTTGAATTAAAAATCAATTGCGTCCTAACCGACAAAAATTTTTTTTTCGTGATAATAATCATATAAGTCAACATTTTTACTTAAAACCGGCTATTTTTGGACATTTTTAATAACCTCAATCTATGATGATTGTTCAAAAATTATTTTGCATCTTTGTTCCAAATAGTATCAATAGAAAAATTGGCACATTATAGGATATTAAAATATGGAAGTTATAGCAGTATCTGTAATACATCGCTTTACTAACATTTTAAATGGGATCTCTTATAGTTTGATGTAATTTACTTCAGGTTATATACGTCATAGGTACTTGTACTCAATTTTGTGTGAAAGCTGACATAAAGACCTTTAATTTGCGTTGTCGCAGCACTTCTTCGCAGAAATATATAAAAGAAATTAAGTGGTAAATGGGAGACTGCAAATACGAGCTGAACTTTCTTCAATATTTTGCAATCTCCCATTTACCACCTAATTTTTTTTTTATAAATTTCAACTGAGCTTAACTCTTGATCAGAATATCCTTAGAATTGTTGCGACAACGGAAATTAAAGGTGTTTATGTCAGCTTTCACGCAAAATTGCGTGCAAAAGTATCTATGACGTATATTACCGGAAGTAAATTACATCAAACTATAAGAGATCCCATTAGAATGTTAGTAAAGCGATGTATATACAGATACTTCCAATAGTGTGCCAAGACATCCAGCTTGCAGGAAACTTATTTCTTTGATAAATACCAACTTTCTACAGGCTTACTTTTGATATTTGAAAACTTTTGGGAATCTTGAACCACCATAATTGTCATACTTAAGCATATAAAGCATATATGGGAATGTGGATGATTGCATACCGTTAGATGATAGTGTATGATGAAGAATTTCAAAATGTTTTCTCTGTTATGTATCTGATCATATATGATCTTATATGGTTCATATATGGCTATATAATATCGTATATATATGCCCATACTAGATTATATATGATTGATCATTATTTATAAAAATATAAGAATCAGTTTTACATGTGCATTTTTATAGTTAAAAATCTGGTTAAGCTGAAGAAGCATAAAATCAAAAAACTGATTAAAAAGTGGGCCCGTGGCGGTATTTTATGGAGTCAATGTTCTTTTGAGCAGTCAAACCACATGCTATAATTTAATATACAATTTACGAAACGATAAATCATAAGTATATGTAAAGGCAGCTACTTCCTTTATTTTATTGTGCAATAAAAGAATGAACGTGCACAATAATTGAGGTCAAACTTGATATGTTGAAATTTCACACACATAATTATTAATTGCTTTTGGCAGGATTGAGGTTAAACAAAAAAATTTATTGCCCTCTCATTGGTTCTCGAAAGATTGTATAATATTGTAACGCGGTTATGAAACTGGTCGTGTATGTGGTTTTTAATAAAAATATGTTTTGCATGAGCTGAAAATTACCGAAGTATGTTTTAATGTAATAAAATGTTACTTATAGATGGCTTTCAGCCTCATCAAAAGATGATTTTATTGAAGTCCTGTGTGCGCCTAAACCGGAAGTCCGCATTAATCCAATCACTCTCTTGAAGATCAGTGCTGGTAACTGCATAATAATAATGTGGTTACTTAAATTAAATTCAATACTGGCTGCACAAAGGTTATTGTTTACAACTGCGGTACTTTTATATATCATAATTGCTTAATATTAAAGTATATAGTACAGCATAATAAATATAAATTATTATGTTAAATATTTTGTTTTTATATGTTTATACATAAAGTTACTTTTAAATTGCACTACCACAATGATAACATGGTTATCCATTCCAATTTGTATATGTTTAATAAAGTTTATTACATAGTGCAACTTGAATTTCTTAGATTATACGTTAACTTTTCGTTTCAATTAGTTATTTCTTTTATTCCCTTAAGTTTATGAGCACGATAAGAAATTTAATAGTGTTTAATTTTTCTTTTGTGTACTGAGAAGAATATCCGGATAATCTTTTTCTTTTTTAATTCTTAAAGTAAAATTATAAATTTTTATTGATTCCCATAAAATGTATTCACTTTATTTCCAAAGTGATCTAACAAATTTTTTTATCTGATTCACGCACTGACGCTGTTAAGTTGACATCATAAACGTAAACAAGATTTAAACAGAAATTATCTGACTCAATCGTTACAAATTTACTTTGTGTTATCGCAAATTGAGCATATCTTACTCCAATCCTCTTACGTTCTTTTGTTTCTTTCTCGTTAATTTCTGGCTCTTTGCCTTATCCTTATCATTTCAAGTATAATTTGTTGCTTATGAATACTCGTAGACTTGAGATTTCACATTACCTGGCTGAATGAAATAAACTTTGTTTCAGCTCGAAAAGCATCGAGAACCCATAAAATGATATTGCCTGACATACAAAATGAAAAAAAAAACAATTCTCGCCACACTGAAACTTTGAGAAAAGCCGCGCAACATTGCAGACACATGTTCCCAGCTGTGGCCGCCGCGTTTTGCACTCATCAGCGCCACAAAATCAAGAAAATAGCCGGCCATTACAGCCAATTTTATAAGCCATAAAGTCCGCGAAATTAAAAATTTCATCCTCAATTACACATTCCCCCTCGACCAACATATCGCGGCTTCTTCTTCCACGCGTACACACCTTTTACACTTTATTCCTGCAACTGGTTTTCTTACTTTTTTTTTCACGTTCTATTTCGAAATAAGACGATATTAACGAAACGAGGCCTGGACGAGTTTACGGCGCGTAGAGGATCTTTTCTCTCTCTTGCGTGCGTCCGACTGTAAATCCTTGGATTTACGCGTGAAATGCATCCGCAGTGGTGTAGGCACAGAAGCTCAAGGGGATCGGGAACGGCTTTTTGTGAGTCTGCATTATTTGTCGTCGTTTGCCCTTTTCTTTAACCCACTTTTAACCTCATATTCGTGCGACCGGCGGCCAGTGTAGCAACAGGCTGATTTTTCCGAGTAGTACGTTTTAAAGAAAAGTTGCGAAACTTTCGTAGAACTACGGCTATTGTGAGAAGTGGTGTGAAGCGTCCTCTAAATTGCATCGATGGCTTGACAAGTGTATTTTAGAATATTTCGTTGTATGAGTCAGCTTAGTAATTTATTGTTTTGTAACTGGTTAGTATTATCGTTATCCAGAATTTCCAAAGCAATAAACTTTAGAATTATACAAATTATACCGCAATCGCAAAAATAACTACTTAAATTTATTTAAAGATTAGCATGTTTTTGTTTCTTACGTAACTTTTAAGAAAGTGAAAGCGTGTCGCAAACATGAGACTATTTTCATTTGTTTAAAAAAATATTACATTTAAACGGTACACAAGCATCTAACTCAGACAACACATACACTCTGAAAACGAACTTGAACACTTGCACGACGTGTTTACACGGCCAAAGCTTTTCCCAGCCACTCTCCACTTCCCTCTCGAACTCACACTCTCAAAATATTTTCACGTCTTCACCCGTCCCTTATCTCATCGGCTATAGCCCTCGAAATCACAATCCACGACATCTCACACACGCTCATCGGCAATCATCCCACAAAGGAACAATAAAAGCCAGCGCCAGCGCCACTCGACAGCCGCGGCCTATTATTTCGACTCGCACCTTTTGACAGGCCCGAGAGAAGCAGAATCCAAAAGTCGAGGGGTCCCTCGCAGACACGCCGAGCCTTTGAAAAATTTGTCACGCGCCTCGCGCGCTCGCTGCGCGCTCGGCATCCCGAGCGAAAAGAGTCTCGAAAATGTGCGGCAACGCGAGACGCGGGTCTCGGGAAGAATTTTAGAATTTTTCCTGCGCGGCTGCGTGCATGTTGATGATCCGGAGCAGTGGATATGGAAGAAGGAGAGAAATGGTCCAGATCTGAATGATTTTGTCTTTCGTGGGTGCATTCTTTGGGATTGTTTTCTGGAGGAGACTATTTTGAGGTTGGATGAAATGGTTTTAGAATAGTAATTATATAGCAATTTCTTACAGATTATTGTAAAAATAGCTTATTTCTGGTCTATAAGGCATGATTTTATTTCTATTAATATTGCTGCGAACAGTATACTTTTTAGTTTCGTTTCAAAGAATAGATAAATCAATGAATTGCTTTTAATAGTTATTCTTTAATGCTTTCAGTGATACACGTACGTATATTATGGTACATGCCTTTTCTGAAATAATAACATCATTTGTATGATAGCACTCAAAAGGTTGAGTAGAGGTATTATTTCATATGACATTTACTACAGATTCTGAATTCTCAATAACAAAAAGATTCTTTATTAATTCTCTTTACGTCTACAATATAACGAAGTCATCCAACGTTACGAAGTGTTAAAATTCTATGACAACTTCGTATCTTAATCATCCGGGAATCGTTAAATCTGCTTCAACTCAGGTGTCACATTAAACGCCATAAAAATTCTAAAACCGTTCTTCCAAAAAAGCCGTCAACTTCCAGCAAAACATAAAATAAAAAGCTTATCCACGTATCATCCAGTATCGAGTGACAGATTCTCAGATCTCCTAGACAATATTCCTGTCGTCGCCTTATAAGTCACTCTCGATCCCTCTGTATCCCCCCTCGAACCATTACTTAACGACGCATCACCTGGAATGCACAATGAGCACCAGCTCGAAGCTCTCCTTTTGAAAAAGAAGAAGAAAAAAAAAGATAAAGAGACTCGAGCAGAACCGCGGAGAAAGTTCACGCCGCGAAGGCTCGTATTACCAGACGCGCGCGCGCGCGGGATTAACATATAAATCATCGCTATAGGCACGCGGTGCAACGAGGGAAAAAAGAGGAAGGAGACGGAGAGCGAACGAGGGCTTAAATGAGCGAGTGCGCGCACGCGGAGCTGGAGGTTATAAGTGAAAAATGCGATTACGCGTGGAGGATGAATTTCGAGACGCGGGGTGGGAACAATGGGACGTGGTGCGCGCGAAATCAAGTTGGTGATGCGTTGTGAGGGGATTTTTATTATGATCTATAGGATTAAAGGGGGTTAGGGTATATAGGATTTGAGCGGAAACATAAGTAAAGTATCTTTTTGGGTATTTATTTAAACGTTTTATGGTATGTTTTTATGAGCATTTCATAGGATGTGTCAGTTTTAACCACTAATTGACTTAAAAGTTGAAAAACTAATGTTTTTAAAGTTTCTTCTCAACATAACACACTTATTCTTCAATCTTTCATCATTTCGTTAAAAAAGCCTATGAGGAATAATCTATGTTTCAATTAAAACTTTCTTTTTCTTACAACACTCGCCCTATTGGTTGCTGTAATTTCGAATATTAATATTTTTTCGATGAAAGTTTCATAGAATATGAATAGTTTAAAATGTGAATAAAAAATGAGTTTTCGGATCACTGTCTAGAAAGAGTTGAACAGCAGAAAGTTTGTAACCCAACGAATTTCAAACTGTCCAAAATCGAGATAAACAGCCACGAGTAAACATCAAAGAAAAATATAGCTCACAGATAACGCCAAAATTTTGTGGAAAATTCGACTAGATTTACTCAATAAGGTGGGTGAAGGCTAGGATAATAATACCCCCGGATTAAGATAACCGAAACGCACGCCTACGACTCTTGAGAACGCAAACACCCATGCCAGCAAGATAACGATAGCTTCGACGAATCGATAAAGCAAACCTCAGAGAGAGAGATACCGAACCGAGACATGGAATCTCCTGCGCTCACATTATAGATAAGCCAAACCACCCAAACTTGGAGTCCAAGTGGCGCATCGCAATAACAACGCGGCATGCAACCGAGAGGTGCGGGAAACGATGGAAATAGATCGGACCTGAAATTTACAAGAGCTCGAGTGAATCAGAGGTGGTGGAGACAAAGAGAGCGAAGGACGAGCATTAAAAATAAAAATGAAGGGCTTAAAGCAGAGACACGGAGACACGGAGACACGGACAACGAAACGTGATCTCGGGAAGGAAAGATAATCGGCCGCAAAGATGACGAGAGAGAGATAAAATAAAAAAAGGAAGAGCGCGGGAGAGCGAGCATTGAAGCTTGCGGGGAATACGAAAGGAGGCAAGGAGTTGGGTAACAAAGAAGTGGAGACGTATGACTCCGAAAAAGTGTACCGTTGTTTGTTTTTTATATAGAGTGCTATAATTACGTTTGTATAATGACTGTACTCGTTCATTCAGAATGTACATAATCAGAATTAACATGATGATAAGATTACAATTTAGTGTTTACAACATTACTAATCAATTTTGAGCAGCTCTAAAAATATTTAGTAAATTGGAATAAATGTTTTTAATTCCGCTGCAAAAACATTTGTAAGAATCAAACAATATTTATTTTATATTAGTAAAAATTAACAAAAAATCATGGCTTGAAACTAATAAATGTTGAGTAATTTTATGTAAATGCTTTTTAATTGTATTTACTATCTTATTGTTTCCAAGCAATGAATAAATTATTTCACAAGAAAAAGTTTACAAGAAACATATGTTGAGCTTCTCACACACACACCTTACACGTACATTAAATTCATCATTTGATATATACTACGAACAAAAACCAAAAATTACTACATACACTACGACGATAAATTCAATATTAGAGACACGTACAGTTGTAACAAACGTACAAAAAAGCCGACAAGAGTGCACAGATAAAAGATGAGCGCGAGCTGAACTGAGTTATTGCGAGACAAGTGCAGCGCGCGGGAGAGAAAAACCGAACGCATATAGGCTCGTTCAACAGAGAGGATAAAATACATACGCGGACAGAGAGAAAAGAGAGGCTACTAAAAATAGGACAAACAGAGGCGGAAGGGGGGAAGAGTTTGAATAGGACCCAGGAGACCGAAAAAAAGGGCTGCGGATCGCGCTCTGTTGTACAGAAGGTATATAAGAGCGCCGGGAAAAGGAAGCGCGTTTTTGAAATATACTCGCTGTAGTGCTGTGATTTTAGGAAACCTCAAACTTTGCTCGAACAACTCAAATATCGTTGAATACATGCGAGGGCATCCGTATAGATTTACTTTCTTAAATAGCTTTTTTTACAATGTATACAAAGAAAGGAAAAAGTCTCATTTTTATGATAATTAAGTTTTTAAAAATCGATTATAGGCTTCAATCTAAATACTCTTACTTCAATGGTACACTTAGAAATACTTTCACTAGAAAAATGCTAAAACCCCGACGCTTAATCGCGAACTAAAATTTACATTACCGCGCTATCTCTCCGGCCCGTTCAACCGTGAATCACGTGTTGTACGCAGGCACTTTACCAGCAGCACTTATAACCCCATTAACATTAATCCCTTAACAATGAAATATATTACAGCTTGAAAAATTATGACTCAGTCGCCACCGCCGCAACCAAACTGCTGCTGCTGCTGCTGCTGGCTGATATATCTCACGAGAACTCTCGCGCCCGGCTTGTACATAATACGTATTTAAATCCCTCGAACGGAACGAAAGAGAGGAGGCGCGCAGAGCATGAAAGGAAAGAAGAAATTCTGAATGGGCCGTCGTAGAGCAGGTAGTCAAGAAGAAACTCCCCGTGCGCAGGTCTTATTATGTAGGATGTACGTGTGTGTATACGTGTGCTGAGTGTTGTGTGTACGACGGTAGCACGTATAGACTCATGCATATATGGAGCGTTCTGGGTTAAATCGAGCGGAGGAAAATTTGAGGTTCTTTTTGGAAGTTATGTGAAAGGTGCTTTTGGAGTTTCTTTGTGATTGCTTAATTTAGCTGTTGAAAAAGGGGTGAGGTTTGTTAAGAGTGATGGAGGTAGCTAATATATATTTTAATAGAAGCTTTCGAGTGTTCATGAAATAATCTTAAAACTCATTGAAAATATTTAAAAATGTATTTTAGAAACTATTAAATACATTTGTAAGATGTAACAAATTGATGTTAATGGTATACAATCCAATTCGAGCACTTTCTCAATGATTTGTCACTTTAAATTGACAAACAACGGAAATTTAAAGTTTCATATTTATTATCTTGTCCCTTTAAAACTTCGATAATAATTAGACAACTTTCAGTGACACAGCATTGAGCAAGGGCTTTAAATCATTACTTTTGGTATCAAAAACGTGCAATAATATTTTTCCGTTATAATTGCTACATAACTCAGAATATGTCACTAAAATACTCGAAAACTCCTAATTTTGGTATTTTATCTTTTAAAACTAGCGTAGCTACCGTCAACCGAACCTCCCATAGCATCCCAAAAATTAATTCACGAATCAAAATCTATCCTTTGATCGTACGCGGAACGACCCATACCTACTCACGCACACACACAAGCTACGAGCCCTACGTACAGTGCGCGTTCCACTTGCTGCGCGTCTCTCCTCGCTCGGCTGGATTTCATCGCATCGTAGCCCTCTCGCCGTGCGTGTACACACACATATGCGTGCCCACAAGTGTACGCGTGTGTGCACGGGTGTATAGTAATCATAAGGAGGAGCCCTTCGCTCTGGCTTTCCCATGGGAAACAGGTTCGCCGCTGGTAAATCCGTCACGCTCGGCGGTACCGGCGATGCAGGAGAGAGCGAGATTGCGACGGTGGTATTTTCTTTTTGTGCCGAGGTACCGTGGATTGATGATGTGCGCTGAATGGGGCTTGGATGATTTTTGGATGGGTTATATGGGGTTTGGTCGTGTTGGTTTAGGAGTGATATTCAATTAGTTGGGGGTTTTGGATATTGGTGCAGTCGCGAAATTTGAAAGTGTGAGGACATCTTCGATTATTACGTAGAACAAAGGTATGATAAAAGAAAAGCGAGTTGGAAAGTTTTTTAATTTTTACTCGCTTCTAAGAATGGATCAATTTGACTGGAAGACGATTTTATCTTTTTACTCTTTTCATTCTTTTACTCATTTTTAATCTTTATAAATTAGAAAGCAGAGACGATTAAGCTTGGTTAATATCAGTTTTCTGATTTACTCTAGAATACGCTTTTTTAGAATGCAAATTTTGTTCTCCATCACCATATTTCTTTTTAAAAAAGATTCAGTTTATAATAGTTTTAACTGTATTTTGCAGCAGACGTATGAATATAAATGTAAATCTCTATTTTAATGTATTCACCGATAAATTATGACCGATAATTAGAGAACGATGAATAATAACTATCTGTAGGTAATAAGACACCGATGGTCGAAGACTAATATGAGCGAAATCCTTTAATTGAAATCATCCGAAGATAGCGAACTCGAGATATTGAAATATTATCGTACGGAGCCTGCGATCGGATCAAATATACCGTTTGAAAACACATTAATGGAATTTGCAAGTGGAAATAGGCGCGTGATTCACGTTGTATATACGATTAGCTTCTCTCCAAGGTTCCATCGTGCACGTGTGACGAAAAAATCTAAGTGTTTAACAAAGATAGCAAACGATTGCGAAACGAACTGCGCCACTGTGCGAGCTTCGCCGAGTTTTTTTCTATTAATATTCTAGGTCAATATTTTTCTTCGGTTCAGAAGTCTTTAATAAAAAGATTTTGAAATCGCACTTGTAGCTAACGTACTTGCGTATAATAAAATCACATTCCAGTTCTATAAATGAAATCATTGTTTTCTCGAATTGATTTTCTTTTATTGTTTAACTGTAATCATCACTTGACTATTTATGTTGTCTTTACTAGCACCAGTAAATCTAATTCATTACTTCTCAGTAAACTCACAAAACTAAAAATTCATTTCTCTGAATTTTCTCTTTCATCCAAACCGAACAATAATCAGAACAATGCAGAACGTACCAAAAATACTTTCATTTGGTAAATTTTCATGTGACTGTTATTTTATATCTAGGTATATATTTTATGAAATTTATAGATTGGATACATCTTGTTTTTCTTTATATGTATCCTTAATTCTATAATTTACTAAAACTCTGATAAATAAAAGAAGTAAAATTACTCATCGGTATCGTTCTTATTTTACATTATTGCGCTTCGAAGTCAGAGAACCCAGCAATAAACGCTTTTAAAAATAAAAGAGATGAAAAAATGATAAACATGTATTTACGATTTTATGATTGTATAATGTTCTAATGTACGTGCTAAGAATTTTATAAATCCTTCCTAAAGTAATTTGAACTTTATACTTTAAAAATAATGGAAAAAATATAAAAGGTTCCAAACCTATACACGGTCAATACTTTTAATTTTAGACTGTTAAAGTAATTTCTTGACTATAAGTAAATTGATGCCTTTGAAATATTACGAAAAATGCATTAAATTCAAAACCACATTTGTTAATTATTAACAAATTTGCGCTTAACTTTATACATCTAACATTTAAAAAAATATTCAGTTCACCGTATTTCACACTGCTGATTACATACTTCGTATAATAAAGAATCACTTTTCTCAATGTATCCAAAAGATACACCCCGTTAAAAACGTAACCATTTGAAGATCGAACCACCCGATCTCCTACCAATTTTTTTAAAACCTTCTCATTTCTAATTTAAAAAGCCTCTCACAGACGGTCCAACTACTCTACTAGGTCAATAACAGTTTGGACAACATCACCCATCTAAAACCATCCAACGCCAGCCGTACGGCGCGATAAAATCGCTGAGAACCACTGGCTCTCGCGTGGAAGAGTCAACGACTCTGGTCTGGTACTCGCTCTCTCTTCTCTCCTTCTCTACCGCCATTAGAGGGTCTCCACGGGCTAGACTCGCCGCCGCACTGCATCTAACACGCAGGAGTGTATACAGAGACGACCGGCTTATACGATATAGGAATTCCTCTGACCCTCGCGATGGACACAATATTAGCCCTGTATTATCTCGTTAGAGGCCGACGATAGGGGGACACATAGTGTCTCCGTCTCTTTTGCTTTCTTTTTTTTTTTTAATTTTTTTTTATGCTTCTATTAATTATTAGCGTAGCGCGAGCGCGTGCAAATGGTAGCCGAGGAGAGGGAGCGCCATTGTGCAGTTGAAATTGAGCCGTTAATTGGGTGGATAGGACAAAGGAGGGTGGGAGGGTACGAAATTCCGCGTGTATTGTGTAAACACGCGCGCGAGTTGCCTAATTAACCCAGATATGTAAATGACGCGGCTGCGGGGCGATATTGAGTTTGCGGCTTCTTTATGGAGTATTCGAAAGTGCTTTGGAGGGGCGATATTTGGAAGGTTAAGGATGGAATGATTTTGTAAAATTTTTAATATTTTCATTTGTATAATTTTTTTAATATTTGATTTTATGTTGAGATACAATTGGTAGCTTCTGCTCTTCTTTTCAATCTTTAGAAATGCGAGTGAAAATTTGATTTGAACGAAGTTGAAAAACACTCAATTCAAATTCGTTACTGCTAAAAACTGAAAGATAAACAAATCAAACATAACCTTATACTTTTCTGTAGTAACGCTTTTGCTTTGAGTAATATATCAAGCCTAACCAAGTGACATTTTTATTCGCATTTAAAACTGGCTCAATTTTGACTAGGTGACGATTGACTTATTACTCAAAACCAATCTAGAGAACACATTCTTTTCATTTTGATATCCATTTATATTATATAATAATATGAGTGCAAGACATTCTATTGTACAACTTTTTTGACATCGATCGAACAATGAATTTTTCACATTCACTATTAATTACACTTTTTTGCAATAACACAATCTCGAACTATCACCTTCAACGATCAATCAGATTCAACGTTCCCTTTCGTCTCACAAAAAAAAATATCTACAGCGTGTATCACTCTGTCGCGCGTATATACATGCGTGCACGAGCTCACGCGCAGATTCGATTTCCGCGGAGGTCAAACGCATGATGAAAGTCAATTTACCATATGCGCGTACACGGCATATATACACACCAGAAGGTGTATATAGCGTATACGCGTCGAAAGAAATAGCTGTTTCATGGTGAAATGTACGCGCGAGGTCGAGGTTCTCTCGATGATTACCCAGATTTTGAACCAGCGCGTTCGCGTTCATTGAATTTTCGGAGCGCGTTGCGACTTTCTACATAAGCATCGAACTCGTTGCGCAATGTTCGCAGTTGCTTATACGTTCGATGATTCGTTGGTGTGCGCGAGGAGACAACGACCGGCATTTCTTTTGTTTTAGATAATGGCGATAGAAGAGTGATTCACAGACATTTGATTGAACTTCCAGTCATTGTTGATGTCTAATTGCACTGCAGTGTGCGGTGTGCCGTTTAATTAAACACTATTGCAAGGACTTTTCTTTTGCTGTTGCATTTCATTGAGTAAATCTTTTCTTCGTACAGCAATATGATCAAAATATGCATTACTTTTTATAAAAGATTTTCATTCAACGCTACGCGCAGCTACTTAATGTATGATGAATGAAACCTGTACCTTTCTAACAAGTTAGCACTCAATGACAGGATATTAGCGTAGGTAGACTACGTATATAATATCAAGTAAACATTCAAGTTTTAAGGAAGCTAACTCGTTTTATATGAGCCAAAGCCCATTAAATTCTTTTGGTGCCTATGTCAGTTCAATTCTTCTAATTCGAAAGGCGATTAACAGAATTTCTTAATTAAGATTGTCTATTAGTTACACCCTCTATAGTCAATCGATGAAGATTAATGTGTGTGAAATCTCTAAATGAAGATGGATAAATGAATAAATTTTAGATAAAAATTACAGTTACACAAGATTGAAAAGAAAACTAAAAGAATCTAATCGGATTTGATTCGGTGAAATCGAACTTAAATATTGAATTTGCCCAACGAGTTATTGGTGTGTATTTTATATTTTATTGTTATTTTAGATAATAAAATATTCTTATTATTTAATATGAACTTTTGTCTTTTTTATCTCTTAAGATATGCCTTTTCGAGTGGTTGAACAAAATATCGATTAGGAGTGACTTTTCATTTTTCAAATACCATTAATGAAAGGTATACCAAAAAATACTAATTTCTATCTGTTACAAATCCAAAAGTATGTAAGAATTTATTGATCTAAATCAGTCAAGCTTGAATTAGTAAGTAACCTTTTTAAAGTCCATCTTCTATTGTGATTTCTAAAAAAATTGTATCAAAATTTCATCAGAAACATGCAAAGCAAGCAATTAATTAATTAGCAACAGAAAGATTTTAGAAAAATCGGTGCCGAAACCCACATCAATTCGAAATTTCATCGCTTCTCTGGGACCGAACACCAAATTCACATGATCGATCTCTCAAGAAATTTTCACATACTCAAAATCACACGCGACCCGCGTTACAATCCAACCTCACTGCATCCCATCCTACCACTACTCACCCAATCTACACAGAAGCTCAGACGCTCCCGCCTCGCGTGCACCTAAAATAGCCTCCGGAATCGACGATTACGATAAGCGAGCGACCGCGCTACATGCAACATGCACGGCTGGCGCGAAAATAAGTTCAACTTGTAACTCTCTCTCTCTCTCTCTCTCTCTCTCTCTTGCTCCCGCTGCTCGTGTTTATACGGTGTACATAAGCAGAGCCGAGGCACGTGGGCGGATCGGACCGCGATTTAATGGGAGCGTGTCGCCGAGTGCGCTGGCCGCGTACATTCGAAAACGAAAACCCCAGCGCGACGACAACGTGTTACGCGTTTGAGAGAGAGAGAGAGAGAGAGAGAGATAGAGATAGAGGGAATGCTGTGCAAGACTTGTTATGCGACGTAAGACGTGGAGACCGCGCGCGTGCTTTCAATGGTCCCGGGGTTCGGTACAAGAGCTTGCGTCGTGGGTATAAATCTTGGGGAATTTGCACTCTAGTGGCGAGGGCAAAAACAGAGCGGATGGAGTTGTTGTTTGTTTAGGTGCAGTTTAGTTGGAGATTTGTTGTGTATAATTGAATAAGATTATGAAATGGAGATATGTGCTGTAGGGACATTTAGTTTTGTTATTAAAATAATAAATAAACTCATTAATTGTTTATTACACGTCGTTATAGATATTGTTAAATTCTATTTTGAGTTTAAATAACTAATAATGTGTAACATAAGGTAAATCGTAATTATTGTATGAATTTTATTATGTAAAACTATTAACAGCAAATTAAATATGCTAATTAAGAAAAGGTTTTTTATAATAAATTTAAACACGAGAATGATAAATTAGTTGCCGAAATTTCATTAACGTCTTATAATAATGAATAAATAAATAATTCATAACACGACGGTTTATTAATATAATACACCTCTATAAAAAAGATAAGCCTGACTCTCACGATATCTACTAAACTTTTTAAAAATATGCTTCAGACATTTTGAAATATTACTTCGTACATTGAGAAAAACTTAATTCAAGAAGCATGTAATTAATTACAAAGCTGTTAAATTTTGCGTATAACATATACTTCTCTATTATATCAATAATACAAAGGAACTACATGATTTACGTGATAAAAACTTTCCATAACTATTGAATCCCCCAAAAAAACATGAATCCTCTCTACCCAAATCCGCAAAAAATTGAAAACCAGTATTTACTGGCATCAATACTCATAAAATAGACCCACATTAGCATTTTGAATACAGAAAAGACACAATAAAACCACGCCCAAAGCATCCCCCTCTCAAAAATTCAAACCTCAGTCCCCACGTATCCCCAGAAACACCTCATAAACAACAAAAGAAAAAAGAAATCCAAAAAAACCGACCCCTAACAGTCACATGCACAAAGAGGCGCGCATACAGCTCGAACCCGGAACACCTGAGTTTCTCTCAACAGCGACAGCGCCACTCGGCCAGAAGTTCGTCGTACGCGTCCCGACTGCACGACGAGAGAAGCACATTACCCATATACGTGTATATACGTGTCCTCTTATCTCCCTCGGCGCATCGATGGCCTGCATAACGAGCGCCAGCGAGCGAGACGTTGGGCCCCGGGATTTTCGGATTATATAGAGGCGAGGACGACGTTCACACGAGGGGTGGATGAAAATGGCTTTTCGTCTCGAGAGGGGGGAGGGCGCGGTGATATTTGTCATTCGTCCCCGAGACGAGGCTTTCTTTCGGTTCTTAAACGCGCGTTAGACTGGGAGGTGACGTGGGAAGCTGAGGTTCGGGAGGGGGAGGGTTTGGCCTTTGTGTTGGTGGAGTGCGTAAGCAGTTTCTTTTTTTGGAGATGACTTTGGGGATCGGGAGGAGGTTGAGACATCGGTGAAGATGGTTTAATATTGTTAAAAAGTAATTTGTTGTTTGAAGGGGATTTTCTTAATTTATTGGAAGAACGTTTTGCGACAGTTTGATATGTTGAAAATGTAAAATGTAAAAGCAATTTTTCTTTATTGACTATGTGCTTTAAGTCTACATTTAATATCAGTTGAAAAATTGTACATATTTATTTCAATTATTTCTAAAAAATGTGTAATTGATTTTAAATATTTTATAAGTATAGTTACTTGATTGTGTAGATCTATAATGAAAACTATGAAGTATATATAAAAATTTATTTATAAAGGTGTCGTTTCCTCAGAATTATGTTATAATAATAATAAAGGTCTTTTACAAATACCTTAAATATAATTCAATTTTATGATCACAAAAGTACTATAAAGTGAAAAAGTAAATAGATCTACATTAATATAACTATACTAATTTTAATAAATATTTGATTTCTACTAAATTTTTGTTTATAAAATCTCTTAATGCCCAAATATTTCATAAAAATAAAAGACATCATTACTAAGAAATAAAATAAACAATAAACAAACCTGTCACAAGCATCATCAACATCAAATTAACAGGCCACAATTCCTCAGAACCAATGAATCCCGAATCCCGATGCACACGAGCGATCAAATGCCGCACCACACGAGACCCAGTTTCCCCAACGAGGCAACCAGAGAAGCAACAGTCGAGTCTCTCAAGAGCCGCCTTCGCGCGGAGTTAGAGAGAACTCGGCATAAATCCCGCCTCGACGACGAAACGCACTTCCTAATCGAATCAGATTCACGGCGTCACTTATCATTCCGAAGCTGTTGATTCCATTTGAACCCGAGCCTCTGCTCCGAGGCGACGACTATCTCTCTCTCTCGCTCTCTCAAGTGAACGAACGAACGAACGAGCGAGCGAGCCTTTAATCACGTTCGATGGCTTCACGTGCGACTGCTGCTGCTGCCGCGGCTGCTATCCTTGCAGGAGATATTCCGATCGGTTGCGCTTGCACAGAGTGCAAGAGACGCGATTGACAGAGATATGTACACGTGTGCACGATGTGGCTGTGTACGAGCTTCGAGATTGGGTTTGAAGCGGTTGTACGTGAGTGAACGGTGTTTTTGATGATTTGAGAGCTGAGGAACGCTTTTGGACTTTTGATGGATCGAAAGAGATGTATTAGGGTTTTTCATGGTGGATTAATACAAAAAATTTGGTCGTATTTTCGACGTACAGAATATAAATAGCCAGCAATGTGACTGCGCGAATAACAACGAGTTTAATAAACATAAAAATTACGACGTAGCTTTCTTTAAATAAGCAGCAAAATTATGAAATAAAGAAAATAAAGCAGCATCCTCGTTGCTAGACGAAAATTATTAGATAATTAGTTGCTTCATAAAAAAGAGTTTCTCTCTTTATTTAATACGTTAACAGCTGGAATAATTTTTCTTACTGCTTGAAATATTCTGGGAAACGTAACCCAAAGATTCTTTCAAATACCATATGTATAGATAACCAAGTTAGTTGTCCCTATGACTGTGCTCCGATAACCTGTTGAGCCAAATTTCCATGAGTCAGCCCGAATGATTTTCAGAATATGCGCTTGTCACGTAGACTAAACTCCATGAATTTAACTAAGCGATCAAGAAAAATTACGTATAATTGAGTACGCCAAAAAAACTCGTTGCGATCTTTATTAACTAATTAACTAATTAGTCGGTAATTGTAAGAACCGGAATTGCAAATTTAAGGAGATACTACACTGAAATTGAAAACTTTTTTATTTACCTATATCATGAGCTAACTTTTCTTTTGTGTTTTTGGTGCACACTCGACGTAATAAACACCTGATCAAACGGTTTTGATACAGTCCAACCTCCACTAACCAGTTTCAAAAGCGTTCCACTAACCATCTGTCCCCTCTCACCGGACATGCTACACATTGCTCCAACCACTAGAACAAAATCCACCAACTCCAGGCAAGTCCAATTCCAATCAAGAATTAAAAAACTCTCACGAGCGGACTAAAACTGTCCCTCGCGCAATGACCACGCAACAACCTCCGAATTTCCCGTTGCCATGTCCCACAATACACCCGTTAATTCAATCAGATTCTCAGAAAGGCCGGGTAGAGCGGGGGTACACCCAACTTCACCCATTGTGAATGCCATAGAGTACACAGCATGGCATAGCACAGCGCACACACACACGATCCATAAGATAGAGACCCTCGAAATATCGTTCTCACATGTATGTGCGCTGGCTGTTGCTGCACTCGAGAACCTCTAGTCTCGCTCGACTTCCGGGGGCCGTATAGTGTGGCGCGCTCCGCAGGGTCAAATGCATAAGTATATACGTGCGCGCACCGCGGTCAGGGAAAATGTATATATACGGACGCATTGTTATGCAGGCAGCGTAGAGAGCTGGATCTTGTACCTTTCGTGAATTGTGTATTACATTGCGCGAGGTTGATTCTCTTTATTTTCGGGGAATCGTTGGGGCTCTATTGGTTTGAGCAGGAAATTGTTTGTTAGGGATTCCTTGGAAATGATTGGTATGAAGCGTTGTTAATTAGGTAATTAGGTGATTTGGGGTTTTAATGAAATTTGTAATGATCGAGTATTGCACGAGGCGTGCTTGTTAATTATTTCAATACAAGGTTTGGATATGGGTTTTTTTTTAAATAGAAAATGTCGGATCCAATTATTCGAATAAATGGCACTGTTCTGTCGTAGTTACTTAATTGCTTGTTCTACATCTACTGTTTCCATGAATATTAATAAAAATATAAATGTCAGTGACCAATCGTTTCTCAATCAATATTTTTCATTAAAATTCATGAAGAGCTTTATAGAACAAGATAATATGTAATATTTCTAATCAATTTTATAATTGTATTTTTCATTAACTTTTACAGTCCGGATTTTTTAATTCGCAGAATTTGGAATCGAGTTAGCAAATTACAATATGAAATATTTTTACATTTAATTAAGTAAACATACGTTATGGTTAAAAGCTGAAAGATTTAATTCGAAATAAGTTTTGTATATAAAAAACGAATGGATCCCTTAAAAGGACATGGTGATCGAACGCTCTAACTACAACAAACTCCAGTCTTTCTACAAAATTCCATCATCTCTCTTCAGTACGTGCACTCATCGACCACCTATTAGAACGCTCAGCATTTAACGCAACGCACCACCGCACGCTCTAACCAACATAGTAAAACCCGCGGTAAAAAGGCCGCGCGCTCGGAGCACAAAACTCGTGCATGTGCAGTCTCACTAATGACGAATGCGCCCGTGCGGCCGTGTGCAATGGCTCGTCGGTGCCATTGTACGAGGCGTAAAACTGTCGCTTTCATTGAGGAATTTCTCGCCTCCGCGCCGATGACGCCATCGTTGGAAGATGAACGCGGCCGGCTCGAGATGTACGAGATGCCTGCGTGTAAGTGTGTAACGTCACGATACAAGAGACTTGAAATCATCGAAAATACACGCGGGCGGGGATACTCATCGATCGCTATCTACGCGATTTGGGGGAGAGGGGGACGAGAAAAGCGTTCGAACTAATATGATGTCATTACTTGAGATGGTGGATGGTGGTGCGGCGTAGGTTATGAATGAGTATTTTGGACGAGATGTT
This sequence comes from Gastracanthus pulcherrimus, assembly GCA_949152435.1. Taxonomy (NCBI): domain Eukaryota; kingdom Metazoa; phylum Arthropoda; class Insecta; order Hymenoptera; family Pteromalidae; genus Gastracanthus; species Gastracanthus pulcherrimus. The sequence continues at coordinate 27,419,081 of OX424575.1, forward strand.
TTGATTTCTTGGTTCTCGATGAGAACATTTAATGTTTAAATTTATCATACGAATTTAGTAGTTTTGATTGAAAAAATAATTATTGCAAGATAGAAAATTTATTATAAATTAAAAAGGAAGACAATAAAAATTTATAATAATCATCCATGGGTTAAGATATTCAAGATATAAAATAAATAATAGTGCTCGTTGCAATGTAGTACCTACTGCATTTATACATTTGACCTATAAAAATCAATAAATTGTCAATCTTTTAAAACAATAATCTAATCTATAATAAAACACATATCCAATATAACTTTTAACAGATTACACAAAGATATGCAACAATGTGAAAATATTTTTATCAGTGATTCATTATTACAAGTTAAATAATATCTGCATTATTTACTACAATGACAGTAATTATTATTTCACATTCTCGATTTGCCAATTCGATCCCTATTCACACAATTAGAACAACTAAACGTTCCAATATATAGCCCTGTATTACGAATCAACTCTCAATACAAATAATAATTAACGGTTCCTTTGTCAACTCCCGAACCTCGCCCAAAACTTTCTCTCTCTCTACATCATTCTCCCTACATACAACAACCACCAAAAAGAGAAAAACGATCCTCAAAACTTAAATCACAACACGCCACTATTACAAATTCCCTCGCCTAACTTTTGCTCGAAAGCCGATACACACACACACACACACACACACACACACCTACACACACAAAATAAAAGCTACTGCTGCGAGGGTTCGTTCTCTCTTCTCAATTTATCCACAATGGGTCTCTTTCAGCGCGCGCGCGTCGAATCTCATCTGGGTGTCAATTCGACGCGAGGATGTCTATGCATGCGGGTCATAACCGACGGTTTTACTGCTCGCGTGTATGTGTGTATACGTGTGTGCAACAGATTGAGAGAAAGGGAATTCGATTCGAGGGGGTATTCGGGAGCGAGCTGGCGCGGCAATTGATCTTTAATGGGGAATCGGGGAATCGGAGGGGAGGGGTGAGGAGAGAGTCAATTGTCGTGTTTTTCGATGCGTCCAGCTGCAGTGGCTTTAGAATGCGCGTGGATTATTCTTGACTTGGTTTTGGGTGATTTTTTCTAGTATATTTTATGGTTTTATATTATCTTTATAGAAAAAGGAATAACAACATTTTTAGATATGTTATGATAAACTGACTGAGAAATAAACTGTTTTTTATGATGGGAAAATATGCTACTCCTTGCATTTTCTTATTTTATATTATAACCTATTTTTACTGATATTCAAGGTTTTCATTTTCTTATGACTTGTTTGTCCACACTAAAATTAAGTCTAGAAAAATTTGAGTTGTCATAGTCTTGCTCCAAATGTGCGAATCATGCATAATTATACATAGAATTGATGGCAGGTGTTACGGATTGTGTATTAGCTAAACCTGAAGCAATAATTGATAAAAAAATAGAAAGTTGCTACTGTTGAGAAATACCATGGCGTATGCATAAATAAATAAACATTTGTCGATAATTATGAAAAAGTAATCTTGTGAAAATATCATAAAATCGTATTATTTCGTTTCGAAACCTAATGTACAACTGCTAGCAAAATGTCAATAATATATACCATCGATAAAATTATACATGCAAATGCGAGTTGCGATATTTTTAGCGTGTGCAACGAAATGAGAATGACAAATTATCTTGTTCATATTTTAATGCAAAACGGAAGGAATCAGCATAGTCACTTTTTTAATGACACTTTGTTCGATTTGAATAATAACAAAATGGATAATTGTTGTGGTTATTTTATCGTAATACTGATACGGTACAATTTCAAAAGCACCGATCTACAGAAAAGTATTTACCACGACAAATGCAAACATACGTGAATCACGATGGTATTGCCTTGATATCAGTAGATAAAAAAAGTTCATTGGCCTGAAAAAATCGGACCGTTCCAACTTTTGTCCTGAAAGCGTTAACCACATTATTTTATAATAATTCATAACAAAAGCTCTTATCCCTATCAGTGGTTCATTTAATTCTGAGTATCATAGTAGATTGAGGTTTTTCCATCCTTTGATTTGAGCTCGATTCTCGATTCTTCTTATATTATCTTTACAATCCATCTCAATCGCAAACAACCGCGAAATAAATTTGTTGTCGTGCCATGTGAGCCCATTATCACATTGACCCAAGGCATTTAACTATTTATCGGTTTCTCTCAACATGGACCAGTTATATTCCTCTCCGGACATCCAACATTAAAATCCGCGAAACATCTCACCCATTTACGCACGAAAACGGCGCGAAGATCTCGCATACAAAGCACACAGAAGTCGGAGGGGCAGCGGCGAACGGCCGACTGATTGCGGATCGCGAGCGCTTTGTCTGGAGAGAGAGAGCGAAGAATTTATTCGGGGGCGGTAGATATAGCCGACATCCTGCTTCGCTTGATGCCTCGCTTTGCGGTGTGTCGTATATACACGAGCGTCCGATGAATGCTCCGCCACAAGGCGAATTATATACGAGAGAGAAAGAGAGAGAGAGAGAGTCTCGTTTGCGCTTCTTCAGGCTTCGTTTCTTTTGCGGTATTCGTGCTCTTTGCTGTGCTGTTTTTTTGTTACAAATGCTGTTAGTAATACTTTGCGAGAGCGAGGTATAAATAAATTATCTGCTTCCGGCTTCTCGGTGATTGGGATTTGTTACACATTTGATAGCATTTATTGCGACTGGTACTATCGAATGTTTCAACGATGTGTGTAGTCATATGATTGGTGTCTGTTGATGTGTATTGTCGGTTAGTGCGTGCTCATTGATAATTTTGTTGAAAAAATGAATGTTATATGATTGATATAATAATAATCCGTGAGTCAGAATATTCGAATGTTCGTAATTAATGACATGACAACACATTGTTAAATTAACTATTTGTATCTTTTTCTTTTTTATATTTACTGTTCATTTCGAAGTATTATTATTTTAATATCAGTCATTATTTTACGTGGCGTAACTCGGCACTAGGGATACTAATAATGATGTCGATAAATAATAAATTTCTTACTGGCTTTAATATATTCAACATTTAACAGTAAATTCTAAGAATTAGTATACCTGATATAAATTTTCTAATTTTTATTATTTGATGAATCATATTTATATATAATAATTATCATGTGTTGTCATGACCGTATTGCATATACCCATGTCTTCTATGGACACAAGGAACTACATTCTATCAACCACTTAATCGATCGATCGATCAATCGATCAATCTATCCATCTCAGAGTATTACATTACATACACTGATATTGCACAGCATGGCAGTTATTTAACGTAATCATTGCACCTAATATATAAGAATATTCTTTGAAAAATTTGCAATGAATTTGATACAAGAACTATTCTTTGTCTCGGTATTGAGAAGATTCATGTCACGCGATGATTACCCGAATCATTTCAAAGGTAATAACAAACACCGAGTATAGACAGGCCGCAGTTAAAATCCCATCAATCTCAATTCTTTCACCTACACATTCACGAACCCTCGCTAACCTCTATACCACTCGCACATTCGAACGATTCATCCTTCCACTACAAACTCTGTACATGAAGAGAAATAAAAGTTAGAATCAATTATACTGAAATGCACGTTGAGTCTGCTTAAAAGAAAAAGCTGCTTTAGATTTTTTATATATTGCTCTTAACAGCTTCCCAAAAAGGCTTAAAATCCTTCTTCTTCCGGTTTCAAATGACATTTTAAGGTTATTTTCAGTCCGCGCTTCAAAAAGAAAGAAGATTCTACTTCTTTTAGGCTGATATCGAACTCCTTCTCATTTTCTCCAAAATAAAAATGAAATAAAAAAAACGTGTCTCTGCCATTGTCGACATTAGGGAGAATTTCCCATTCGTAACAACACTTAGGAACCGTTTCACATATCAGGTTCAAAAACCTAAAAAATAATTGTTAACTCCCAGCCAATAAATGGCACCAACATCCTGCATCATTACCCTCGCTGTTAAAAATTACTTGAAAATTCAATTACAAATTGTATGTGAAAATTCAACTTTTTAGTAACTGAAAACCAAATTCAGTAACATTTTATTGAATTTATGATTCGGCATGCATTGCTAAGTAAATTCAAGTACATGTAACTGAAAAAACTTATAAAATTTTCACTAGCATAAAAACAATATCAAATAGCCGATTAGATTTTATACTTTTTCTCTACCATTAATACTTTCTATTATTAATAACAAAATTAAGTAGGCTCGAATCCTCCTTATATTTATCTGTTTGAATAAATCTATCTTAAGTACCTATAATAAGATTGGATGTAGTGTTAATTTAATCATTTTGAAAAACTATTGGTGTATAACAGTACTTTTATGCAAGTTTTATAATATTTAATTATTGTGGTGCAGAATGCTATTGAAACTTCAATTCAGTTCTTGAATTTTCAATAATCATTCATGAATTTTCAATAATCATTCATGAATTTTCAATAATCATTCATGAATTTTCAATAATCATTCATGAATTTTCAATAATCATTCATGAATTTTCAATAATCATTCATGAATTTTCAATAATCATTCATGAATTTTCAATAACTCATTCTTGAATTTTCAGTAGAAATGTAACTGAATTTTTCAATTACGTGCCTGGAAAAAACTTCAATTACATTTTCTTGAAGTTTCAATCATACATTTTGAACAACGCTGTCTAAACACGCAACAATCCCCACATTCCGCAATTCCTCCCGCTGTACAGAACTCCTATACCTCTCCCCGCGACTTTCGGACCGCGCGACGAGCTTCTGCAGGCCACTTACGCACTTAGCGCGCGCTAAACTGCGAGAGGCAGCGCGGCGGATGGCTTGAGAGCTTTCGGCACTTGTGCGCGCGCGCGCACGCCGACGCCGCCGGATATAATGCCCCGACTATATACGGCGAGTTCACGTTGTCGTATACCTACTCGAGAGTTTGGCCGCGCGATGTACATTGTGCACGCGGTGCGCGCTGTAAATGAGTCGTGATAAAGAAGGGGGAGTTTGGAGGATGGTTAATTAGAGGTCGGGCGTGAAATCGGCGGAAACGGTTGGATGGCTGTTGGAGTTGGTTGGTGGAATGTAGGAAATAGGATATTTTGATTATTTTGGTGGTTTAATGATTGTACTGTTAATCATGTTTTTGAGGAATTTTTAGTAGATTTTATCAACTGATGAGCAGATCTCTGAATATTCAATTGCATTGTTGCAGTTGATATAATTCTTGCAGACATTAACTGACCATTCAATTATGATTGTTACAAAATCGGATAGTACATTCTGAGTTTTCACACGTTTTTGTGCCTTGTAAAGTAAATTCAAACTGTTGTAGTTTTTATAAACTTAAAATTCATTTACATACAATATTATTTATCATTCACACTGCAATTAATAATTCAAGCAGATAACGAATGACATTCTAATTTATCATTGAAAATTCAAGCACATTTTCATGAATTTTCATACATATTTGTACCTTGATAAATAAATTGAAATATTTTACCTTGAATTGACAGTAACACGAGAATGAATAATATATTTCATGTTACATCCATACACTATAATTGGGAATTCAGTAAATTCTAACAACGATAATTACGTACAACATAAAATACCAATAACACAACTACAATTCAACTCTCCTTCTACAAAAATATTTCCACACTTTTACACCACATCAGCACACAACCTCGTAACTCCATTCACATCGACATCTCCATTCACCATCCCGCGCAAGAACAAAAAAAAGACCATCGACACCGTCTTATAAATAACGCGCTAAGGAATTCGCAGCGAAGAAAAGGCCAAAGCAGCGCTCTTATACTCGCTCGCAACGACGTCGACGAAAAAAAAAACGAAGCATACGCTCGCAAATTGTAATCGGTCTATAACAAGCCTCCCCTTCTTCTTCTTCTTCTTCTTCTCCGGCACGTGAATTAAGTGCAAGATGTCTTTGACGCGCAATCTACTGCACATACACACACACATACTTACGCGGGCAAATAATGCGTATACACTGGAGGAGAGGAAGTGTCGTAACAGCGGCACTGTCAGTAGCGGCTCTTCGTGCGTGAATAATTACGATGAGGCGCTCGCTGCTGCTGCTGCTGCTGCTGTGGTTCGAAAACGCGTATAGAGGGTATTTAAGTGCGGGTAATTGCGATGCCGTGTGTGTCCGAAGATCGAGGAAGAGAAGTAGGTGTGCGATTTTTCTTTAGCTCGGACGGAAAATGTGGAGGAGAGTGAGCAGATGTATGTAGATTCTTGTGGGGTCTTTCGTGATTGGAGCTTGGGATACGCGGTAGGGATAATAGGCAATGTTATAATAGTTATTATATATACACAAACAGTATATGAAAGTTTTATTCTAAGAATAATAACTGAAATTAAGTGAACATTTTTTATAAATCATCACTGTAAACCATAAGTGTGTAAGATTATATGCGCTTGACATAAAAATATGATATTTTAAGACACTTAAGTGTTATTTTACAAAAAAAAATTTCAATGTCTACCCAAAATTGTAAAAACTTTGTCGCACATTTGAATTTGCAGAATAATAATAATAATTACTTGTTTGTTTTTAATTTATAATAACTGTTTGTGAAAGTTTACATTTTCAATTAAAATGAAACGATTTCTTAAAAAAGATAAAATGGAATTATCTGCTTTTGTATTGACACATTATTAGTGTTGTATGATTTCAAAAGTATTAGTGTAATTTCTATCGGCATTTCTTCTGCAGACATTTATAATTATAAAATGAAATTGATGATTACTTTGGAGAAATCAAAAGTAACTGCAATAGACACAGTTGATAAAGTTTTCGGTCAGTAAAGAATTAGTTCGAAAGTATTCTCACGATTAGAAATAACGCGCCCACATCTCTCAGAATTTAAGAGATTCGTCATACAAAAGTAAATGACCTTGTTAAAGCTCCATTCATAAGGTCAGGACAAGGTTGTTAATTATATCTATACGGACGCCTTTGCCGCTCTCTTTTTTTTTCTCTCTGCAAGCGTATACTCACATTTAATTTATGATAATTCAGTCATAGGCGTTCGCACCGACAGATCGACGCGATTATATACAATAAAAATCTAATTTTTATCGATAGAGGCCCCCCGACAGTTATAAAATCACGGTTAAGTGTTACACTCTATGACTCGAATATATGTGTCAGTCGTGGTATTATAAAACTGAAGGCGAATTGTTTTATGCTATGAAATCTTCGTTGGTTATTACTATTATAAACAACAATAATCAACTGTTATTCTAGATTTTTTTTACTAGATTCATCCTTAAAGTTGTTAATTTATATTTAAAATTGAAATTTTCTATTCCTGGTAGAAATCTAAAAAATTTTATTGCTTAGGATACTAATTTATGACTAGTACATATATAAAGGAAGTATTTTACTAAAAATAATCAAAAACAACTTCGTTTATAGATCAAGTTTATACTAAAGAACATACTCAATATTTAAAAATACATAGTAAACAAGGCCTCAAGGATAGAAAATTCTTTTATGGCTAATAATATGGTAGAAATTGAGTATTGTGTGTTATTTTTAGAAGTTATGTTTGTACCTTGGACTCTTTTTGATTTTATAACAGATAACAACAATTTGAGGTATTCATGTTAGATATACAGTTTAAGAAAACATTTCGTTCAGGGGCAAAAATTCATGTTATTGCAAATGCTCAATTCCTGTCTTGAACAAAAATTTAATTTACACTAAAGATTTATTCACTTAATTTAAACAATTTATGAAATTATAACTAATATCCACGTATTCTAATACACGGCATTTCATTACTTTTCACGTTTAACCTCGTCTCAGTAATAATTCTCCTCGATTCTCCGCAAAATCAAGTCAATTGGCAAATCTACCATGTGCTCGCGCTTTCTCTCTCTCTCTCTCTCTCTCTCTCTCTCTCGCTCTCCTCTCCAATGAACCCGAAGCTCATTACAATCTTCGAAATCCCCGATCCCAAACCACCATCGCGATCATCCTCGGGCGCGCGTTAAAAACTCCCTAAAGAGCTCACAATTACACGGGCAATTAGCGGCAATTACGCCGGCCGCGTCTCGCGAAAGAGGCGCAAAAACGAGTACAAAAGAAAAGTGCTAATTTAATCCCGGGAGAGTTCAGGAAAGTTCCTCTTTTCTCTCCCTCTCTTCGTTCTCGCCGCGAGTAATATTCCTCCCGATGGGTTTATGCGATTGCAATTAGCCGATTAATAAATTGGCAGACGCGACGATTCTGCCGCGCGCTAAATTGCTTAACCGAATTATCGCGATACGAGGGAGGGGGACACAGACGGTTAACTTTAGGCGGCCCTTTCACACGAGAGGACTTGGGTGTGAGTGTGTGTGTGTTATTTGCGCCGTGTAATGCCTGGAGAGAGTTGGACTGTTGCGGGTGTGGCGTTGCAAGGATGCGACGATATTCAGATTGCGTTTAGCTTCTTGATGATGCGATTATTCTGTTAAGGTGGTTATAGGTGTTGATCGAGAATAAGGCAGAAACGTTTTCAAATTTTTAAATGGGGGTTGGCTTTATAGTTATGTGCTAATTTCAAGAGGGGTCGCTAATGAGAAAAAAATTCGCATAATTAGATGTTTTATTATTGGCTTTTATGGAAATTCGATTCTTTGAATCGTAGACGCTGTATAAAGTATTCAATTTTTTTTAATTAGATATCAACACATTAACACTACATTAAAATATAGCGTTACCTTTTTATATTTGTTTATTAAATCATAAAATGGTGGTCGAATTCGCAAACTTCAAGATTTGAACCCGAGCTCCTTTTTTATGATAAACTTACTTGGTGAAAAGCCTAGGAACGTTGAAAAAATTATAAGTTTCTAAAGGTTTTTAAAAGTTTTAAATGTTATATGTAAAAATTAGGAAATAACACATTTACCTAAAATGTTACTCATATAAATATATATAAATGTTTAGAACTGTATAATAACTTAAAATTGTAGTATGATTTAATGAACTATAACATTTTTAAAACTATACTATTCTTAGCTGCATAAATATTTAAATTAAAATTTATAAATTTTGCCCCTTCACTCTACAGTCATCTTAAAATGATTTTTAGTCAGAATGCAATAAATAAGAAACAATTCAAATTTTCGAGTGAATTATATCAAAATTCAAAACTGTCCCGCGTCATAAAAGACAAATCGAAACTGCGCGGTACGGTCTATTAAACTTGTCCGATCCTATCTCATATTATCGCACACGTACACACATCGCATCTTTATGACGATCTCATAAAGATTACCGAATGCCGCGTATTCGTCCCGGCGGCCATTCTTATACGCTTTTATCGTCGGGCAATATTGTTCACACGCGCTATCATCGAGATTTTCGTCGTTCGGTTTGAAATTTTGGGTGCAGTCCAGAAGTGCAGTAAATGTTTCGGATTCAGATATGCGGCGGCGCTTTAAATCTCAATGCTATGTTGCGCAATAACAGAAACGGAAGCGACGATGAAAATATAAAATATTTTGAAAACAACACGATAAAAGAATAATAGATATATGATAGTTTATTATTATTTACTATTTGAAAAAAGATACATGGGTGATTATCTTGAAGTTAAACTGTAACTACAAATATTTCATCGTAAATAATTAGTATCTGACATCATCTACACTTTCTGTTGCTTAAAACTGAATATTGCACATAATGTATTTCGCTAAAATTTGATGCCATGGCATTTTCGTGCATGAAAATAACGTTTCAACAAATAAAACAGTAAATTGAACACGAACTCAGAATTAAACAAGAAGTCGATCGACTGCAGAAATGATTCATCTACTTTAAAACTTTAAATTACAATGAATTATTATTGTTTTATTTACTCATAACCCCGTAAAATGATAAGAATGCCAAAAAATAGTATAATAGAGTATTTGCTTTATTTAAATTACTAATTTTTATATGCCCATACGTGAAACATGATAATTTCTTGAACAACACTCCCATTTACTCTATCTACTAAAAACTCTGCAAAAGCAAGTTTCAACCTAAAATACAATACCAAAGCAGCAAAAACTCTCTGTCATACATCTCCATCCACGTAACAACAAAGCCTCTTGTGCACCCAATCTCACAGTAGCAACGCACAGAATCTCATCCAACCTTATAAATATACAGTCAATCGCTATCGCTCACAAAAACAACGACTTACCGCCATCGCTGCTCCGGTCAGTCGCGCCAACCGATAACGTCGCTCTCTCGCGCTCCGCGGAAGAATTGATTAAGTCTCCTCTCCTACATACATGCATGCATACATACGTACAGTACCCAGAGAGAGAATGCACGATGCACGCGCACAATGCGGGTCGTTGAACCGCGGGGCCCCGAAGTTCGAACTTCCGCGTGAATGAGAATAGACAAGCGAGCGCGCGTTATCGCGGGGCCACACTTTCACGTGTCCCTTGTATATAAACCTAGACTGTAGCCAGTGGAGCGTGTGTGTTTGGATTTGGATTTAGAAGAAAAAAAACGAGAGCTGTTGGTCGTTCCGAGAAAAGGCGACGCGAGGATGGACTTTTTCGGGCGTGGAGAGTGTCTTTGAGAATGATAAGGTGGATGGGCTTGATTAGAGTGTTGATTCGGTTATGGATTGGGAATTGGTTCGGTTTTATCTGGGGTTTTTTGTGGCGCGTGGATGGAAAAAAATGATGTAATGTGCAGAACAAGTTTTTTTTAGGTGTGAGTCAATTTGTACAGCGTTCTTGTTAAAAAGATATTAGTCAATTTGTTTCTTAGAATTCACTGCTGTTCTTAGTCTTACAAGTTACGAGCATTCTTTAACAACTTATAAGTAAATACAATTATTTATTATGAATTTCCAGTATAATTTAAATTCAATTCGTTCGAGTTCTGCTTAAAGAAATAATAATTATCTTTAATAAGTTGCTAAACAATAGAAGTGTTTTTACTAGTTCGAAAAGTTGTTCAACAAAGATTTAATTTAATATTCTATCACAATCAAGGTTACTCTTTCTGCATTATTAAAAGTTTAGGTTCGCAATAATTTTACTTTCAATCCTTTATCTTCATCCTACATGAATAAAAAAATTATTTTGAACAAATAATTCAAGTTTCAGTTCTTAACGATTGTCCACTTAGAACCTCATTCAAGATTTCACTTCCAAATTCAAGAGATCATTCATTTCTACATATCCATCACCTCCGCAACACAACCACTAACCATCAACAATTTCAACCACTTCAAGCCCAAAGGAGAGACACAACAAACCATTCGTCCGCATAATTTACCCGCGAATATTCTATTTCGCATAGTCGCTGCGACAATAAAGCCACCGCAGACGCGGCATTCCACCCTGAATGTACGACTGTACTAAAGCTATATGGCGCGAAGTGTATTATACGCATCAAGACTCGCGCGAGGAAGCGGTTTGTCAGCGCGGGGGCGCGCGCTTTGGGTCAAGAGGTCGTGCTGAGCTCGGCTGAGTTTCCCGAAATCTAGATGTCGAGTGCACAAGGGAGGATCTTGGCTGGTGATAGTCTGTCTCGTCTTGCGAGCTTTTAGCGCAGTTATAGCGTCTTGTTCTGAGGCGACGAGTGGAAGTGACACTCGCTCTGTGTGTGTGCTAGGAGCTCTCTTCGGTGTGTCAGGTTTTTTGGTACATTGACGACGTTTGGGATGCAATGTTGTTATTGTTTTGTTGAGTATAGGACAGGAGAGTTGTTTATTTATTTTTCATTTAAAGAAGTCACTCTGTCCAAAATTAAAAAATCAATTCTTTCAGTAACAATTAAGATAAAACAGACTAATTTGACGTACAACTTTTTTTCGAAGACTTGTTATGACATTACCAACATAGTGGTACATTGAAAACTAAATATATTTAATCGTCTTTCTAAATATTTTCTTAAATATCTAAAAATTTTAGGAGTTACGTTACAATATCAATAAATCTTTTATCAACATATAATTAAAATAGTTAATATTTTTCAACAAAAAAATATATAATCTTTATCACTACGTTACAATCAGTCTTCAAACAGGAAGCATTTTATTGCCAAAGTCAGAGCTTCGATAAAGCCTTCGAGCAGAGAGCATCAATGTGAGCGTCTTCGAACTCATTTTAAATTGAAGACACATTATATTTAATTAATGAAACAAGTACATTCAACACAACAGATTCATTCTACATAAAAATTAAAAACCAAAATTAACATAACCAACAGTCATCGAAATCCCCCAAAAAATTCTATATCCATCAATTCCACCAATTCAACGACAAACCCCCAAAAATCTCCATATTCACGCATAAATACCACCACAATCGCGGCCATTAATTTTTCCCTGTCATCCCGCTGGCTTCCTAAGCAGCCTCCTCCACCTCCTCTTCGCGGTATAAATTTTCTCGAACGCACTGCGAATCGCCGCGCCCCGGTGCGCGCGCAAAATTCCCCACGGCTTCTTCTCTCGCCCGCCCACATATATGCAGTGTGTACATAGGACGTCGCGTCGTGTCTCCGTGTATACATTATACACGTACGAGCTCGAGCCGCGGCGATCTAATGAGAAAATATTCCGAGCGGCGGACAGCAGCGGTGCACTGAATCATCGCGCCGGATAAAAGGAGCGGGTGCAAGGAGGCGAGCGTATATGTAAAAGTGTTATCTTCGAGTGCAGGCTGAATATGTGGAGAGGTCGGAATTGTGGAGTGCGTGGATTTTTTTGTTGCGAGGTGGCCCTTTTGAACGATGCGCCTTTTGAATTCGGGGTAAAGGAGACTTTCGGTTGGAGAAGTGTAGGTTTTTTTAGCGTCTTTGTTCGAGTATTCGTGGAAGATAGATTCAATGACGTTCTGGGATAACTTTGTAATTTAAGCACATTTGTTGTTTGTTAAGCAAGGCGTTCAATTGTTCTACGATTTATATTGTGAAATTTGCAATATTTTTAGATAATTGTAAGACTTGTGAATCTTACAACAATTACCTGATATCATTTACATAATTAATTTAGTTGTGAACAAGTATCTGAATAAAAAGGGATACATGCTCCTCCTACAACATTATTTCTAAAGTTAAAAATGATAGTATCTTCCATAAAAAATCATGTTTAGAACGGACGTGGTATCTATCAAAGAAGCACTTAGCTAAATTATATTTTTTCATACCTTAGATACTCAAAAAATATGCTTTCGGTTTGATTCTTTCAAGTCTTGATTATTCAGTCTACATATATATACAATAAAAATGTTCCATAATGAACATAGTTTTATTAAAGAAATTTTATTCCGTTTCATTTTTATAAATGTTTGTTAAAATGTTCACGCCTCTTCGATTAGATTATACTTGCCATGCCCATGCCTGATAACAGCCACAACAAATGAAAGTATTTTTACACACACATCCACATGCCAGACCATTAAAAACCAAACAAAAGAAAGACTAACTTATCAGCTGTTTCCGCAGAAAAAAAAAGAACACTCCACTTAATCGCATCTCCGTCCCTCCACCTCTTCTCCTATCGCCAATAGCTTTTGGCATACCGCCACCTACAATTTTTCATGTCCACCTCCCCCTCTCTCTCTCTCTCTTCTCTATCTCCAGTAATCGTGACCAGCCTGTCGCTCTCCACTCTCCGCTATCTGAAGACTCCCGTACAGCCGCGTCGCGCTGTTTAATTATTTATCCCCGGCTTTATTAGGCGCTGCAGACGCCTCGAGGCCGTCGCTTATAAGGAGACGCCGCAGCTCGCACCTCGTCGAACAATCGGGCTTGTTCGCGATTTTCTTTTTATGTTTTATTACCGGCGCGCCGGGGTTCGGGATCGATAAGGAGGTGGAGGTGGAACTTCTTCGTGGAGAGGCGTATTGTGCTCGGTGCGGCTGGTGGAGGTGATTTGAATGTGGTTTTAGGTCGGCGCGAGCGGAATGACGGTTCAATGGAGCGATCGAGAGCTATTTATGTAGAGAATTTATGGTTGTATAATGATGCGCGACAATGATTTGAAGTTGTCTGGAAGGTTTTTGTGGATTGATATTAGCTGGAGAGATTATAGTTTTAGGTTTGTAAACGGGATATAAATTCCGTGATATTTAAAGAATGTTACAATATATTATATTATAAGCTATGTAGGAAATGAAGCTAAAATATCGTTTTACGATACTGCAATAAGTAACTTTGGCTCATTTCATTGATTGATACTAACTTATATTTCAAAGATACAATGTCTCGTTATAATATATGAGAGCTTTTCGGTCTAAAACTACGTACGTTTTAGTTTTCTGATGGTCTCATGAAGAAACTGTACAATTTTTCGATTAGATACTTGCTCAAGTCTATCTATTACTAATTTTAAATAAAAAAAAAAAATAAAATCATCCAAACTTTTCTGTTTAAATTAACTACTTTGAACGCATTACAATATTCTCACCTTTATTCCCAAAATAAACAAAATCATTCAACTCCAACAATCACCTACTCACGCAAACACTAAATCAACCCTTTAAAGGCACATTTTTTTCTCTCCACCCCAGCAACAATAAACTTGAAATAAATTCACTTCGTTAGCGAAATAAAAGCCCTCGTCCTACGAGTCCCTCGCTCCTTCTCGACGATTTACGTCTGCCTCTCGAATGTGGAGCACGTTGCGCTTTTTATTTTCCCATGCTTCGCCTCGCCTTTCTCTCTCTCTCTCTCTCTCGATATTTCATCCCTGCGTCGTCGAAGCCTGTCTCGAGACTGTATATCTAGAGATTGAGTCGAGTCTGTGCGACCGTCTGGCAAGAAGAGAGAGAGAGAGAGACCCCACGGATTTTCCTCGCTCTATGAGGGCTCATGGGGTGCAGCATGTGTGTGTGTGCGTGTACGTGTGTGTCTTCGTGTGCGAGGGAGAAGCTGGAGGGCCGCGAATGGCCCCATTTGTCACTTTTTAGGGAGAGGGACACACGTGGGCTTGTAAATGGAGATGGGGAGGAGGTCTGTTTGAGATTTTCTTGGGTTTGGGTAATTGTGAAGCGTTTTTCTTAATTGCTGTTATGTGAGTAATGTACACGAAGGTGTTGGTATTTTAAATATGATAGGTTGCATTCTGGTGGAAATAAAACGGGGGTTTCGGGTAGCTTTTGGGAGAATTTTCGTTTAAAATGTTATTTTGATAGAAAATAGTCGTCCTTGAATAATAATAGATTTATGAGTAGATTAATTATTATAAGTAACCAATTATTTTATAGGAATGAACGTTTATTATATTTATTTTATTTCAAGCAAAGTTTTCTATGATTCCAATAATTTTCATTAGGTAGTTGTTTTTGTATTTTCAAAATAAGCATTTTTAACAAAAATGGCTAATGATCATTTAGTAAACTTAAACCCTTTATCTCTTACAAGATAATAATTTAAGCTATTTATTTTCAGTTGAAATTCGATAAAAGTTAAATTAAATAATCTTAATTTTCTGCGATTCATGCAGTTCATGAATTTGAATTTTTTAGTTCAATGAACAATAAAGCCATTAACACAGATTTATAATAGGACTTTCTTGAGGGAAACGTCTGATCATCGTGGCAACAATGAAGGCATTGAGCTTTTTTTAGGTCACTTCACCTAGTGTCAGTCGGCGTAGTCACTGTAAATAGTCTGGCTATACAGAAATTCAAACTGCATTTTGATTGTGGCTTTGAAGTGCTCGTATCAATTTTGATACGTTATTCAAGTCAGTCATGTTATCTCGCAAGTTGTCTCAAATACAGTAGTATATTGAAGCTCAAAAGCATTCACTCTATGCATAATTATAAAATATTATTTGTATTCTTAAACAAGTAATTTATGAATTCATTTTGAAGTCTCGGTTAATCTTCGATTTCATTTAGAGCACTTCTAGAGTAGATATCATTTATAAAACGATTTCAAAGCTAAAAACTAAAACTTAATCTCAAAATAGTCACTTTTCTACTACAGCCACATCAATAAATTCCCTTAATTTAGTTTTACAAATTTCAACAAAATACTTTCAGCCTTCAACACACGTCTCTTACCACAAACCGGATTCCAATCCTCCTTCCAAACAATTACGTTCAAAAACCTTCTCCAAAAATCGATCGCTCGCCAACTCGACGAGCCGGCGACTCCGTTGTTTCGCTTCGCGCTTCTTCTTACTCCGTCCGATCCGCGCGTCCGATGGCTCGAGGCCAAGAGCAGCGGCAGCATCGAGCTCGAAATTAATTCGCGAGCGGGCAGCAGCTGCAGCTGCGCCAACGAAAAACCTGCCCCCGGTGTGTGCGCGCAGACGTGAGAATTGCAGTCGGCAGAGGAAGTCGGCACTTTTCGTCGGGAATTTTTTGCGCAAGGTGTGTGTCTGTGTCTGCGTGTGTTTGCACTGGGTATTGTTGAGGATTTTGTTGATGATGGTTATGTCGGTGGTTGAATTTTAAAGGTTAGTGGGAAACTTGGTATTGTGAATTGGGAATGATGCGTTGTTCAATTTTAAATTGCGAAGACGTTTGTGGTGATTGGATTGTGGATTTAAAGAATTACGGTCAATCGATTGGAAGAGTAGTATTACGTATTGTGGTGAAAATGAGTCAGAATATAGTCGAATTTATTTGTCATCGGAAGTTTCGAATAACACTTTTCGAGAGTTTGTCGAATTATTACTAAATATTTCAACTTTAAAAGATTTGAGAGATTTCGCCAGCCTTTTACAGCATTTGTCATAGAATTATCCAAAATTTGTTAGAATCACTATGTATTAGTACCCAAGTAAGACAGCATTGACACAATTGATAAATTCTTCAAAATTTTTTACCAAAGTGTCTCTAAAAAACACCAAAGACTTCCTAAAACTCTAAACACACCAAACTTACAATCCAAACCCATCTCAAAAAACAAAAGTCCCAAACATAAAGACCTGCTGACGCCACAAAAATGACCGACAAGCCCTCCTCCTGCCAAAAGACCAAAAAGAACACGCACCATCCACTCCACTCAAACCACAAACAGAGAAACGACAAGCCGAAGTTCGGGCAAGGCTCTCGTAAAACCCGCGCGGCGCGAAAATTCTCGGCTCCCTTTGTGTCCATCGCGCAGCCGTCTACCGAAAATAGACTCTCGCGGCCCGCGGGCGTTTATCCTCTGCGCGCGACTTAGTCATTCGAGTACAAGGCGGGAATTAGCGGAGCTTTTTCTCACACTGCACTCGCACGGGGCGGCACTCGACGGCGAGATTGCGCGTCGGAGGGGAGTGTAACACGCGTGTAATGCGCGCGGATGATGAATTTCCACTTAACGAGGCGGTTTTGTTGCGTTTTTTGGGGGGGATGGGGAGGATTGAGGATCGTTTTTTGGATTGGTGTGTTTTGTAAAGGCATATATCTTTAGGCAGCAATGAAATTTTAGTGACGAAAACTCATTTTATTATTTTTGAAAATATAAACAATTATAATGTGTATTGCGAGAATAAATATGGGAAATTAGGGTAAAATTAACGTACATGTAAAAAAAGAATATAGTTGTTTATTATTAAAAAGAAAATTTTATTATTTTTAATCAACGATAATCATATCAGGATGATCTTCGATTAAAATTAAAATTAGGTTTCGGTAATAATTTATTGTAGAAATAATAAACAATATTCACTTTACCCGAGTTTCTCCTTTCACGAATAATTACTTTGAAATTTATGAGTAACAATAAATAATAATTATATTCAATTCATATTATTATGTACCGTAAATCATCCCAAAAGTATTCTACCGGTGCATTGACAGTTTTTAAAAATGATTTATATGACATGTAATGAAACGGAGATAAGTGGAAAGGCCCAGAGTTCGCGTTTACTTTATTTTTACATATTATAGTGCGAGGAGTACAAATTTTTTAAGCATAAAATGCAACCTAAGAAAAATTTCACCGCTCAGGTTACGAGAATCGAAAAAATAATTACACGAGTAAAAACACTTTTTCGAAACTCAATCCTACTATAAAACCACATTTCGCACAATAATTCAGAAAATCCATAAACCGAGCATTTGTACAATCCGATACCCTGCAAAAAACCCAACAGCCATCAGCATCGCCTTACCAACGAAATAAAGCAAACATCCCAACATAATCCCCCGGCAATCAGAGATTACATCAAACCGCTCCTATCATTTCAACCTGCCTCTGCATACCATAAACACACAAACACCCGCTCTTCATTTAAACAAATCGACGCAACGAGCTCACACGATACACACGCGTGTATTTACATAACCATATAACTCCCGCGAGTGCAACAGCAAGAAAAAAAAGACGAGAATCCTCCTCTCTCTCTCTCTCCGTTCCACATATTCACAACGCGAGAGCGCTGCATGCATCTCCGTTTACAGACTACCGCCGCCGCCTCGTGTAATTTGCAGTGAGCCGATGTGCGGCTCAATTTCAAGCCGACGCACAGGTTCGCCTTGAGCGATCGGAGAGCTTCGGCTCCGCCAGGTGTATATAGTCGCGAGAATTTCAGAGCTCCGCGTGTATTTATTGCGCAGCGGGATAGAGAGATATGACGATGGTGTATTCTCTCGAATGCGCGTTCTTCCTTTTTGACGGTGGGTGTGCGTCTGAGAGGGCAAATGTTGAACTGGGGAGTGCGCGTGGGCGTGTGTGTGTTGGTTAATGCGTTGCTTGGGGTGATGGGGTGGATACGTGAGGTATTATACTGAGATTGGATGGGTGAAGGGATAGGTGCAGGTGGATTCTGAGATTGATTGCGTGTTTGCTTTGATGCGCGCTAATTTAGATGCGTGTGCTTGGGATGGTGTTATTTTGGCTGTTTGATCGAAGCGTTCGGTTTGGATATGATTCTTTTTTTCATTTGTTGTTTCTATTTAGATTGACAAAAGTTGTACGGTACATATTATAGTACAGAAAATTTGATTAACAGTCGAATGTTCATTAATAGTATTATAATTTTTATGTTTCTAATAGGGATATACCCGATTTTATATAAAAATAACTTAAATATAATCATAATTATAGCCGTGTTTCATACTCATTACACAATTCGCCCATTAAATACGGCATTTTTACTACAACAAATTGTCGGTTTTTTAAGTCGATTACGACACCAATATTATACAAACACAAAATAAAGTTTTTACCAAATAGTTTTTCTCAATATTTAGAACGAACTGATTGGACGATAGTTACTAAAAAGTAAAAACTCTAACAAAATGCAATTGATGTGGGGTGATCGGTTTATTCATTTTAGTAAATCTGACTATATGATTTCTCAACTACTTATATGGAGTTAAGAACATAGTGAACAATCCATTTGTCAGTATATGCTTTCTATATTGTCTCATAGGCGTTATTAGCATTTTGGAATGGAAAGTCTAATACTTTTTAATAACAAATACATCTTATTTTTCTCAGCGAGTGCATGATTTTCTGAACAATCGTAAACCTATTTAAATGTAAAACATGAATTATTACATACTAAAGGCAATTTAATAAACTCGAAAGTTCCTTTTAATATATATTAATGAGCCCCAAATCTAAATTTAAATATAAATACCCCTCCAATACCCGACAGATCCTCTCGACTCAAAGAATAGGAAGCTGAAGCCCCGATATCCATCGATTCGAAAACTCGCCTCGACGCACGGCCGAAAAATCTCCATAATACCGCGGCAGCCCAGCATCCTTCCTCGCACAAAGGACATTCCTCATAATATACCTCTGAAATGAATTCTCTCTCGCGTCCGACCTCCTCCTTTCCCCCCCCCCCCCACCTCCGTTTTTCCCCATTTCTCACCGATACGATCTCCCTTGTATCCCCGACGCTTAATATTTCTCGCTCTCTCATGCGGCGCGTATAATGTAAGAAGCTATATTCCGGCGCGGCGCGTTATATCATCGTTTTCCCCTTATGTAAATTTTCGAGTGTGCACGGGGGCAGGAAATGCAGCAGCAGCGGCGACGGCAGTGGCAACGGGACACTCGTGTTATGACGATTCGACGTCGCGTCGCGCGTTAGCTTGTGCATATGCATGTATATAGAGCTGTCCACCGCGTAGACGGGCTGTTTATTTGAATTGCACGGGCTCGGGAGGTTCGGGACTGATTGCTATAGAGGGAATGCTCGGTGTTTGTGTTTCTTTGCTGCTTCCGCTATTTTTTTTTTCTCTTCGAGTTTGGAATGTACGGGGGAGGGGATAATTGAAGGCGATATGGGGTGATTATTGTTCTTAGCATTGAACTATAGGGATTGGTGGCGAGGTTTTGTTTATGCCTCATTTGAATGTAAAACTGTGTTTTTTGGAAATAATTAGGAACGGAATGGTTTTTTAAATCGGTGAGACGGAGAGTGAGAGAAAAGGATATTTTTTAGATAGAGTTACCTAGAGAATGACCTCAAAGGAAGATTTCTATACTAAAAATGTTTATCGTTTAGCTTTTGTTTTTATTTCTAGTTAATATTAATCATTTCATTTCATGATCTTAACAAAGCTGCACTATGTGCAATTTATTTATCTACATGACGCGATCTTTTTAATAGTAGATTGTTCGTGGAGCTGTTTTTGTATTTAACTATTTACAAGAAAAAATCTGACTAGTTTTACTAGATATAATTGTTTCGGTAACAATATAATGAAATATTTATCAACACGTAGGTACACATGCAAATCAAGTAAAAAGATACTGTGTACCTAACAAAAAAGCACGACACTTAAAATAAAATTTAAATACAACGCCGAGCTTCCTAAAAAAGCCATAATTACACTCAAAGCACTTAATTTTTTTCCTCAACCAAGAATGTTTTCCCCGAACAATGAAATCCAAATCCAACAACAATACCGCGTTCGAGTCTTCAACTCGACACTATAAAGGCGTATCGAATAAATTAAACGCATTCTCAGAAGCACTCATCAATAAAACCGGCTGCACTGGCCCATCCACAAATTCCTTTTTTCCTCGCATAAAATAACATCCCGCCTTTATTATTCATCGCGCTTTAAAAATATCGAAAGCATCCAATCGTTTTGGCTGTCTGCTCCAAGCTCAAAGATCGTAGCTCGTGCTCGCAATCTCGAGTATTAAAGACTCTCGAGTGTGCCGACGTCTCTGCACCTTTTTCGAAGCTGCTGCTGCTGCTGTTACTGGCACTCGAGCGCCGCGAGCTTTAGACTTTATAAATAAAACGCGGGAGCGAGTTATGCCGGAAGTGCTCCAAAAGACAGTCGTCGCAGAGAGAGAGAGAGAGAGAGAGAGAGAGAGAGAGAGAGAGAGAGAGAGAGAGAGAGAGAGAGAGAGAGAGAGAGAGAATGAGAGAACCGATAAAATGGGAGTGAGTAGACGAAAGTTTGTGAGTCACTTTCACGTGCTAGTCGAGACGAGTGAGGGTAACCTTGGAGTTTTGTCTTCGTGGACGCACGTTTCTTCCGATCGGGAGACGAGGATTCTTTCGTTTTGTTCGAATGCGCACGTGGCTTTGTTTTCGTATTCGTTGGTTGTTCGGGATAGGAGATTCAGAATCGTTGTTTTTCTATGCGGATGATGGTTAAATATAGAATGAAGATGTAGTGTGATATGTAGGTCCATCCATCATAATAGATTGTTAATTACATTCATTACAAATTAATTTTATTGAATTAGCGGGTTATCTTTTGAAAGAAGGATGTCAAAATTGAGGTTCGATCTATATTCGAATAAAACTGGTTTTACCTTAAAGTTTGTGACAAGATAATACAAAATCTCATATGGTATACGTTGAACAAACATTGGTTTTATTCTTTTCGACAATGTATTTTTTGGAATCCATCTTTATTGAATGATCTTATTCATTGCAATATAATATAATTTAATGCACTGATAAAATGAAGCATTAAAGAAATGTTTAATTTATGCATATTTATCCTAGCTTACAGTAATTCAATAAGTAGGTTAGATACGCGCTATAAATTTTAGATCATAAATTAGCGAATTCAAAGTCTTAAATACCTTACATAATGTATACCCTCCTAATTCATAAATTTTTCACTCCGTTATGAACAGATGCCATAATAATGCTCATGTTAAATCGAGTGTTAAATAATTCGCCATCCTGCATCTGCAGTATGCGTCATAAAATCTATTTTGATGCATATTGCACCATAAAAGGAGAACGGAAATTTCAAGCATACACATTTCAAATTGATATAAAGCAACATTATATCAAATTTCAACTTTGTCATTTACTACATCGCTTTTAATATATAACAAACTTCTGATACTGCTCAGTAGATCATGAATGATTTAATAAAATTTGAAAATTTTTGATAATACGCATAGAAAATGCAATAAAACTATACAAAAAGTACTTACACTTGGTAATGATAAATATTTGTTGGATCGTCAAATTGTTAGATATAAATTTGTAAATTCTAACCAATATAAAAGGCACTTTATTTCAATATGTATCGAGAATAGACGTATTTTGTATAAATAAGAATGTGACGTTCTGACAATTTGCATTACGCTAAGAAAACAATGCAGTAACTGAATGAAGTAAATGAAAGTACAAGTACATTTTACGATATTGTTATCGCGATACACGATACAGATTTCCTAGTGCAAACATTGAAGAAACTCATTTCAAACAGTCCTTTAATTTTTCAAATAACACTGCATACGACTTAAAAAAATACAATGCATTTCGAAAGTCATCGCGCCGATCGCGCCAACCCGATATCACCCTCAACAACAACAACAGTTCGCACTAAATCGTTCTTGCAGCTCGTCAAGCCGGTACCGATCGCTCCTTTGAAACACAACCTCTCTCTCTCTCTCTGTCTCACACACACACGCACACAATCCGAATTGCGCAATGAAGGTACGGCTCGCCGTAACCTTAGAAATCGAGCTCGCTCGCACAATGGAGCTGCGTAGAGCTCTGGACGTCACAGAGTCGCCGCGTGGTGCGCGTGTGTCTTGGAAGCGACCGCAACGCGGTATAGATATATATACATATTGTAACAATGCGCGCGATTTTGACTCGACGCGTGCAGCTCTCTGATGCTCCCTTTGAACGACTGCAGACACACATGTATATACTAGTTAATTCGGCGCGATGCCGAGCCTTTTGTGATGGCGAATCGTCGCGGGTTAGCGGCGCGAGATGGAGAATTCGTGTCAGTGTCGTTGCTGGTGTGTGTATTATGAAAAGAGATCGTGGCGTAAGTTTGGATCGGATCGAGACAACGTTTGAATAATCGTGTCAAGGGTCGGATTTGATGTTGAGTCTTTATTATTTGAGGAGTGGTGTACAAACGCAACCGGATTGTATTACAGTTCTGCTTGGACTTGATTGACATTAAATATTTCTTGTGAGTCGTGCGTCGTAATTATTTTGTATATTTATTGGTCTTTTTACGTAACTTATAATGGTAAACGTCGCTGTAATTAAAAGGAGATAATTACTAAAAGAAATTATTTGTTAAACTTTGTTTCAAAAATAAAAAATTGAAATATCCAATTTTGATGGGATACTTTATTTTGTCCTTTAGTTCAACCTACATGCTGACATTAATGAGAATAAAATAATTATTCCTTCTAATCCATGGTTAATCTTGCGAAGGCATTTAAAAATATTGCTCATAATATTTGCACAAACATTTTACTATAATATAGATGGACTGTAACACTTTTCCAACAAAAAACTGAAGAACACAAGCGAGGCATACTGAGTATTTTACGTAATTTGGTGACAAACGAAGATAATCTTTCAAAGCATGGGTATCACGTTCTCCGGTTTCCTCGAATAAAAATAAAAGGCATCTCCGACATTTGCGTGCGCGCGTCACCTCGCGGAACACGACATCGCAATTACATTACTCGCCAAGAGCGAATTAACTCGCTCTCCGACACAAAAAGATAAAGACACTCCTCCACTCCTCGACTTTTTTCTCCACAACCGACACACAAAACGGATATTCCCGTCAACGCATTCGTTATCTCAAAATCAATAGCCGGCACACGAGCGCAGCCGGCGAATTTCCACGGAAGTGTAACCACCAGCAGCAGGAAATTCTTCCCCCGAGATGGGTAATATTACACTTTCCGCCAGGGTCGCGACGCGTCGCACATACGAGGAAGAAGAAACCCGAGGGCAAGACGGAGATAAAAGATGTGACCGTGACGAAGACGCGCAGGCTGCAAGGGCCGACGCGATTTTCCAGAAGCCAGTCACGTCTTGTCTCCTCCACTCGTTTTTCTCCTTACTTTTGTTTGTGTGTGTGTGCGAGAACAACTGCACGGCGGCGCTGCTCGAGATACCGAGTCGAAAAGGGGGTAGAACACGGGGCATCTTTTTGCGCGTCCGATGCGGTGGATTCTCGTTTTGCTTCGCCGAGGCCGAGAATGCACGCGAGGCTTTCCCAGCGGTTGGCGAGCGCGCGCCGAGTGCAGAGAGCCAGTGGCTCGTTTAATGCGTGTTTTGTTGATGTTTGGCCTTTTTGTTTCTTGCTTTCTCGATTTCTTGATATGGGAACTGCTTTTAGCTCGCGATGCTCTTGTCAGTGCTTGCGCTTAACGAACGAAGCAATTTAAGCATCTTTATTGCACAACTTTTGCACATTATTTTATGGTAGTTATTTTTATTTCATTTTTACTTTTATTTGATAAGAAATATAATACATTGTTAGATGTAAATATGTAGTTATTTATTCATTGAATAGCTGGGCTAACTCAAAACTATGTTCTTAGCATTAACTAAGAAAGAATCACTCACTTTAAGAGAATTACGGATTTTTGTGTACAACATATTTTTTTATTGAATACTAAAACTTGATTAAGAGTAAATAAGTATAGTAATGACTATTGAATGCAGAAGATAGGTATTAGTTGTGTCTCAGTTGGTATACAGTTCTCATAACCATAAGCAATTAAAAAGAAAATTGTATCTTTCTCTAACCCTCATAAGAATTATTTTATAGATAATTTTGCACTTGAGAGAGATACATTATTGTTTATTGTATTCTTGCCCGTGTCTACAAATTTAGTGTCAAACGTCAATTTTGTATAAGATCTCGATTGTACTGTTGTTCTAACTGTTACTTATAATTCTAACAATTATTTTGTAAATAAGCTTCTTTTATAATGAAGAGCAAATACTCAAACCACTTTCTTTAATAGAAAAGTATCGAAACTAGTAGTATCCCTAGTTGGGCGCCATTTAAAATTGGAAAACTTTTCTCTATTTATCTAGCGACCGATAGCATTGCCGATATCTTAATCATTATTTTCCCGTTAAACTATCCAATCAAAAAATTATTTTCTCAAAACCCCTAACAAATCATTAACCACAACTTTCTCCCTTCATTGCAGGACGTCGAGCTATCCGAGGGAATGATACCGGAGGACACGATGGAGGTCGAGGTCTCCCACTGCCGTGAGCTGCGCATCCAGGCCGGTGCCTTCACCGGTGGCGCCCAACTGAAGCGCGTCCACGTCTCGGGCATCTACACCCTGGTGGCCAATCGCCAGGCCTTCCAGAACCTCAGCGGGCCAAATCCCCTGCTCGAGGTGTCGGAGTGCAATCGCGTGATACTCGAGAGTCACGCGTTCAAGAACACCAAGGGACCGCTGAGTGTGTCGATATCGCGCTGCCGGCACGTCACCATCAAGCCCAACGCCTTCAGCTGGCTGCTGCAGATCACGGTCAGGGAGGTGCCGAATCTCGAGCTGTCCAGCAACGCGTTCAAGTTCGAAACTCCGCAGCACGGCAGACACGGACCAGCGACCAAGGTGAGCGGGAGATTTTGTTTATATATATTTTTGGATATTGCAAAATTAATTGTTTTTGTGCCGTAAGGTATAATTAAAATATCAATTTAGTGATTTTCATTCAAATCATTCATCAACTTTATTCACAGATTATTTATTTCTTTGATTTGAAATGGAATAAACCCAATTTATAGAAATATATATCTTGCAACAATGAAGAGAGATACAATAATACATAGAATAGGTCAAAAATATATTTATTCAAATTCGTATAGACAGATCGGTTAGTTTTTAGCAGCATATAGTTTACAAGGATCCAACCAATTAGAATTAGAGTTGCATTACAAATTTAGTCTTGCAATAGCAAATGTAGTTAAGAGATGCATATAAATTTAAATTATGCTTTGTTATATTTGAATTTTAAAAAGTAAAAGTTTGATACAATCAATAACATAATGATTTTTAAATGTTTATTAGTCTATATATTTAACGCAATTATTTTGTTTTATAGATAATGTTCCAAAGTGTAAAAATTCCGGAGTTCCCAACGGCAGTCTTCCCCTCAACAGCAGCAGAGATACGCATAGACGATCTCTGGACGGGTTCGATAAAGAAAGATGCCTTCTGTGCCATGAATATTCTAAGCGTGACGATCAGTAATGCATCCATAGTGGAGATAGAGTCTGGCGCCTTCAGTGATAGAACGCTTATCCACGGCTTGGAATTTGTCGACGTAAGAATGACGACCGTCAGGACTGGGGCCTTCAGAGCCGGAGCAAATAATCTGACCATCCAGTATTCTAGGTTAGTAGTAAACCACCTTTATTATCAGTACAAACATTTTACAAACTTACAATTAGTTAATTTCTTAGAGAGTATCAAAACATTTTCTACATTAAAAATTAAAGTTTCACTACATTTTGTAACAAGTCTGAATATTGAATAACAAAGATTTAAACAAAGTCTTTAAAGTTGTCATAAGTTTAAATTAAGCGCATCAATCACAGTGTCCAAATTGAATAGATACTAATAAATTTAATTCTTCATTTTTACAGATTAGCTGATGTAGAACCAGGTGCGATCGACATCACTGTAGCCACCGTGACCTTCAACAACAACGAGTTCCACAAACTTCGCCGCAACTCCATAACCTTCCACCAATGGAACCGTGTGTCCATCGACAACAACCTGTTCCAGCATCTCGAAGCCGACGCCATAAGTGCCGTCACCTCGGACACCGCGAAATCGCCCAACCTCGAATTCTCCTTCTCGGGCAACATTATTCACGAAGCTGAGCCAAACTCCCTGACCTTCGTCGAGAACTCTCAAAGCGTCGCAGCTGCTCGCGTCGGTAGCAACTACTTTAAGCGCACCTGTAACTGCAACCTGGAGAACTGGGTGCGCGAGCGTGTGGGCAGCAACACCTCGGTCTCCTGGATCATGGACTCGAGTTACTGCGTCGTAGACAAACTGCTGCGCAACTGCTTCAACCTTCCCGAGGGCTATCTGGGCATGCGCAACTACACCCAGACCATTTGCTCCAAGACCAACAACAGGATCAACTGCACCAATCCACCGGCCAAACCCGAGCCGAGCGTCAGCCCACCGAGCGTTGGTCCGCATCAGTACCCGAGACACAAGGGCTACTTTGATGTGGAGATGAGTGACCCGGATCAGCTGGAGCACGAGAAGCGTATCATAGTCATTGTGTGCGTCGTCGCTGTCTTCTCTCTAGTCGTTGTCATCCTAGCTTCTGGGATTCTGTATATGCGTCGACGCGGGGTATGTCCCAAGCTCACCTCAGGCCCACTCACGAATTTCGCCAACTCCTGGTTTTCCCCAGCTAATGGAATGACGGCAGCTACCTCAGCCAGATCGATCTCCAGGTTAAGTGTCCACGAGTACGCGGGTCTCCAGCCGGAAACGCGGATTCTGGATGTGGAGGCTCATCAGGATGCCATTGAGGAAGACGAAGGAGCAGCAGAGGGAGGAGTTTACGCTGACACCGAGAACAAGGCTACGCAAACGCTACCGGAGGAATTAACCGAGGACTACCTGAAGGAGCTGCGAGAAAGGCTTTACGACCCAGAGAATTACAGCTACGCGAGGGACATGATCGAGCACCTCTACGACCTCATCAAAGTCGAAGAGAGCTGTAACAACAACAATAACGACCGAAGACCATCCGAAGACGGAAACGCTTACGACATCATCAGACCCAGGCCGAAGAGAACGAGAGTTGGACCGAAGCAGCCCTCCGTGAACGTCGGCACGAGGGCTCCATCGCTGGAGAAGCTGCTTCCCAGCCTGGTACGCCCTAGGCCTCAGATAACCGAATACTCCGAACCAAGGGATCAGAGGATTATGGACCAGAATCACCTGTACGCCGAGTTACCGGGCGACGAGACGGTCCCCAGCACCAGCAGACTTTCCCAGCCCGTCCTGGCGACTCTGGCCGGCAGGGCACCGCAACCCCTTCCACCGGACGTCGTCAACGATCACCACGTCGTCGAGCTGAACGGCAGTGCCAACGGCGTGACGTACACCGTCGAGGACGACGACGTTCAGCAGCAGGAGAAGCGACCCATAAATTTCCTCAAGTGCCTGGGAGACACCCTCATCGGCTCGAAAAAGGTGACCGGCAAGAGGCCGGATTCGCTGCTGGGCGAGTACGCCGATCCGTCGGACGTCACCGCGCATCTGTACTCGGAGCTACCGGAGCCCAGACAACAGCAGCAGCAACAGCAGTCGTCGTCGTCGACGACGACGCTGTCGGCTAGCAAAATGGCGAACAGACCGCTGCCAACGAAACCGAACGATCATCAGCAGGATGCGCCGTCAGCCGCAGCTGCGAGAACGTAGCCGTTATCGTTCCGTCCTATGCACCTCCGGAATAGCTCTAACCCTCGAGGAGACGACGTATGAGGGACACCTTGGACTAACTCGTGTGCGGTGTGTGATTGTGCCGCGACTGCCGTGTAGTTTGCAATTGTATTTAGGTTATTGTACATTTGAAGCTCAGTGTTAAATTGCGGTCGATTGTCGGCCATTTTATAGCTACGCGAATACGAAGATCATTGATCATCGAATTTTCTTTTTATATAAATTTGAGTTACGCTTGGTGATGAATGTCAGTCCGAGGTGTCTTACGAGGGTTAACGACCTACACGCCTGTCTGTGATATCGCATCGTCGACTGACTGATAGTCGACCTCGAGAGAAGATTATACTCGAAGGATTGTTTTTTTTTATTTTCTTTATGTTCTCACTGATGAAAGTGAAGATTGTATTCAGTTGTGGAAGTGAGCATAAACGAGAATTTGGTATGTTTGGCATAAGTGTATCGAATACACATATAGATTCCAATAATAATCAGGTGTGCCCTGAGTGAGCGAGTGAGTGTTGTATGCGAAAGACATTGTGTTGATGATGATTATTCTTATATGAACTATGTGCCTCCTTAAGCATCTATTTTAAGGTTATTATTCTTGATTCGAATGACTATTATTTGGGTGTACGCTGTATCGAAGTGTCGTTTCCAGCGCGTATTATTGATTGTATAATTTTTGGGTGAATTATAAGAAAAGAAAATATATGTATATGCTCTCGTTTTTTTGTTGTTTTATAGTTATATGTATGTATGCGTTGCCTGTTGACTTCGAAGCGAAAGTCTATCCACAGAAATATTGCGTGTTCCTTTGTCTCGCAATCGTTGACGCGAGCAAACGAAACGAGCGACATTCTTTATTTAATGACCAACCTCATGGATGTAATATACGATTTTATAAATATATATGTAAATGCCTCTATAGATATAATTAAACCTCCATTTCAAAAGAATCCGCATTGTTTTCAATTATTCCTTCCTTTACCAAATAACATTTTTCATTATATTACCTTGAATTGTAGTTGTAATAACCGGTGCACACAAGTCATAAAAAGCAATTAGTCTATTTCCGCTGTTGAGTTAAAAAATATAAAAGACCTCAAGTATAATATTATTATACAAGGCGTATTAGTATACGAGGATGAAAAATAAATAAAAATCGTAAAGTTTAAAATAATAAATTTTATTCATGTTATGGCTTAGTTTAAAAATTTCAATAATCTATCAAATCAAAACATATTTTACATAAATACATATTTACTTAATTATCTGTTATGTTATCAATATTAATTACGCGCGTCCATCACTACGACTGCTCGATTCCGGTAAACCTCGCACAAAAAAGTGTACTCAATCGACGTTCGTCACCGCTCACACTCGACGAAATCACAAGGGCGCGATGCGTCTAGGTCGCCGTTAAGCGCCCTTAATTACCCCTCCTGATCTCCATCGCTATACGTATATATCTGTTTTCTTCCGTTTCGGGTGCCTCCCTCCGCGGTGCAGACTCCGAATCTCTCGCAGCAGCGCGGGCTTAATGCGACTTCCTGTCGTTCTCCCGGAGCTTTATCTCGCCGCAGCCACGCGCGCGCGCGCGAGCGTTGTCTAAGAATACCCCGGAGAATATTTATTTCCGGCCGTAGGGCTCTCGGAAATAGCCCGCGGCCTTTGTTTCGCTCAGCTGTGTGCGGTGGGAGGGGGAGGGGGTAGGAGGAGCCGCATCCTAGCTGGGATTTTTATCACGCGGTCGCGCGCCCTTCGTTCGTGATATGTACGAGTCCGGGTTCATTCGAAATAAACAGACGTTTAAAACAATTCGACGTGTTTTCTTGGGGTGTATGGTGGGGTTTGGAGTTTTTTTGGGCGTAGAGCTGGGATGGCTAGATCTTGTAATTGCGAATTCTTGTTGTGTACTGTGTGTGTATAGAATTTTTTTGTTTATGAATAGAATGAAGCAATTTTAAATGTCCTTTTTAAATTAACTATGAATTAATTTAGTTATACTTTTTTTAAATATGATTATAATTTTACTGCTTCATTGTGACCATTTTTCGATGATTTCTTTGCTATTGAAAAATACATTAGTTTGAATAAAATTTTTAATTTTATACGAATTATTTTAATGATTATTACTAAATAAAATAACGTGTTAGTTTTGAAGTGATATAAAGGCGTAAGTTGAGTTTAGAGGCAAGTGCACGTGATCTTTAAGGTACTCTCCATTCCTCTTAAAGCCTTCCATTATTTTGTTTTTACCTGCTTTTGAATCGTCAAAGGGAACGCCTTATGACAGTTAAATCTTCTCAAGTTGACATTTTGACGAATTTGAATATTTTCTCACATACCATTCTTGAAGCTATTAATAATTATTATTAATGAGGAATTTAAATTATAATTTTAATTTTAACGAATTGTACAAACAATCTACTGACGATGAAATCTAATGTTTTTCTGTTTTAGCTATTTCTCTATTTACAAAAATATTGTTTAATAATCATTATTGCTATACATAACATGGTTTATTTCCCACGAAAATGCAAATCTGTATCTTTGCCCAGTAGATTTTTTATAATATTGACCTCTTAGTGGTTAGACAATTTGATTTAGATAGTTTTCTTACCTTACGCAATAATATACATCTACAAAAAACTCTTACTGCGAGTAATCCATTCATAATTTAGTCTCAAGAAATTGTAAACTACACGAGTGCCCACCAACCAAATTACATACTTTCAAGTTTTTAGAGAATCTGACCCACATACAAAACGAAAAAAGTAACGCTCAACTTTGGTGTATCAAATTCGATACATCCGACCTTAACGGCTCAATCCGATTCCTCGAAAAACTCCATCACGGGGGTGTAGATACAATTATACTCGCGCGTGTCTCGCCTCCACCATCTCTCTCTCTCTTTCCATCCAAACACAAGCGACAGAGAGAAAGAAGCAGCGCGCCGACGAGAGATATTCTGGTAAGCCCGAGCCATCCCGCCCGAGAATGCAAGAGGAGCAATGCGACGACGCGGCGTTGCAGTAGCCTGCAACGCAGCTGTTGACGCTCGAACTTACAGACTTGCGCACACGTACTTGCATGCACGTATACACGAGTGCATCTTTTCGACTCTCTGCGGCGTGTGGAGGAGTTTTCTTGTCTGGTGGCGCGGGGCGGAAAAATAATTTCGCTCCAGACGCCGGGCGCGCGTGTGATGATGATGCCATTTCGGTTACATTCGGAAGTGCTACGTTTTCGGCGCACTTTTGACGTGCAGCTTGATATATAAAGAAGCAGCGGGAGAATGAGAGCTTCTGCGAAAGAGAGTTTTGAGTGGAGTATGACTGAACGTGGGTACGCATGGTGTTTAAAGTTCGCGAAGCTGCAATTTGTTTTTTCTTCGACTCTCTGTGACTCGACGACTTAATACAGTTGATATATCTTTTTTTGAAATTGCCTTTTTTATTCTTTTTATTAGATGCAAAGCAAAAATATTAAATAAATAATTGGGTATTTATTTTGTTTGGTGTATATTTTTAAATTATTTAAAGATTAGTGCAAAAAATTTTCGGTAATCTAGAATATTATGTAACGTGCTATAATGATTATAAAGGGGTAAAATTGTTACTGTAATTTATTGTCCGTGATTCATTTGAATCGGCAAAATTTTTGCATGATTTATCAGTAAATTGATGAAAGAATTCTCGATTCGCATTTGCAATCAAACCAATTTCTTCTTCTGAATTTATTATAAATCAAATTGTTCATAATTAGTATTAGTATTAGGACAAAAAGAACAAATTAATAGCAAAAGTTAGTAGAGTAGAGAAAGAAACAAACAAAAAGAATTGTTTTGTATTTTATTTAAATATTTCTATTCTCAAGTAATATTATTTTATATATCTCACCACTCATACAGGATCTGCTTAAAATCTTATCAAAGAATAATACTTCTCAAACTGAAATCGAGCAAAAATGTCAATTAAAACATTTAGTACATTGAATCAATCACGCTGTCTAATCAACTTTTCATCGACACTAAGCATACACACGCAAAACCAAAAACATTCATCAACAACGAAACCCAATAACCACCCCCACCTGAAAATTGTATCACCCTCAACCAACTTGCATCCACATTATTTTCAAATCATCGCCTATACGACTATACACCTATACACCATTGCGCGCAGTCGAAGATTGGGTCAGGGACCACGAGACGAGCCCCGCACGTCGCGTCACGCCGCGCTCAGGACGAATCGGGCTTGCACGCGCTCAGCCACACAATATATAAGAGGCGAGTGATGAGATGATTGGACCCGGCTGACGAGGTCTGATGAAGCTATGCCAAGAGCCGCTGCGGTATACCGGCTGGCCGCATACACACACACACACGCGCGCGCACGCATTGCGGCTGATGATCAAAATCTCGTCCGCTTCCGTTCGATTCTTTCCATTCAGACGCACTCTTGGCGGATTAAGAGCCGGTGCTTATGACCGCGCGCTCCGCTCGCGTGCGAGTGCTGGTGTGATTGGTTTGAATAATATTGGTGCGAGTGTTTAGTGGGGGTTATGTTGCATTGCGATAGAGATGATGCGTGGTTGCACGGGGTTGAAATTACTGGGTTTTGGAGTGTTTTGTTAGATTTTAAGGCGTTCAAACTGATAGTCATTTTTGCGAGTGATGGGCTATAATTTATTGATGGGTTTTAATATAGATTATGTTTTATTCGTGATAATTTGAGAAAATTTTGAGTTGGAATTCTATGCTTGACTTTGTTTTGAATGTTTGAATTTCTCGGGTGAACAACAAAGAATCGCTAGTTTTCATGTACATGGCCTGAACTCTTATGGTGTATTTCTGTTGGTTTCCGGAAAGACAAATTAAGTGCACTTTTTATGTTTTTGAGGTATTAAGAATTAAAGTTTTTATTTTCCATTTAATCTAATGTGAAACAAAATCGTAAATAGTAGATATACTGCCACTTGTTTTCATACTTTCCTGGTTTTTTGCATTTTTTAAAAATTATGGAGGATAATGTGCATTTTTTAAGTAAAATTAAGGTAATTTTATATTGATCCTTGTGCATCATACCAAATTGATGGATATTTATAAAAATTTCAGTACATGTTCTTGAAAAAGTTTACAAAAAGCGATAATTTTATTTAATCTAAATACTAAACAAATTCACGCCTATAAACTAAATTAAACATTATGCGAGTCTAAATTTATTTAACAACAGTAATTTTACACGTAATATGATTATTCTAAGCAGACTTTAATAAGAAATATCACAAACACCGAATACATACTTTTATTATAAATACTTGCAAGCATATTTCTTCAAACTCCAAATTCTGGGCTTTAATGAAATAATAGGGAACTTGCATGAACAAATTCATTTGGTCCGTCAGATACAATATCGAAGAAAACCTGTTGATTCTTTTTCGTTATTTTATTTGACGAATCTAATGAATATTTTCGGAAGCGTATTTATGTCTCTCAAAAATACTTGTAATATTTAAAATATTACCTTTACATTTACATAATAACAGTATGGAAAAATTAAATTATATTTAAAATAAAATAAAAATAAAAAAGTGGTGGGGATAAATGTGCCGAAAGATAACTTTGCAGACGGATAATAATGCCGAATTTATTTTACCGAAGGGGAAATTTGCCGAAAGGTGAAATGTGCCAATGGGTAAAGTAATCGATTAATAAATGTGCCGAAAAAAAAGTTCCCACGGGTAAAAATGCCGATGGATAAAAATTCCGAAATGTTGAATGGCAATGGGTAAAAACTAAAATTATCTAATATTGACAAGAAACGACCTTGCAATAATTAACACATTATTATAATACAGGCGTATACTCTAATAAAAGCACTTTCTTGTCCACATTTTCGTTTTCGGCATTTTCTTTTTCGGGATTCTTGTTTTTGACACTTATAACTTTCGGCATATTTATCCTTCTGCAAATTTTCCTTTCGGTAAATTTATCCCAACCCAACTGATTCTACAAATTTATAAATTTATAACGTATTCGTTAAAATCTCGTTTGACAAAGACTAAACACAATTCCCCGCTAGACATTTCTATATGTTACACATTTCCCGTCTACAGCTCCTTAAAACTAACACAACAAAACAATAAGCACATGATTAAGATATAATACAATTTTCTATACACCCTGAGAAACGAACTCGCGAAACTTTCAGCCATAAACAGTACAATACCCAGCGCGTGCGTGATAAAAAGTAACGCGCTAAAAGCCGGTGCTTAAATTCCTCCCCCCCCCCCCCCCCCCCCGCGCGGCAAAGTTCCGCGCTGCCATTGTGTGTGCTCGGTATACCCCCGTGTACATACATACACCTATATACGGTCACGCGGACGTGGTCAGAAGCGATGGCTGCTTTTTGGCGACTTGGCGCCCGATCCGCCGGTTATAACTCGCTCGGAGCGTCCTAGACACTATAGACGTTTACGATTGGCCGCGCGAAGAGAGAGAGAGAAATGACGTTCTTATCCGAGAAACGGGCAGCTCATAAACAATCCGGAGAATCGGCCTTTACGATATCCCGAGGAATCGCGGGCGTTCCGGTATGACTCGGCTGAGGATTATACGTGCGACTGGTTTTCTGCGTATGGCTCACAATTCCAGATTTGCAGTTTTGCGAACAATGTTTTTAGATGGATGTTTGCCTCAAATTCGAATATGTATTCTATACCTCTCCTGATTATTATCCAAAGTTTTAGTGTATGTTTTAACATATTAAAATAATATATTTCACAATGTTTCCATAGAAATAAGTAGGTATTAATTAAATGACCATAGTATTATACTTAAAAAAATATTTTTTGACAATAATATAACTTTTTCTATATTATATCATAATAAGTCTCTAAACATAGTTTGAAACGCATTGATCAGTTTTTATTGCGCAATTGTCATTTCATGAGCAATTTCTAGACTCAACGGTACCATTGACCGGATGAAAGATGATCTTTCACGTATAAACCAAATATTAAAATATCTTTAAATTTGTTAATTTTGTTTTCAAGTAAAAGAATTTTTGTAAGAAGAAAAAGACATATATTTCACATAATCAGCGAGCACTCAACCAACAAATTCTGATACAAACTAATTTTTTAACTCACCCAGCTAATCCCTTAATACTTCCACAAAACCTTCACCCCCGAACGTCAAACACCTCCCGATTAGCACCTAAATCACGGCTTTCTCTCTCTCTTCCCTTACTACCCTCTCCCTTTACAGTGTTTTACCGTCATTGAATCAGCGTTGCAGCTACGACGACGACGGCGACGACGTCGCCGGCATTTGCAAGTTTATTAGAGCCGAGAGAGCTACAGCGTCTCTCCCCGGCAAGGCGCTGGAGTATATATCTATAGCAGCCGCAGCAGCTGCAGAGCAGTAAAACAGGCTGAGCGAGCGCGAGCGCAAGCAACACTGCACACAGCGTACGCCCGCGCGACAGTCTTAGTTTACTAAAACATCAGTCCCCGCGGGGAGACTTCGCGGTGTGCTCCGCAGAGCGCATGCCATTCCTAAGTCCGACGAGACCTGCTGTGTGAGCGCTGAATCTTAGAGAGACGCGGCAAGCGCAGGAAAGAGAGAGAGGATGAAATTACGCGGATGGGTGTGCGGGAGAAGGATGTACTTTGAGTGATTGGTTGAGGAGAAATTTATGGATTATGGTGGCTTGAGTGAATGTCGATGACACGTCGAAAGAATGAAGGTCGTGGGCATGAATGTGTACTCTCTTATTATGAAATAGTGCAAATTCACTGGCAAACAGTGAATATTCACTATTTTGAATAGTTATAACTCAGCAACTAAAAAACAGTGAATATTCACTATTTGAAATAGTGAAATAAATTTTCACTACTTGAAACAGTGAAATTTCACTGTCGAAATAGTGAAATTTTAAAATTCAGTAAATTAAAAAAATAAAACTGTTATTAAACGCGTATGTAAATATATATGAGATGTATTAGATATTGATTATGTATTAGATTTTCATTTGAACATTTATATATATTAAAATAAGAAATAAATTAAAAATGTGATAAAAATTTCTGCGATGGGGATCGAACTCTTGTCCACAAGGTTTACAGTCCAACGTCTTCAACTCTTCACCACTTGCCTACGTAGTTTGCTTGCATAGAGTAAATTTCATACCTCTTATAATGTGCTGCGACTTTAACTGATATACATATATTGATACGAAGGTACTTCTGATACTTGAATAAATTTTTTAGTTGCACATTACAACAAAAATTAATGTTCAATTTAATTATAATTTAATTATAAAAAATGAATAATTTTAGGCATTTTTCAAATTCTTACAAAGGAAATATGGATTAGAATCATAATTAAGAGATTATTTGCACCATTTTTATTAGTTCATTCATTAATTATTTTGTTATTACATAATAAAAATAATACTTAAAGTTCATGAAATAAAAATAACGTTAACTGAAATTAGGTTATGAAATACCAACTCAATCCTTACTTTACCGGTTTTTCTACTTATGTATTAACTACCAAACTAGTGAAAAATCACTATTGTTCTAGTAAATACAGTTTTCACTGACAAAATAGTGTAATTTTCACTTTTTCGCCAGTGGAATTATTTTCACAAGCTAAAATAGTGAAATTTCACTATTACAAATTAAGAGAGTAGGATTTTGGATATTTTTAACGACGAATGGTCATGAGGAAAGTTATTGAAATAGTATTCTTTTGCTAGAAGACTTGCATAAGAAGCAGATATTAACTAAAAATTGGATGAATAAAAATTCGAATGCGTTATTATAAGAATCACGTCACTAGATAGTTTAAAAAAATTATTGAATACCTGAAAATAAAGGTCAAATTACTTAGTCTCAAATTTGCGTTCAACTGAGTGATTATTGAATAAAAAGAATGAAACTCAAATTGTGTTAAAAAGTAGACTGAATTTATGACAGTTTAATCAAAACTATATTTTTAACTGAACAGAGATTGCAATAAATGACATCTTATACGTAGGTGAATTTAATTATAGTATACAGATATTGCATACTTTAAACTATTTAAGAAAAGTATTTTAAGAATGAAGAAGGATTAAGGAATCTTTACCTATATTATATCAATGTATGTAATTTAATATTATATTGAGGATAAGTCACACAAACGAAGACAGTTTTCAATCTTCTTTTAACTCCGCCTTGGGCTCAATTATAGTTACCTCAAAGTCTGGATTCATATTTGAGTCCAAAAAAGTAAAATAGACGATTGACCCATTCTGGGTATTGATAATTGAATTCAAGGAATTTTAAATTTAATGTAAATTTATATAATTTTGAAGGACTTGATTTTGATACGTCAATCAGACAGTTTTTTCTTCACCAGTTGTCTTTTCGAGCTTTGCTACATTTATTGCGTACATGTCCATCTTAGCAATTCGTGGCAAGCAAGTGTATATACTAAATCTGAGTCTATTTCTATACAGACTTTATCACGAAATGAGAAAATTTTATATCGTTTTAAAATAAAGGACGTTTACTACAGCTTCTCATTTCGCAGAATAATTCCGAATCTCACGATGTACAATTTACTCTCCCGATAAGAAGCAAAAATTCCTCGAAATTACCAGCCTCCGCTCAACGCACGCAATAATCAGCTTAAAAGTAAAAAAAATCGCTCCTCTAAAACACAACACCGAGCGATAAAACCAAAAAAGCCCTCCATCAAAGGCGTCTCTCGTGAAACCTATATCTCCGCGCTCGCAGCAGGTCATAAGAATAAAAGTATAAAAGCCCGGCGACAGTCGTTCTCGACGATAAACTCGATGTGCTCGCCAATTCCCGCATTGAACGAGGCGCGCGGGGAATTCTCCGCGCGCGCGCGATATCGAGAGAAAATAATTTTCGCGAAACGACGCTCCCCGCGCGCGCAATAATAATCCCGACGGACCAAAGGCCGCCGGCGGCGAGCTCAAAGGTCCATTAGAGCCGCTCCCATGATCTGCCGAGCGCTTGTACGTAAGGTATATGTACCTATACTCGGATCGCAATATCGCCGAGAGTCATATATATACAGTGTGTATGGCTGCTGGTTTAGGTGCAGCAGAATCAGCTTGCGAACACGTGTGTTGAGATGGAGTCGAAGCGGGGAGTGTAGAAAAAATTAGTGGTTGTGAGCTTCTGCGATGGTTCGAGAGTGTGCAGATGAGAATTGTTTTTCTTTTTTAAAGACTTTTTAGCTTGCGAGGTTGTGAAATGCTTTATTTTGGTGTCACTTATTTGGATACCTTATTTTCCTTAAAGTGATTTTTTTTAATTTATCTTATTAAGAAACATTTTTTAAGTGTAACGTATAAGGAATTATGAACAAAAAATTATTAAGACGGATTTGCAAATCTCTTTTTAAATTGTTAATATAGGTACATTCTAATTCATGGACATATTTTCAGCATTGGTTACCAGTTATTATGAAACATATATTCAATTCAATATTTTTATCATCAAAATAAAAATGTATACATTTGTAGACGATAAGTTTATTTTACTATCCAAATAATCGTTCCAAATATATTACAAATTTATCAATTAAATGAATCTACGTAAGATAAGTAAAATCCAACTAAAATCCTTTCTATATAAAAATGTATAAAAATACAGAAAAAGCATCCTACTACGTACATTTTAAGTTTCAGTTTCCACCCACACGAAAGAAAACCCGATTCCCAATCGAAACCTTAAGAAATCACTTAAAACCACCCAACGCAAGGCACGCGAGATACACATGCTCCTCGTGTACCTACATACGCATCGCATCCATTTGAAATCGTGGAAGCGGCTCATATTCGGCGGACGCGCTCGCGCCACTCGAAAAAGGAGATCGAGCGAGAGGCCGAAAGGCAGGATGTCGCCTCGCCCTTTTGCGCGTCTGCCGCGTGCAGCGAAAGCCGGAAGAGACTCTTCGCGGAATATAAGGGCAGACGAGAGACTCTCTCGGGGGGGAGACGCTCGGCTTTTTCAGCGGCGCACCGGCTAGACGTCGCTGGCTTTTTCTTTTTCTTCTTCTTCGTTTTGAGGGACTCGTTAAAGAGCGGATCAGATGCACGATCGGGGACTTTGCTCGGCAATTATTAGGAGACTTGCGGCTTGATTGCTTTGCTTGAATACCTGCCATTCGCTGCTGGGTCTTTAGCAAGGCATGGGGTTAACTTTAATTATGAATGTTCATTTCTTTTTACATTATTTTGTGGAAGAAAAAATGAATTATTAATTACGAGGAATATTTAGTGAAACATGTATTGATATTGCAATACTCAGAATATTGAAAATTGTTAATCAACTCTCTTTTATAATAATAAAGACCATTAATCTTTTGTACGGTTAGGTTTTAGCGATGTTTTAATCTTTTGTTATGAAAATCGAAGATCTCTTATTTTAACTCAAGTTTTTCTTACAGTATTAACTCGTATTTAATTTGTCTTGCAACTCTCATTTTACTGTAAGAAATAAACGTACTAATTTATTTTAGGTTTATTTCGATGTTTAGTAACTAAAGATTAATTAGTAATATAATTGTTAGAAATAGTTGAAATCATAAACATTAAATTTTATATAAATGCGTTAATAATAATTAATAAAAATTTGCTTGAAAAAATTCATACTTCTATTTCTTACATTGATATGAGATATTTAGCATAGCTTTAGAAGAATTGATCAAATAATGCAACAAAAAGTCCATTTGCCAATGGCTCATAATAAAACTATCCATCGAAAGTTCATTTTAGCACTTATAATGCTCACAATACTTTCCAATCGTAAAACTAACAAAATCTTGTACTAGCGTATAAAATTAAAAATGATAATGTAAATACAAAATTTAAAAATATCAAAACAATCACTGCACCTTCCCAGTAAGTAACGCATATTTTCACGAAACAAAAACTTCGATAAAAAGAGCACCACCCAAAATTCCGCCTCGAATTGCAATCTCGTCGTACGTAAAAAGTCTGAAAAATTGCGCGACTTGTTGCGCGGCAGCATGTACACCTCCCCCGTCTAATTCAGTCCTCGAGGATAAGCGGATCCGTGTCCCGCGCACCACGAGTTAATCTGGATTCTCCCATCCCGGCGCATGGCCCTGCAGTGTTTACACGCGAAATCCCGCGCGCGAGAGAGAAAACTATAATGGAAGCGCGCGGGGTAGGCGTTTTTCCATTCACAAAGTCTAAATTTACACTGCGAGGCGAATATTAATGGGCGCGTGCGCCGCGAAGTGCATCGTGGTTTAGCCCTTTGACGGCCGAGCTTCTTGATACTGTGTCGTATCTGCTGATTTATATCGTCGAGTATTAAATGGGAAGAGAGACTGTGAGAGCTTATTTTTGTGGGGTTAATTGAGGATTGAGAGGATTTCTTTGTTTGCTGGTAAAATATAAATGGATATTCGAAAGATATTGCAGGAAATGTACTAATAATTTTTTTCAATGTGATATGAGGTTTTATAGTTGTGGTTTGGCGAATTAATTAAAATGAATTAAAAATTAAAATATAACTTTTTAAACGTAAAATATCGATTAATAGTATTAAAGAAATTATATATATAATATAGTATTATATACTATTTTAACGAACGGTAGTTTCAATATTTTAATTAAAAGTATAAATATAATTATTTATTTATTTATTTATTATTTATAAACGGGCTTTTGCTCTTTACAATTAGATTATTTCAAATTAGTTATAAGTTATAATAATCTTAGAGGGAACTGGTTCGTTTAGAACAATAATAGAATATGACCATTTTGAAAAAATCACAAACGTTCCTGATCATTTTAAAATTTGACTTCTCGATATCGAGTGACAATTTAATTGATCTAATTATTATTATTCATCACTTACTAGAAAATATGAATACTCTATTAAATTATTAAAAATACTATTACGATATGTCACCAATGCTATATAATGATTGTGAGTGTTTGCCAAATTTTTAAAATGAACTTAATCCAGTATGATTTGAATTAACCAAATAATTAATAACATTTGAAACATCACTATAGTTAATACAAATTTGTCATTCACGAAACAATAATTCTTGCCAAATTTACAACTTCCAAAGCTATTTGAATTTTCTGCAAACACACAAGAAAATAGATCAATAACAAAGCCTTACTGCATTACGAACAAACATCACGCATAACAACAATACCACCCGCACTATACAAACCCACCAGCAGATAAAGAAATCCCCGTTCAAAAGTTCATCCTCGAATTAGTCACCGCCACTCTCCCTCTCCCTCTCCCCGCACAAAGCCTCTCTGCGCTCTCGTATATCCCTCCCATATCCCTCCTCTCTCTCCACAAACACACGCGCACGAAAAAACAACATCCCCGTCGACACACTCCCGTCTGCTCGACTTTCCTCTCTCTCTCTCTCTCTCTGTGCCATCGCGAGCGTGTGGGTCGCCACGCGTCCCGATTTTCGTTTCCTCCTTCCGTCTCTTCTATACTATTCGGAATGGGAATTGTATTACAGCGGGCCGACCGATTCGGAACCGGAGCGCAGCGCGATGCCTTCTATTCGTCGAAGGATGTTGCGCATGTATACGCCAGCGCGGCACTCGACTGTGCTGGGTGTATTGCTCGGGTTTCAAGAGTGCAACGAGTGCGCGTGTATAGGCACTTGGGGGCAAGGGAAAACATGGCACGCCTCTTTACTTGCAGGGATACGTGGCTATCGATCTCACTTGTGGATACCGATTTTTGGAGGCTTTTTTTGGGGAGTTGGAGGCACGTGTTGATGGTGGGCGAGGGTGGAGAGTTTTTTAAGGTGGAATAGTGAGTATTTGCTAATTCCTAGTGATGAGTAAGGTTAAACCAGTTGCTGATGTGTCAGTGGGAGTTAGTCACTATTTTAAATTAAATGGGAAGATAGTAAAAGCGGAGAGAACAAAATTAGAGATCTGAATTGTGATGAGTTTTACCTTAT
Source organism: Gastracanthus pulcherrimus (assembly GCA_949152435.1). Taxonomy (NCBI): domain Eukaryota; kingdom Metazoa; phylum Arthropoda; class Insecta; order Hymenoptera; family Pteromalidae; genus Gastracanthus; species Gastracanthus pulcherrimus. The sequence continues at coordinate 27,461,767 of OX424575.1, forward strand.
ACTATCTAAATTGGTAAAAGTGAAATTTCACTAATTCGTATAGTACGTTCAATATTTAGTGTATTCACTCAGTTGCATACTTTTCACTAGTGAATTAGCGAAATTTCACTATTTTCAATTCAGAGAGTAAGTGTTTTCTATAATGTTCTTTTTGTAGTTCAGATATTTTAATAATATATTTATCAATTTGTATTAAATTCATTCATTGTAGACTTCAGTAAAAGTTATGAAATTTCCTTTTATCAAAGAAACTGTTATTACAGTGCATTTCAGTACAGTAATTTACAAATGAATAAGAGAGAATGGAGATAAAAAAATTAATATAATTCATATGTAGTAATAAAGCACGAAACAAAGAAATGCAAAATATGAAGAAAGAAAATTTGAATTTAAAAAGATAGAAAGAAATAACAGAGAGCACACTATGTAATTATGTTCAAATTGAAATTACCCATGAAGAACATAAAGAATTGTCATTTCCATTATATAATAAAAGATTTTAAAGGAACTTCTTCATATTGAAAACTGAGTATTAATACTTTTTTTATCCCATATTTTCCAAAAATGTAGATCTTTTTATGAATTTAAAAATGTACAACACCGTTTTACCTGCCATTGTTGTGTACATTTAAAACAGTAATGCGCACGTACCTGCGCACACAAAGTAATTAAAAGAAGTATATCTGCAGAGAATAAATAATGGCCGTATTATATCTTATATATGTCGATTGTTTTTCTCTTTTAGCAGCTAGGTATGTTTGTATTATTAGCGAGCAATACTATGTCAACTCAAAACTCTCGATTTTTTAAAAATCGATCCAAAAATAAATTATTTTTATGAGTGAAACTGTTTCCACTTGAATATTATTATAATATTATATATTGTAAACTTATTTTTACTGATTATCAAGGTCTAAGTATAATTTTACTGTTCTAAAACGTCGTTGTTCTATTCTAGAGGTATGCTTTTAATAATGACACCTTTGTAATATAATGTTGCACCAAACAAATCTATGACATCCAAAAACAATGTCATTCATTCTGATGAATTATGTAAAACACTTTCCAAAAATGTATTTCTTTTTGACGAAAGTTATTTCACAATAAAATTAGCACCAAAGCTATGAAAAAAATCCTCCACTCCTAATTCCATCAAAACCATCTACTTCAAGAAAGACCCAAAGCGATATCAAAACTAGGCCCACCAACACACTATTATACCCAAGTACAACCTAGACCCCCAAAAGCAGCAGCACTCGAACGCCTACCAAAAAAACTCCTCAAAATAAAAGAGCCGCACGAGCGAGACGTGAAATCACGGCAATAGCTACCTATATTTACTCCACGAACGAGAAGGCTACTCTCTCTCTCTCTCTCTCTCTCCACCCTCTGAATGGCATAGTAGCGACAGCATGGGCGTATAGGCTCTTTTCTCACGCTTATATATATACCAATCGCCAGCGGGTGCACCACCGGCGTCTTCGTGTGAACGGAACTCGTAAAAGCGCGACGACGATCCCCTCCCAATGCGGGTTTATTTCTTCGAGCTCGAGGCTGCGCGTGCGGGTGTCCTTCGTCCTTCGTTATTATTTTTTTGTTGGCTGGTTGGTGTTTCAGGAGCCAGAGCCAGTACGCGTGCGTTCTTGCTCGCGGGGCTGTTCCGGTTTCCGGGAGGGTCTTTTGTGGAGAGGGTGGGGGGTATAGTCGCGAATGGACAGGTGATGCGAGCGAATTGTTGTGGGAGAGGCTTGTGGGTTAGAAGTTGTTGCTGGTGTTGTTGTTTTTTATCGGATGGGAGAGGGGATGTTACGTGGTTGGATAGTTTTCAAGAGTAGGAATGTTAAATGCCTATTATAATGAAGTTCTTTTAGAGAATTCAGTGAAGTTTATGTTGGGTTTTAAGTGGAGCTCTACTTAAATCTTTAAAATGTAAATTATATTTTTTATCCACTGTAACTGGATTCAGTTTAAAATTTTCAACATTTTACCAGTTTCTATATGCCCATTTTATTTTAATTAAAAATGATTAGCTCTTCTTTAAGGTATTTTAGTTAGTTTGATATTATTATCTATAAACCTATAATTTATTATAAAAAATGTTAAGTTTAGTAATTAGTAGTTTTTAAAATAAAAAAATTTTACTTTCTAATGGGTGAGTGCTAATTCATTTGATTTTAATATTATACTTACCATGTTCAAGCCAATGTTAAAAAACATTTCAATGAAGTCATATGTAACCTTACCTGTAACAAAATAAAAACACAAATGGTTAATCATAAAACATAAAAACATAATGCAAAATAAATAGCATACATAATTTATATAAAAAATTGTTAAGGTATTGCACTATTGATTTTAAATTTAAGTGTATTTAGGAACTATATGTTTTATAATACAATTTTGTTCTTCATTCGTGTAAAAAACTCGATGCAATCCACATACATTACACAAAAAGTATCTGCGACATAAAACATCCTACACAGCGATCAATATTATTAATGCATAAAAACACCTACACAACTCTCATAATAACATAACTCCCAACCTCTTCCCTTTTAACGACAAAAGCTCAACCCAAATGAACCTCACCCCTAATTTCATCAGTCACTCTCTAGCTCTTTTTTCACCCCCTAACACTCTCAACGCTCGACGCATCCTTAATCACGTGCACTCGATGCAACCCAGCCCCTTTCCCTCTATAAAGTTAATAACTCCCGACGTTCTCCAAACCCCCCCCCCCCCCCCCCCCCCACCGAGGCATAAACACCCCTCGCGCGCATGCAGCGTCGTAAAACCGAGAGACACAGGACGGCCTTTTATTATACGGCTCGCGCCGCACCTGCAAACGGCCGCATAAAGGAAAAGTCAGAGGCGTATTATCGCGGGCTCCGGCGCAGAATTAGCCAAAAGCGATAACGGCCTCCCGGCCAAATGGCTTTTCCGCTCGTTTCGGTTCTTTCCTGCATTGGGCGCATATCGCAGCTGGCTGCTAATTTCGCGCGAGAATTGCGCAGCTGGACGACGAATCGTTTTGTCGGGTGGCTAATTCATAAGCGCGTGGGATGGCGTTCGGTTGCAGGGTGTGCGGAGAATAGGACGTGATTTGGGGAATGCGTTTTTAGAGATTGCGGGGTTACGCGAATGAGGGATTGAAGGGCGAAAGTGATTGGCAGGGATTTTCGGGTGAATTGTGTATCGATCCTGTGGTTCCGTGTTTGTATGGAGGTTGTGGCTTTGGGACTGTGGTTGAAATTTAAATGGTTGTAAATTTGAGAGGTGTTAAGTGTTGTAACAATTTAAAAATATTTGTTTTGTTTTGTGTTATTTTTGTATGTATATCTAATACAAGACAATTCTAGAAAGTCGGGGAAAATTACATTTCACCTTCATATTCCTGTTCTAACCTTTCTTTATTACGTGCATTTCAGTCTTTATAATAAATACAGTAAGAAGCTAAATCTGCTGTTTAATTATTTAACGCTTAAGTATCCAACATGTTTAAATGTTCAAAATACGTCAATATCAAATATTTGATACGTTAAATGCATGACAGTAAATAAAATCAGTAAGAAATCACCAGAAGCTTCAATCACGTGAATGTTCGGTCAGTGATACATACGAGCAAAGTGTTTGATAACTGCGATTTCTCTCTAGATAAAGATAAGGATTTTCACTGTGAAGCCCGTATGTTATGCAAACAAACGCCTAAGTCGCATCAAACTATAAAGCGTGAGAACATCTTGAATCCAGGAGAGAAAATTCACACTGATATTTGTGGACCAATTAATATTGAATCTCTGCGAGGTTCAAAATACTTTATGCTGTTTAAGGATGAATGTACAAGCTTTCGTAAAGTTTATTTTTTACGACAGTGCGCTCTGATAATGGGCGAACACATCTCGGAGGAGTTAGAAAAGCATCTAAAAGAGAAAGGTATAATTCACGAATTATAGCCGAGCGAGATATTCGAGCCATCGTGGAGGTCGCCAGGACAATGCTCGTCAGCAGCAATGTTAATAGAAAGCTTTGGCCCGAAGCAATCAACACTACTTGCTATATATTTTAAATCGTGCGATTACACAGCAAGGGGAAACAAAAACTCATTTTGAGAAGTGGTTTGATCGATAGCCAGAGATTAAACATATGAGAACTTACGGAGCCACCGATTATACAAATATCCCAAAAGAGAAGCGATAGAAGTAGCACAACAAGAGCAAAAGGGTTACCTTCGTAGGCTACGACGGAAAGTCGACCAACTACATGTGGGCTGTGGGATGAAGACACAGGGTAAATCTACATCAACAGTCAGAAAAAGAGTACATGTGCGTCGAAGTGCGAAAACTTCCACAATCTCGGCATCGACATGACAGCGTTCACTTCGTAATATATATTTTTTAATCACAATCTTTCTATTTTATATGATCTGTTCCAATAATAAAAAAAAAATCTAACTACTCAATATTTTTAAAACAACATGTGCACTAGAATTTAACATTGAATTAGTTTGAGGTAGGCAATGCAGAGAATCCAACGATGCATTTGCGTCAGTAATCCCCGCCACCTATAGTTCGTATACTCGCGTAAAAGGATCGCTGTCCAAAGCCGCGCGTATAACGAATACAACCGATCAGGAGCAGCGAGGCGCTTCCACATTGCGAGTAATCTTTTATTTTTTGCTTTTTTGCTCCGCCTATCGATAGTCTATCTGCCGCGAGTGGCTGGCGCATAACATCGCAGTGAGCCTTAACATGATTTAACCCAAAGGTGTTTGCACTGTAAATTATCTCTTCCGGATGCCAATTTTCATAAAACACTCTCTAAATTTAAACCAGTGAAATTTTCACTAATTTATGCAGTGATTATTATTTTCACTTATGAAACAGTGGAAATTTCACTGTTTTATCAGTGAACTACTTAATTCACTATAAAAACAGTAGATTGTCACTGTTTGTTATAGTGAAACACAGTTTTCACTGCTCAATTAGTGAATAATAGTCACTGTTAAAACAGTGAAATGCTTACCGCTCGCAGCGCCACTCTCGCGTTAGACGACGAAAGACAGTCGTCCGTACGAGGCAGGAAATTGCGTACTGATTTTTCTCGTTCATAAGGCCTCGTGTGAGGTGTTTCACCTATATCGTTTAAAAACGAGTGCTGTATGAACGACAGTATGTATCTCGAACGAATAAATTTAGCAGTAATTCGGTGATCGGTGTTTTCGGTTATCTATATTATACGTGCAGCGCGCATACGCGTTGTGGACAAAGATGGCTGCTCGTGCGTTTCTTGTGCAAGGAGGATTATAGGAGGCTCGTGTTCATTTTTCGCATAGCATTCTACAATAGTATTAAAGTGATCTACGAGATATTATATAGATAGTTCGGAGTGTGCGTGCATTTACTAAGTACACAGCTCACATACGTGTACTCGATAAACTGCAACAACGTAACCTCGTTTTCCATTTAATTTTCAATTGTGAAAAAATATCTTTCTGGAATATTAACAAGAAGCAACGATGTTCCAGAAAGTTACTGTGCGCAATTAAAAATTAAATAAACAATGAATTCCTGTAATTACTGATAGTAGGATATCTTAACGTTACTGTTTAAAACAGTGGCATTACAGTTCACTGCTTCGCAGTATACTTTTTCACTGTTTCATTCCGTGGATTTTCTCTGATTTATCAGCGAATATTCACTGTTTCATTCCATGGATTTTCACTGATTTATCAGCGAATATTCACTGTTTCATTCCGTGGATTTTCACTAATTTATCAACGAATATTCACTGTTTCAATTAGTGAATCTATTTCACTGTTTCAATTAGTGAATAGTCACTATTTTGCAGTGACATACTTTTCACTGATTCAATAAGTGATTATTCACTACAAATTAGTGAATTTTCACTGGTTTAAATTAAGAGAGCACCAATGGTTAGAAAAATTTGTACGTCAACGGACCATTTAGGTCATTTTTGTTGTTCTGTCTTTTAAGGCACTAATTTTTCTAATCTTTTATGAGAATTGGTATATAAGGGCTTTTGAGGTCGCTGATTACGAATCCGTGATCAGACTTTTAAATTTCAAAATGGCATGTCCAATATGGTGAACAAAACTGCCATTTCATAAAAACGGCTCGACCGATTATTTCCATTTTGATTGGTAAGTAATCTAGAAACAGTGCATATTCGAATTCAGAAAGAAAAAAATGCGCGATGAAATAATTTGAAACTTTATAGGATTAGAGCGTATTTCATATAACCCTGTTATACACATTTTCCGCACGAAGTTATGAAAAATAATTATATATTACTTTATGATTTATGTGAATAAAATTTATATACAGAGATTATATAAAAAATCGCTCGGACAATGTACTTGTAATATAAACAACAAGGAGAATTTTTAAGTACAATAATAAAGTTCTGAGAAAAACGGTTTTAAAGATGGCAAATTGCATATAAGCTAATGTAATTAAATACTATAAAAATATTAAATAAACTTATAGAATGCTTCAAAATGCAATTTTGAGCTTTCTAACGTGTAAAGTGTCACGGAACACTTTTTTGAGGAAAAAAGTTGATTTTTTTACGCCTTCAACTGTACTCTAGCCTTAAGGAGGTTCAGGACATACAATCCCAACTACATGGTTTTTTGAGACTACTTTTTTAATTCTTATTTTTATTAGTAATTTTGTGTTTATGAACTTCTATTGTTAAAGTTAATTAGAAAAATAAATTACGTAATTAATAGGAATCTTGCATGAAAAAATCCATTATGTCCGTCAAATAGAATATCGAAAAATAATCAACATGTATTTTTTCTTTCTTCAAATAAATAATTATAAACAAAGATATAGCAGATTGAAAAGTCGCTATACGTCACGATATCCCATCGTATTATATCTATATAGTGCGGTGCTATGACGTCACGCGACATTTCAATCTACTATACCTTTGTTTATAATCATTTATTTGGCAAAAGAAATAACACGTGTCGATTATTTTTCGATATTCTATTTGACGGACATAATGGATTTTTTCATGCAAGTTTCCTAATAATGAAACTTAATTATTGTTATTTGCATACAAAACGAGTGAGAAATTAATTTTCGCAAAATTTTTATTTTTGTGCTCAACTCGAGCAGTGTAAGAAATTGTTCTCAACTTTAACATACCGCGCAAATTAATAATGGGACTTTAGTAAAATTTCAACATTTTTTTATAATACTTAAAGCTTGTGCAGATTAAGATAACATTTAAAAAATATAAGAAATATTAAAAAAGCAACTTACAAAAAAAGTTAGGTTAACGCATGATATGTTCTTATTTGTATTCTGTGCTATTTCTCAAAAACTGGATTCCTGATCGTTCTAAAAATACTTTAACTCGAATGACTCAAAACTTCATAGCTTTTTCTCTGTTTTTAATTGAGATATGAGAATACAATGAGACACTCGTGAGGAGTAACTATCGAAGACGACACTTCCAATCGTGCTCTGGTATTGCTTTCGAAGGTTGTCGTTGTTCTCTGCACATTTCAGTGGGATTCGATTTCGTGCTTAAGAAGATTTGATTGGAGTAAAATAATATGATGGTTTAAGCGTTTACTAAAAAAGTTACTTAGCAAACTTAAGTCTATTAATTATTATATTTAATCTAAATACGTATCTCGAGTGTCATTTTGCTCCTTAAACATTGATCTGCATAAATCGAACAAAGAAAATAATTGATATGTACAGGGAAGAAGCCAATTATTAATAGATTTTAATACTTTTATTTCTTTCCTCCATATCAATCTTTTTATAATTTTAAAGAGTCTCGAGTTGCATTCGAACATCTACACTCAATGCACATAATTGGTTTATTAAGTGACATACAATTCAAACTCTTCTGCTCGTGTACAAAAAAAACTAACGAAACCTAGAGAAAGTACCGGAAAAATGGTTGAAATATCATCCACTTCCCTCGTGAAATGACAGAAAAGATGCACCCTACCAACGAGAAAAAACTCACAACAAAAAACTCCTGGTACCTCCTTCTCGTTAAGAAAAGCGTCCGCTCGGCTCCATCGTATACTTTTCCACGTCACAATCATTCACGAGCTCGTCACCTCGCACCGCCGAAACCACGCGCAACATTTCCAGCATCCCCAAAGAAAAAGATACTCTAAAGTAGACGACGACGAGTGTCTTCCACTCGTGAGATATTTTTGTCAGGGTCGTCGCACCAAGGCAGGCGGCAATGAAAACATTGTCTCGCAGCAGAGGAAGAGGGCAGCGTTTCGACAATTCACTTTACGTTTGTAATAACGAAATTCGGGGATTTGATGAACATTGTCATAGCTTAGAATTCTCAAAGAAGAAATATCATATTTACAAAGCATTATTGACTGAGTAAATCAAAAGGCATAATTAGAATTTATCATATTATTTTTTATTCAAATAAGCAAATGTGTACATATTTAACTGACTGAATTATTTATTCCATATTGACTATTATTACTGCTAATTTTCGTTTTTACAATTTGTATAAATAAGAGCCGGGCTTATGCACTTAACTGTTGAATTGAATCAATCATTCTGGAGTGGAGCGCCACTCTATTAGAATGAAACCTTACTCTAATAGAGTGAAATTTCACTTATTCTAGAATGAGTGATTTTCTCTCTAAGAGTTTATGGTGTGAAAAGTCACTGGATAATAATGATAACCCTTATTTTAAAGAAAATAAAAGTTTTTAAACTATTCTAATTCTTATAAATAATTTATATTAATATTGTAAAGATAATAATGTATTGTTAAAGATTTAGATATTTTTGATCTAAGAAATTACGTTCATGAAAAAGGCTTTATGTACTCTTTTGTTAATTTACTACGTATTTTGCTATTTTGATAGCTACATTATGAAATAAACACATTCAACTTATTATTAATGTACTGTTACCAGCAATGCACCGATTTTGACTGATACGTAGTGTTTCAATAAATCTAGTAATACTAATCATAATAATATCAGTTTTTTATGTATGTATATTCTTCATACTTTTTTACATGAATTTCTTTATAAATATTGGTAAAATTAACTTAAAATGAATTATGTAACTTAAAAAAATTATTAAAAAATGTGAGTATTAAAAATATTACTATTTTTACTAACATCACTATGATTTTCTCAGTTTACTATACAGGAAGATTATTCTCTCTGTCAGTTTCGAAACCCTCGTTTTATAACAACATGACAAATTCAAAATGCACAAACGCACAATCTTAGAGGTCTAAAGATTGTAAATAGAAAGTTGCCTTCAAATATAAAATGAATCAACGATTGACTGCACTTCGTTGTGCAGCAGCGCCGAGAGCTTAAGATTTTTTCCGGCGGCCTTGACAGTGCTCGATCGCGAGAGGAGGAGTCGAACTGGAATGAGGCCAATTTCGACGAGTCTCCGCGCGAGAATCGCTCGGAGCTTGCGGCGTTGATCGGCGAGTTTCGCGAGGCCTCTTGAGCGCGTCGAGAGGTCTTCTTTATTCGATTGATTGGAAGTGATCGATTCTATGAAAAGGCTTTTGTTTTTTCTCGAGTGGGAGAAGCTAGTGTTGAGTGTCTTAAAGTATGGCTTATTTTTGTTGTAGATATTTTTAGATAAGTATTTACAAGTTTCATGTAAATAAATTGAGAAGTAGTGACGTGTATTTCAGAACTGTAACGACTAAGAAGATCCATTTTTGTATAATCTAGTGATTTCCCTTGATTATAGAAATTTGAAACTTAAAACCAAAGTTTAAAATAGATACATGTATAATAAAGGACATTTATAGTATTTATTTTAATCTACGCAAGGTTTTTCAGTATTAAAACTTGTTTTCTGCAAAATATGAACATTTTTTTTAAAACTGTCTAGAATCTGCCAAAATATAAAAAAAATTCAATATTTGGTAATTAATAGAATGTCGGAAGTTCATTTTATAATTAAAATAAACTGATCTTTAAAAAATAAATTATCCATACAACTTTGTATAAAAAACAGAAAATATAATTATCCGGCTTTGTTCCGCCATTACTTAATGATAATACACTAAAGATTTAATAATTGATGCTTTATTAAATTGCTTATGTTATTTCATGTAATTTTTGCATGTCGATAGAAATAAACTATACATAATAATTACAATGGGGATAATCATTTTGACAATAATATACTTCTGTATGCTGAGTATAATAGCAATAGTTCTATTATATATTCTATACGCATAGTATAAAGAGACAAAAAGAAAGGAAGAGGTCGATTGATTGAATGGGTGTATTTTGCTCTGCTTCAGTGGATCTCGCGACAATACTAACAGAACAAGAGTTAAAAAAAGACTTGTAGTGCAAAACCATGTTATAGCAAATATCAGTTAAAATATAAAATAGATGTATATTTTATTTATGACTCAAATGTATTTCCAAAAAATATAACTTTTTGACTAGTTGATAGAGACAGAGTATATATATATATATATATATATATATATATATATATATATATATATATATATATATATTATGTGCAGAGTATAATGTATCAATGAAATTTGAAGCAAATTTGGGTAACTTAGAACCAGCATTTTAGCGATTCAAATCTCTATCCACAAGGTTAAGAATGTTATTTATTATTCTAAAAGATTAACATTCTTTCTTTATATTGTGTTTCTTTTGTAAATTTTCACAAAAGACAATTTTAAGACCTTTATATGAAATAAATTAATGCGACAGTATTACGTACAATGCCGATAATCGTAACATTCACCCCGTCCAAATTCAGTCCCGCACTCCACCAAAACTCCAAAACGCATTTCTCCAACGATCCAACAGAAAAATTCTCGCTCCATCTCCCCTCGCCGTCCACTTTAATTCAATATAATCCATAGCGCGGAGACACGGGCGAACAAGAATAAGAGGAAGATAGGCGAAAGCTTCCCCCGTAAGCATACGGCGAGTTGTGAACGCGCGCGAGCCGTCGCCAATGAAATTGCAAGAGAGGGTCCCCGATGAGATCATCGGGGCGGAAGTGATCTTTGCATCGAATTGAGGACTTAATTCGCCTCGTGGTGCTCCTCCTTGCTTATAACTCTGTGTCTCTCGCTCGCTCGCTCTCCCTTCCTCGGATGCTTAACCGTAGACGTACTGCATCGTGAGTTCCTTCGGAGCACGACGCAATTAACGAGTGCTTGGCGCATAATGAGAGACGCGTGAGTTGTACTGCACGCGGCAGTAATGAATGGCTCGATTATTTTAATAAAACCGAATGGTTCTTGTATAGGTGTATTTGGTGGTTCGTGTTTGTAGAGATGATAGCCTTTTTAGCTTCAAAAATACAACATCTTTCATTTTTGAAGAATAAGTTCATTTTTTTTTTCAATTATTATATTTTAAACCTAAACCGATTGATTTTTTTCTCGAAAAACTGAAATTTTTTAAGTTTTTAAAATAGTGGAAAGAATCCTGAAGTACTGTCCTCCGATTTATTTTTCGAACAGTCACCAATTGGTTTGCTGGATTGATTTTGATTAAAAATCACTCATATTATTGTATTTTTAAACAATTATTAAGGTGAGGCTCATTCTGCCTTCTTTTATTATATTTCTGGACATTTTTCTACAGTAAATAGATGCAGAGTTATACTGAGAAGAAGTGTTTCTTTTTATTAAAATTATGCACATTTGGCGTATAATGGCTTATATCTCGAATATGTCCCAAAGCCTCATAAAAATCCGTCTTATTAGTATTACAATTACAATCTATTTACACTTTTTAGGATATAACACAGGGTTACCTCCTAAATTATAATTTTACGATATGTAATATAAAATCATACGCAAAATAAAAGCACGAACTGTGGTATTATAAGAAATGTATGTAAAAATACGCGGTTGATAGTAATTTTGCAAAAGAAATACCAACTGCAGTATATCTCTGTATATGTAAAAAATTATTTTTTTTTGCTTATTAGAGATTATTCGAGCTTTCACGAAATGTAGTTTAATATTGAGATGCAAAAAGAAAATATTTCGTTTTCCCCTGCATACTGTATCAGTTTTCAAGTATTTATTTCCCAAAATTCTCCCTCTTTCAAAAGTAAATTTGCTAAAGAACAAAATGCTTGACGAATAAACTCAAAGTATAGCTTTCAGAATGTTTTGCAAACAAACAGAAAAAATAGAATTATCACGGTAACATTTTAACGTGAACAACGCCCGTATCGTTGTGACCTGCGTCAGTGTTAGTAAATCATGGTTTCTACTTCCCTTTTTTTTTAACGCTGAATTAAAATATTAGTAATTTTACTTTTCATGTATACTCACAAGGAGGAACCACAGAGTCCGGGTCACCGATTTTGATGAAACTTTAGGGATCGTTTTCTGATACCTAAAAATGAAGTCCAATACTGGTGGCTTTATCCAATAGGCCCTTGTACGGTAGATACGACGTATTTCATTAACATTGATAGTATATCTATCTATATATATTTGATTTTTAGCATTGCCCATACTAGCAATGTTAATGTTTTTTGGCACTATCTCAGATTTAAAGACGCATTGGATAAAACTACGGATAGGGTGCTTCATTTTTAGGTTCCAAAAGTCGATCCCCAAAGTTTCATCAGAATCCAGGTCTCCCCTTATCAGTAACGAATGATCAATTATTTAAGTGCTTTTTCAGCGTAGAAAGTAAAAAGTTAGGCGGGCAATCGAACATAATAGATTTTATGATATTACTACTACTAATGCACGATTCACGTTAATGGGTTAAGGAGCTTTTATCGTCATATTGACCTCAAAATAAAAACATTTTTTACTATAATTTAATCACTCTTAATGATATTTAAGTCAATATATTAAATAGCAAGGTATCCTCGTCTACCTAAAAAAATTGTTTTTATCGAAATTCCGTTATTGCAAAAGTAGTTATTGGCAACTAAAGAATGACTCGACGAAACAGTGGAGACTTCTTTGTTTGTTATCCGATTTCAATTCAAGTAAAATCGGTTAACAAAGAAAAAACTCTCCATTGTTCTGTCAAATTTTTCTCTTATTGACGATATTATCTATATTTACAGTAACGGAATTTCAATAAAAAATTTTTTTTTAGTTGGACATAAACACCATATATCATAATATATTGACTTTTATATCATTATGTGAGATTAAATTGTAGTAAAAAATGTTTGCTTTTTATGACATATATATGCTGATAGAACCTCCTTATTCCTGCACGTAAAGTCAAAAACTCGCCAATCCGCACAAGTGCAATCCCATTAATTACCCGCGGGCGCATAAACGTCCGACGCAGTGGTAGACTATACGTAACCTCGCATTGTCCGCGAACGCGGGAGATTTAACGGGGCGCGAGGCTCGATTCTAAATACTCATCAAAGTTGCACGAAAGCGGCCTCGCGTTCATTCGCGGAGACGCGCTGCCGAATGGAGGATTCATAACCCGCGCGCTTTGCGATACCGGCGCCATCTGGCGGCGCGAGCGCCAGGTTGCGGTGCAGTGTGCGGTTGAGTCGAGAGATGGCTGTAGCGGGTGGTCGGGGGCGAATTTTTCGAGCGGAGTGATAAAACAGTTTCTTTGGCGGTAAAAAGTACGCGCGTTTGGCAAGCGTTGGTTGGAGTAATATGAGGCTTTTGTAAGAAGTTTGAGAGGCAGGAGACAAATAGAAAGAAGAATGAGTAACCAGTGGTTGTATGTCGCTGTGCGCATATCGGACTAAACAATTTTGTGGAAAATAGAGATCCTGTGTAAATTTAAATTTGAGTAAATCACTTTGTGTAATATTTTGCACAAAATATGGGTACATTTTTACAGAAGCGTATACTTGTTCAAATGATTCAAATATTTGTGAAAAAAATGTGTAATTACTTATTTTTACATAAATTTTAAACAGGCATGTGGAAATTGCGAACTATACAATAATTGTGTAAATATAATTTATTCGTTATGAAATTTTAAATTCAAGGATTTTTCCAAAGGAGAGGTTGGAGTGAACTTAGGTAGGTATCCGTTGTGCCGCCTCACACCGTATTTTCCATTATGCATACGAAACTGTCGTAAATACATCGAATTTGCAGTTGATAAGATAATGATTAATTGTCGTGTAAAGGCCAATAAAGGACAATATTAAATTTTGTTCATTAAAAGCTTACAATAATCATAATCGAGCAGAGTTTTCGACCGCTACTGATACTCAGGTACATATCGACGGCTCTTACGAAGACTAGCAGATTCCAAACTGCCACGAGTAGCACATTTCAGCACTCGCCACAAAGAGTAGCACATTTGGAAATCTGCCACGAAGACTAGCACATTTCGCCCTTCGCCTGCGAAGACTAGCACATTTCGAATTTTTGCCACGAAGACTAGCACATTTCGAAATTCTGCCACGCAGACTAGCATTTTTCGTATAGAATATGTAAATTTAAGTTGTACTTGTAATAAACTTTCGGTGAATCAGATTGATTTTATATTTATTGGATTCAGGTCGGATACTAGACCATTTGGGTACTCAAAAAATTATCGGTTTACCCGAGAAACTCAGGCTACCCGGCGGCAGAAAATTGCCAAATGTGCTAGTCTTCGAGGCAAATTTTAAAATGTGCTAGTCTTCGTGGGAAAATCTTGAAAAGTGTTAGTGTTTGTGGAAAAATTGCGAAATGTGTTAGTCTTTGTGGAAGATTTCCAAATGTGCTACTCTTCGTGGCAAACGCCACAAGCGTGCTACTCTTTCGATATATTATATACATATATGTCAGAACAAAAAAAAGTAACGCATTTTCAGTTAATAACTGATTTGCAATCTATATTATTACATAATTCGTTTATGTACAATAGTATTTATCGTTTTTCTGAAAATTTATCGTTATGGAATTAAGCTATTTTAAATAACTTTCAATCCTATTTAAAAAGATAAAATGAATTTTTTCAGTATTTCATATTGTCAAATGGATTCAATACCGTACATAGTATTTTTTTCAATTTTCCATATCAGTATTATCTCTATAATAAAAGAATGTCGTAGTCGTCACGTAGAAATATGCGCGTATGCTTCGTAATGTAGTGTACACAAAATTTTTAGTTTGTACACATATAATACATATTTTGTATTAAGTTTGTTATTTACACGCAGTTTTGTGTAATTTTTGTGTAAATGTCTGAAAATTGATTTTTAAATCAATTCTGCATAAAACTTGTACACAAATCTATGTGTAATTTTTTTATACAAAATATGTATAAAATACGGATATTATTTTTAACAGTGTAATATTGACATATTCATGATATATTACTGAAATGTATTATGCAAACATTAATTAAATTCGCTGAAATATGCTACAAGTAAATACTTATAGTTGGAGTGTACATATGTTGTAGTTGCTTATCAGGTGTGTTCTCTGATAAGCAATGTCTAATATCGCACCCACATAACAAGACTTATTGTTTTTGTAATATCAAACAAATGACGTCAATTTATTTTTGAGTTTGCAAAACTATGCTTTATCCTTTCCATTATTCTAACAATATGAGATTAGATAACAATCATATGCAAATGATTAGGCTTTTTTATCGTATGAATTTTACTTTATCCTGTGAAGCTATATTTAGATCTATAAGAGTATATAATATTTATTGTATATAATATTTGTCTAATACAAATACATCAGCTGTATAAGGATGGGTAGTAATAATGTTTTACTAGTTTAAAGTTTTGTGTACTTCGTAGGTAAAGTCTTAATTTGTATGCATATAACATATAATTATTGTCTCCTGTAGTAAACTTTTAATATTATGAACATAGTAAGGGGGGTGCAGATAATGTGGACACCTTAAGGAACTTTTAATTCCCAGTAGATATATATCGGGTTTTGGGACTTCGGAAACTATTGAGACGTGTTATTTGAACCTTTAACTCTAATACCTCATGAGTTTTTTGCAAAAAAAATTACTCTTAATTTTAACTAAAGAAGTTCTAAGTAGTCATAAATTGACCATTTGCTAACAGTGTCGGTAAAGTGGTCATCTATCAGTTCTTATGGTAATGTCGTATAGTAAGTGCTTTAAAAAGTTAAGACTAGTCTAGCAGAGACTTCCTTTACGTATTATTTAACTACATGGTGTCGTAGCGTACACGTTAGTATCGATATTCTGGGACTAGCAGGCCTAGGAATTTTGCAGAAGCAACCGCCACTTTTATCGGCGCTGATTGCCTTTCATTTTGCAATGAATTCGTATGGCCACTTCACCAACCGACAAACGTTAATGAAAGTTGCAATTTTTGTATCGAAAATAAACTCTACGGAAAAAACTGCCACATGCATCTTAAAGTACGTAAAAGAAAGCTACAATTTTATGTACCGTATGATTTTTTTGTCGTTCATATCACACTGGCAAAACTGGTTTCTTTACGTGCATGCACTACTAAAAAATCGAAGTTTTGATGCTTTCGCGCGTAAACATGATACTATCTTATAATTAGAGGTGGCTAGCAGCGGGGTCAACGCGCCTCTCAACAACTATTGACACAATACATATACTGTAGGAGTTACGGCGTCCCAGTATATCGCATATAGCGAGATCTCATGCAGATTACCACATTACCGGCATGACCACATTACCTGCACCCACCTTATATACTTTAATTACACATATGACGTGTGTATACCAATAAATGCTCTTTAAAGATGAAAAGTAATATAAAAAAGTTTTTGTAACTTACGTAGTTTGAACCAACGGTAAAATATTTAGTCAAGGATAACATACCTGAAACAAAAAGAAAGCAAGATTTTTAATTTTCAGTGTAGAAAAATCACGTAATCATGATTTTATATGATAAAAATACTTGTATACTACAAGTACCATACTTGTAAATAAAGTACATTAGTTTTGTAAAAAATATTTCTTTTAAGTTTCATATGACAAAGATTCAGAATTATTCGAAGATACCATGTCTGAGATAGAAAATATTATAAAATATGGAATTTAAACAATGTAAAGATATATTTTCCAATTATTATAATTACCCATCACCAAATAAGATACACCTTACTAAGTAGACAACATCGATACACGCTAAAGCATCCCTTTCAAGACCTTCGATATTTGAATAATTGACGGCATAACTCGCAGTGAAACGAGTCGAGAACGTGCAAACACCAGGTTTCGGCTCTTCGGCTCCATTCGTATTCTTTTTCCCCCGCGTCCCTTCAAATACACGGTCGACAGACCGCGTCACTTTTTTTTTCGCATCCCCGTTAAAGAGAATCGCGCGATTTATTATTTACGAGAACGACGGATCTCCCCGGGCCGCGTTTCGCCCGGTGTTTTAATGAAAGACAAACATAATCAATCCCTGCGCGCGCGCGCCCTCGGTAACAGGGAATATTATATCGCGCCCGCGCGTAATTTCCACGCCGCGGGCTATTTCGCCGTCGTCGTCGTTTCTCCTCTCTAACGCGCGGCTTTCACCCTCGTCCCTTTGTCGCCGCGAGTTTATTTATCGGTCTCGTCGATTTCGTTCATATTTTTGGGGATTTTAGTGCCGTTTTAACGGTTCGCGACGCATATAGGGACGGACGGTGCGGTGCTTGAGGTCACATTTTATTTTTAATTTACTTCACGCGGTGCGGTTAAATGTTTTTGTTATTTTTGCTGTTAGGGGGGGGGGGGGGCAAGTAAATAAATAAAGTTTAAAAGATTTTTAAATTCATTTTATTAGGATCTAAATTTTGATGATAAAATGTGATAGCCCTTTAACGTTGAAGTGACACTTTTTTCTTGATGCTTACTGTAGACAAAAAGGCTACTGAATATCAAGAAAAAATGCCCATCTCGACGTTAAAGCATTAATAAATTTCAAAGAGTAATATAAATAATAAAAATTCATAGTGCATTGCAATATATAAGGTGGCTGTACCTAATATGGTACATGCTCATAATATGGCCAACCACAGCTATCCTAGCTATTATGCAATTTAGCCGGTAAATAGCTAATGCATTATGTGTATGATGTCAATAGAAGCTATTGTTCCGGCACAAAGCAGGATTCACGAGAGGAGAAATTATTAATTCAATCACAGTTTAAACTTTCAAAATTATATTTATTCAAATGCCTAGCCGATATATTCCTATGACGCATTTATGCTAAAAAGCCGATGCTTTCCCTAATAGCACTGCCTCGTTGTTGTCAAGAGCGGAAACTTTGGCCCATTCTTTTACGACCTTCTTTCGGGAAATGAACTTGAGACAAAGAACTCATGCTCAACCCTTACGCGTAGCCGATTACATTTGGTTCTCTTTCTTTCATAACGCTGTAGTTAATACATTGCATCACTTTAGCACTGCATATTTATTTATTATCAATTTAACATTATTATATTCGCCGTCAATTTTATTTTACAATAATTATCATTATTTCTGTCAGTAACAGTTATATTTCATGGAAAAATTTTGTCACGGAAACAAATGGGGACCAATTTGCAGTATAGTTTGTCTTAAGTCAATTCGTCGCTATTATTTTGAACAAGATATTATATTTACTGAGATACTAAATAATAAAGTTGGTTCAAGCCGAAACTGCCCTGGATATTACTACGTATCGTCAGCGTTTCAGTAGTATATTTTATTTTATCATACGGCTATATGCCGGTATATTATAAGAGAATATGTGCCTACACACTCATTCTACCGAATTACGTAATCGAAAACATACAAAATATTTGTATGTAATAACCACCGTTAGAATTTTTTAAACTTTTCAATTTATACGTTATTTATGCTCTCAAAAATATGCTTAGATTTTACTACGACCGACAAAGATGGTTGTATTTACACATGTAATGGATGTTTAAACATTATTTGAATTGATGAAATGTATTACTTTTAACATTTATCTATATCTTTTCAATATTTTTAACCCTTTCCGATACATATATATATTTGTTTTTTATTAGTGATTGAAGAATCAAACATAACAACGGGTCATATTAGGTACAAGTGAAGGTAGAAGTGCCCTACACGCATATTTTGAATTTAAAAAAATATTTTTTGTTAGTTTTTATCGAGGTTTTTATGCTATATTTTGATATCCAATCAGCCTGAAAAAAATATTCATATTATTCAAACTATAGTAATTGCTCAAAGCTTAGGTAGTCCATATTAGGTACCCTGACCTTATTACATAAAAATATTAAAATATTATTTATAATTTGACATGGTATAAATCGTACCTGTTATAAAGCTAATATATTACTGAATGTTTTAACGATAGTTGAATATTTCATTATAAGTAATTTTATAATTTTTTTAAACCTATTTGTACATTCGATCAAAATTGAATGTTTTAATTACTAATTATGTACAGAATAATTTAAAGAATATTCAAAAATATTTTACGCATGAATTAGTATAAAATATATTTATAAAATATATCGTTGTTGCTTTTCAAATATTGTTTTATTTTCCAGAATTTTAGTTTTCTGATAATATTCTATTTTATGAGTAACTTCATTTGCCAATAAAAGTTTACTGATATACTATTTTTTATTTATAATGGAAACTTACAATAATGGCTAATGAAAACCTTTTGTTACAAAATGCGTAACTATCTTGTATAAATTATTCGATAAAAAAGCAATCAAGAGGTTAACTCTCAAATAACATCTTGGCCTTTTCTAAAGATTACCTTCAACAAAAATTTAATCAAATATTGTAAAGTCATGCAAAGTTTATCTTAGTTTTGCATATAATCCATTGAATTTAAATAAAACATTAATATTCTTATTAAAATTGAAACTTTGAAAAAACCCAAGACAAATGTTTAGCAGCGCTATCTCATCCACAAATTAAAAAAATAAGGAAGAAAAAACACATTGCTCAATAACTTCGCCGGCGGTACGCTCCATCACTTTTTCTCCTCGAACTTCGATCGCTCCCCATCGTATCTCCTCTGTTTTCGTTTCATTACAACCTGCAGATCTGCCGCAGTGCTCTATATACTCCACTGTAGTTCGACTTCCCGCCGGAGCTCGCGAGTCGAGCTGTGCTAATTATCGCGACAAAAAGCCCCGCGTCGCGCGGATAATTGAGGCTTTTTTCCCTTTATACATACGTCACGCTTTCTTGATATATACGCACTTACGCGTGCTCGTATCGTCGAATGATTTTATTATCATTTTATTGTCATTCGTACGTTATAATTCGAGCTTTAATTTCGCGCGATTACGGATTGCGTATTATTAATCAAAATAACGTTGCTAGTCGTTCGTGAATAAACATTCTTCTTCAGCGTATTTCGAGAATTCGCGTTGTTTTAACCCACATTGTTATTCAAAATAATGCAATGATTTTATCGAAAAATATGCGTTATTCGTGAATTATCGTCGTATTAAAGTTTGTGATTTAAACGTTAATTTAACAAATTTTATTCAGTGCGATGAGAAAAAAACGTTTGTTATTAATCCTTTAATGCCGAGATATATCTATTTATCTAATCTGTCTATTTTTATTTTCAGAAAGCTTTTTCTTTTATTTTAGACAGTATCGACATTTAATACTCTTATTAAACCCGTGAAACTACGATTTCCCCCTAAAATTCCTATATCTATATAGAAGAGCTATATGAGAATAATAACTCTATACGTAACTGAAAAGAAACATTCATTTAATTCAGTTAGCGCAAACAATATTCTTCATTGATCTCCAGTTAACGCAACTCTAAATCCGCTAAAAACAGCACAAAGCAGATTCACCGTGCGTGTCGCGCATTTTCCGCATCGATTCGCGTGCACTTCTTATTAATTAACGGCATCAAACGCACTGCCATGCCGCCCCGGTCTAATGAACTTAATCTTTGCGCGCGCGTATATCCGAGATGACGTTCGTTAGGATAGTCGTCGTCGTCGGCGGCTGCTGACGAGGTCGGGTATAATGCATGTTTGTGTATGCGTGTATGTGCAAGCGCGTTAGTTTCGGAATGTTGATGCAGTGCCGGTGCCGTCGCGTTTCCAATTGCAGATTTAGCGCGGGACAAGCACGCCGAAAAGTACTTGGTCAAAACAGCGAAAAAAATGGCTGGATCAGCTATTAGCCGCTGTTAGTGTCGACACAACGATTCGCATTTGCTGGAATACCGAAATCTTGACGCTAAGCCTAGCAGCTAAAAATTCGGCTAATACAGCGACTGAACATGGTTATTTTAACGAAGAAAAATAAACGTTTAGCTAACAAAAATAGCTAAATTATGAAAGAACGCAATAAATCTTTTGTATAAATAAATTCATTTCAAATTGTATAGAGTTATTTTAACCGATTAGTTGACAATTAAAGAAGTTTGCATGTACATAATATAATAAAGGTATTAAAGTTAATTAATAATAATTTTTCATTTATATTAAGTTTTGGCATGGTGCGTTTCTTACACATAAGAATTATACACGTAATTATTGTACACAATTTAGCATTGGTCAAATTATATATAGATATATTTGACCAATGCTAAATTGTGCACAATAATTACGTGTACAATTATTATGTGTAAGAAACGCACTATGCCTAAGTTTTAAATAAGAACAAAATATATATCAATTAAAATACAATTCGTAGGGTTAGTAAGATAGTTATCGCTGGTGATGTGCCAGTTATTGAATGATTTTAACAAAAATTTACCAGTTAAAGATAGATTAGATTCGGGATCATACTCAGTTCCTTTTGTAGTATCTGACAGTATACCGTCCTTAGTTTTTAACCTACATGAATAAGTTAGTTGAATTTTGTTCGCCACTGAGTACAATAAATTTATACGACTCACTGTCGCAGTAACGCGTTTTTTTATGTCTTTGTTTTGCTTCGAAGCGAAAACATGACTATTGAGCGAATGGCTCTGACATTTCAAAAATTGTTTTATAGTGCAATAAATTATGCATTTTTGGTTTTAATGTTCTGTTAGTTAATTTAATAAATAGTTCATTATGCTCTGTAACTAAAAGACTAAACTTTTGTCCAATGTTTTTGGAGAGTTCTTTAGCTAAAATGATATCTAAAATTTATCTAAGAAGAATGTATAATTGCCAGTACTCATCATTGATTGGTATAAAATCCCCTATAATCAAAGAAAATGTTCGCACGAAGCAGATCGTCTCTGAGGCAGTCATTTTAAGTTTTCCATTTTTATATACAATTTTTCTATACTATCAGGTTTATTACGGTATAAGGGACCATAATCGAACATACTCATTCAGTAATTTAAAATTTCTAATGAAAAAGCTTTACTTCATAAACATAGTGGTTAATAATTTCAACCATATCGAAATTGCATACTCCTTCAATGACGTCATGCATTGAGTCAACGAAATTATTTTGAATTACATGAAAGGAAAGTATATCGTTAAATTCGCATTCTTGTGTATCTTTTTTTGGTGTTTTGAAGAAGCGACAAAAATAGGTTGTAGAAAAGCTCTCAACAAACCCAAAAATTGAATTGATGCCTAAATTGTCGCACAAGATCAAAGAAACAACGAAGTAAATTCGTACTTTACTATTGTCAACATTAATCTCTAACCCGGTTTTTTCTAAATAAGTCAATTCTTGAATGATAGGTTTAAACGCAGCTCTGTTACCAAATTTCTTTTTAAAAATAGTAGGAAATAGCGCTACCAGAAAGATATTTTTTAACCATGATTGGCATTCGGGAGGTAAACACGGAATTGTAGCATATACTGCTTTAAGTTTACTTGAATGTGGCCTTAATGCGTTATTAGACTCTATATCGTCATAATCAATATAAATGGGCAAGACTAAATCAGCTTTATTATAGTTTTTTAATATTTCACTCCATTGTTTAGTTTGTATTATATTGGAAATTTTTACAGAATCTGCATCTAAAGATCGCATATATGATTTTATATTATTTAGAGCATTGGGTATTTCTAAAAATGATTTTAACGTAAATCTAAGAGGTACAAATGATCCATAAACTGACATCATTTGGGCTCGAACTTGCCTCTTTATTTTGACACATTTAAATTCGTAACCAATTTTATATGATATTGGTTCTACATAAGTTTCAGCATAACGTTGGCTGATTTATCGACTTTTTCAGTAGCAACCATGTATCGCTGTTCTAGACGGAAGATTTCGGTAATTTAACTCATGTATTGTGCTGAACGAGCTGAACTACTTTTAGCAATGTCTTTTAGCTAGTATACCCAAGATTACGTCTGTTATTTCAGCAAAGACAGTCGCTGATACAGCGAACAATTTGTAAATTCCAGCGATAATACTTTCAGCGCATATCGATCTGCTGTCCCACCAATATCTTTTTTATCCGTGAGAAGATTTCGTCGTTAAGCACGTTGTTAAGAAGAACCTTTTGACTGGGATGACATTTTATGATTATTTAGGCGAGCTTGATTTTTTTTGTATGATTATTTACTCGTTTATTCTTGCTTGTGTTTGAGTTACAAACCATCATGCGAAAATGAAAAATGAAGATAGCTCTTAAGTGATTAATTAATACTATACATATTAATTTAGTTTAGTAAGATTTTAGAAATTTAGTAAATATATATATATTTATTTATATATATTTATTCTGATATACAGAATAAATTTAACAGTTTAAAAACTGAATTTTATAAAATAAATCTAAAAACGGGTATGTACAACAATGCGTTTTATATACGTATATTAAATATTGTATATTATATATTAACATACTTATTTAATTCCTGCATTATTATTTAGGTATTACAATAAATAAATCCCATTATTACGTTGTACACTGAATGATTGAAGCTCGATTAAAGACATATTCTTCGAAAATCGTTATGCATTCACAGATCTATTATTCATCGACAAGCGATGATGAGCCGGCATCGATTTGGCTTATTTAGATTAATCCGGATTGGCCATTACATCGTCAGCGTCAATTACCATGAAAACATTCACTGTGAATTTCGAAGTGATTGTCGATACAGGCTTACTTAGATTTACCATATTGCATTAATGACAACTGTTGAAAAAAATATTTTATTTTTGTAATACGAAACAGAATTTGTTCATTTATTTTGTTAATGTTCAATCAATCGATTTTATTGTTCTCTTGTGGTATTATATGATATTTATATAACAGATAAGCATTATAAGGTATAACAGTAACTACTAAATGTCAATGTCATAAGAGTTAATGTATATACAGCGTATGGCTTTACTTAAAGATTAATTTAATTTTAATTCGAAATTAATCGTTTCATTTTTTTACAGGTTCAATTTAATTACAAGTGAGATGAATATTAAAAAATAAAATAAAAAATGAAGCTTTTGTAATTAATATTTGGTGTGCTTTTTATTACAAAACTAAATTGATAGAGCACTTCTCTTGTCAAAGGATCGCAATTTCAAAATATCAAGCAAAAGGCTACACAGTTACGTAGTCGGGTATTGTGTGATGAAATTCCGAAATACGGTTAAAAGAAATTAAGCCTTTGATGATATTGACAGGTTTGCCACATATTGTTAAATAACGGGTTAACAAAAAAACATTGGATTTTTGGGTTATACAATATAGGTTGTTACTTTTTTCATTTAATTAATATTGGACGCAACCTCGACATTTTAATTACACACTTTATTTTTATTAAAATTTTTTCAAAACACATATTTTTTGAATACCGAGCTCAAAATTAATCTGTTTTCCAGTCTATATTATTTAATAACTTTTTATACGTGCAGTGAACGTCGTTTAATTTATTTTATTCGTAATCTCTTTGAGCAGATTTTTAAAAATCACGTTATTGATTTATTATAATAATAAGATTTATTATCAAAACAAAATATGAATTAAATTTATAAGTATAAGAAGACATTCTACCAATTTAATAAATTGTTATCTAAATAACGTAGTATTGCCATTTTCTCTGCAAAATACAGCTCCTCATTATATACAAATATTATTCTTTTCATTCATTACTTAATGTCCATTCAATGCATGCGCAATTTTACGGATAGAACGCTTGAGAATGTGACCTGCTTCTTTATATCGCGTTTTGCTTGCACACACAGCAACCCCCGCACAGTATGTGCAATTTACAATTCGCTAATGAATAAATGCATTCTCGGAATACACACGGGCGTTGACTTTTAATTACTGCGATTGACTTGTTAAAACTTAACTGACTTTAGCGTCTGTGTACTTCATTTATACAGGCGAAAGCTCAAGTTATGCCGAGGTGCTGAAGTTGGCTGCTGAAATTTGCTGATGCAGTATGCGCAATTTTAGGCCAAGGAATGGAGTTATACGTCAGACGTAGTATATTTGAATATTTTCTTACCAAAAGATTTTAGAATATATATTTATTTTAAGTTATAATATTCATACTTAATTTAGAATCATACTTTATACATACTTTGTTCATTTATTCATACTTAATTTACTTAATTTAGTTTTATGAATCTGTAGAAGAACAATTTTTGCTTTTATTATTGAAGAATACATTATACATATATAAGCGTAAATATACTTTTCTGGAAACTTTTCATAAGAAAATTATAAAAGGATGAAATAAATAAATTTAAAATGAATGTAGCAGGTAGAGTGAACAAATTTTTTGACATTTATTTATACGCATAAAAGTGGATTTGAAAAATTCTTTGTTCGTTCTATTTTAAATTAGATTCGCTATGGCATGACCTACATCGAAAAGGCTTGGTCAATGTAATTTTCTTATATACTTTATTTTATTTTGTTTATTTGACGTAAAGCAATACGTTCCTCGGTTAAATTTATCAACGGTGCATTAAAACTCATATTTTAGAAATGAAACAAATAAATTTAAAATAAATGATATTTTATTCTACTTAATCTGCATATTCCATATTAACCCACGCTCCAACGAAAAATTTGATAAATCCAACGTTTTTACTTCGATTGTCGTAAATATTTATATATAAGGATTTTAGGATTTCTCATCACGAATAGCAAGTCTAAATTTTGAAATCCAAAATGTCGGATCTAATATAGCGTCATACATTACTGTATATTGGTCATATAAGGTCCGCCATTTTGAATTTTGGTATTTGGGCTACAGATTTGCAAACAGCGATCTCGAAAACGTCTGTGTAGCAATTTTTAGGTAAAAAATGAAATGTACTAAAAGTGTCCGATTTATGTCCCCCTAAATATTTACGTTAAGTCGGTCGTATTAAAGCCGACATTTTGAGTTTCATAATTAGAACTACAGATTCGTAATCAGCTCCCCTAAAAATCCCCGTAAATAATTTTTTTACAATAATTATCGAGGTTAAAACGTTGGATTTATTAAATATTTTTGTTGGAGTGATTGATTCACCCCAATTGGTAAACAATGTAACACAATCGAGCAGTTGAGAGATCTTCGTAACACAATAATTATACGCGCATCACTCTAAAACCATCACGCAGAAATACGCAAAAGTTTTCTACGCCGGTAGGGCTTAGAGGGTCAGAGAGTGGGTATGACAGAGTGTGGGAGCATAAGGAGAAAAAGAGGAAGGAGTGAAATAATAGGGATGATATCAACGTCATGATAAATATAAATATCGTCAAGCAGAAATACGAGAGTAATTACTACGACCTAGTACTTAAAGGGTCCTCGAGGGAGGAATGATGGGGTGGGAGCGTAAAGAGAAAAAGGGAAAACTAATGGAAAGTGAGGAAAATATAATATAATATAAAGACTTTGAGGGAAACACAGAACAAGCAAATGCGACCTTGTCTTTACAATACATAAATGATTGCAAAATGCTCAAAAATGTTTGCGAACCCATTGATGTAGTAATGACATTAACATTTCGGCGGGCAATAGGTTCCTCTAAGTCACTCGCAGTAATAATAAAACATAGAGCAGAACGGGGTATTTCCGGTCACCTAAGCAAACGTGCTTGTTATTTCCATTTTCAAATTGTTTTTTTTTTAACTTTTAATAATTATTATGTTAGTTCAAACCATTGGCATTAAACATTTCTTATTGGTTTAATATAAGAATTTAAGATATCGAAGCTATTAGTCGAAATAAAAAAAAACATTTTGACCGGATTTACCCCACATCAAAGGGTAATACAGGTCAGCCTTGGTACAATTCTGGTCACTATTAAAAAGTTACTTTTATAGGTGAAAAATTTCTTTAAATCAATTATATGAACCTTCATATGTTCCGTCGCATTATTATTCGCACTTACACCGTGAAATATGCAATAACATAACCACTGTTCAATCAAAAACACTTAAGAAAAGTTGCCCTACCTGAGAGCGCAGCGCAACGTTTTCTTAGCCTTACTTACATTGTGACCGGGATTACCCCAATTCTGCTTAGTAATTTAAATTGAAATGACAAAAAAGCAATAGGTTTATACTCTTTTTTATTCACTACTTCGTATTCTTAGATTGTTCAGATTAATAATGTTGCAAAAAATAACTGCATAAAGTAACAAATAATATGCATAAAAGCTTATTTTATACACTAGATTTCTTATAAGAAATATAGGCCTAAACATTGATTGTGTATAATTCTTTAATAAAACTGAATAGAAGGTTGTTTGGACATTAGATTAATTGCATTTTATGTTGCGTTTAATATACTATTCGAATTATTACCTCAAAATGTTTAGATTATTAAAAATTACCCTGGCATTACCCCGTTCCCCCGTAAACGATAAAAAATAATTTCAAATTGAAGATTCAAGTATAATCCAAGCGCGGACGGTCGCGCGGCGGCACACCCGAGCGGAAAACAATTTACTCGGGGATAGCCGCGCGCGAGCGGCTCTTTTCCCAGGTGGCGCCGAGAATTTTCGCCGCACGGCTGACCGGCCCGAAGGTAATTTCTTCCTGCCCCCGCGACGCGACGGACGTGCGCGTCAGTGGGACGAGGCGGCAAAAGAGAGCTGCGAGGAATCGAAGGCAGAGGGATTTTATCTTTTGACGGCAGGGGCGAGGATGCGAGATCGAATGCTGGAGCGAGTTCAAGCTTATACTTGCATGCGATGCAGCGATAATGATTGATAATTTTAAGGATATTTTTGGTTTTTGGAATGAGATGCATCGAATTTAAGAACATTTTGGTGCTTACGTTCAGAGTTGTTGAAAAGTTTATTGTATTAAGTAAAGTAAGATTTATTGTTCTTTTATATCTTATGAATATCTTTCTTTATATTAACTAAAAACATTTTTTTAGTCTGCCATATTTTTTTATTAACCGACTTCGTTTTTTGACTAGATTTCTGGTAATGAGTAACGAGTTAAATATGAAGCAAACCAGTGTTTTCATTACTTGAATCACATTGTATCTGCAAAATTTCATCAAGAACCACGAATGCGTTCGAGAATTATGGTACACTTTATTATAGTTTCTGTAAATAAAGAACAAAAATGAGTCTCACTAAAAACACACACAATACGTGCCTACGTGCAAGAATTACCTTAAGAATGAAAAATAGTTTAGAAATTTACTCAAAAATGAAACATGTAAATTCATTTGTTTCTTTGTGTAGTCGCTATTTATCTTCTAATGAACTTACTTTTTCAATTCAAAATGTTAGCGAACATTTTACTTCGAAAAAAATCTACATAGAAATATCAATATTATCTATAAGCAACTTAAATTACCAGAAATAGAATAACACTTACAAACTTCATATTTCATTAGAATGTGCCTTACACCAAATTCTGAATTGACGGTAGTACAGTTTTAACATGACTTTTTTATATCACATTTCACTAGATTATAGCATACTTTATTTGTAAACTTTTTGAATTTTTGCAAAATATCCACATTTAAAGACGATATAGCGCTTCGAAAATCCTCGTGACGTCAGACCGTAGACGCGGCCCCTTTGAAGTAACTACGATCTGACGACATTCAAAGGAACGTAAATAAGCTATAACTTTCTTGAATTCAACTTTTTTGAAAGAAATTCAAACAGAATTTCAAATTGGCTTCGATTCTCTACCCGTATCGTAGACACCGCCGAATAAAGAAAATTTATGTCAAAACCCAAATTTTCGTTTAATTCTCAACAATAAGAAAATACCCGTACTTCCAGCTGTTATATTGAATTAAAACGATAACGCGGAGTAGACTATCTCAAAATTCAAAATTATACAAAAATATTTTGTGTCCCCAATGATCGTAAACATATAACAACTGCACTTAATAATCACCCATCGGCACCAGCACCGGAATTTTTCACGCTAAATACCCTTTTTCATCCTCACCCAGACTGTTGAACCATCCCCCCTCCTACTCTACCTCCAGCCTGCGCCACATCTCGCGGCTCGGGTCTATCCCACTTGACACGATTACTCATCAAAGGTCTTTTCCGCGTCGCGCTCCCGCCGACTAATGGATCTTAGATGCCGGGGCTCGCGATAAGCCGGGTGCGCGCGGCGCGTTCTCACGGCTCGCCAAGCTCGAAAAGAGAACGAGAGTGTATAGGTAGGGTACGTACGCGCGCGGCCTTTTCCTCTCTTTTACGCGACTCGCCGAGATTTCGCGTTCGTGGCTTTTCGCTCCCTTGCCCTGCGAGCGAGAGAGAGAGAGAAATAGAGAGAGACGGAGATAAGCGATATTGATAGCGGGTTTATTTGTGGAATGATTGGTGCTGATAGCTGGTTTTTTTCGTTCTTTTGCTTAGAGTATTAAGAGGAAAGTGAGATATCTTTATATTTGTACTAGATAAAAGACACAAAAGAATGTAAAAGTAGGCGGAAAAGCTTCAATTTGAGACTTGCAATGTGTTAAATTATGAATTTGTTATAAAGTTGTTAACGATCACAGGTAGTGACAAAAAGATGTGGAAATTGATGGATTCGTAAAGATTAAAAGAGCCTTTTTTATTATAATCGTTAGTAACATGTGGACAAATATTTTTAAATGTTTAAACTCTCTAAATTTGAAATAGTGAGTTCTCAATACGAAGCAGAGACTTTTCACTATTTCAAATTGAAAGAGACGTTTTAAATTAAAGTTCTACCATCTACTTTTATATTCTTTTAGGTAATTTTTGTAGTGTAAATACTGCATAGTTATAATGGAAAGAATTGTGTACTTTCTTTTACCAGACTAATGGGTATTTGGAATAAAATCATATAAATTCATTATTGTAAACAAAGGCCTATTAATCAAAACTATACTCATTAAAATCCGTTTTCTGGAGGTTTAACACTCTCCTTGACAGTTTTTTTCTTTCTTATTTACGATTTTCAATTTCATAATTTTCTCCTATTTATATTTTGATACAACGATAATATAGCGTTGCTTATTAAGTTTAATCAATTATAAAATATTGTACTATTATAATTATAAAAAGAATTTGTTAAAAATTGATTGTCTCATTGAACATCTCATTCTGTATTTATGGTCTGTAAAGATAAGATTAATAATTCATACCTATAAGAGAAAGAAATTGTAGTTAGATACCTGGAATACAAGGAAAGTTGATAATATCAAATATCAAATATCAACATATACCTAATATAAACATTAAAAGCTTTTGTCCTGAAAGTTTTTTCTCGTGAAGGAACAATCTAAGGTAAACTTGAAAAATATTAGCTATCATCGTCTATAGAATAATTCATCAATTTGACGGAAAAGCATGCTATCTTCTATGCTTATTATACGTAACTGTAGGACAATTATCAAAATATAACTTTACTAGGAATCACAGGTGTGCGATGCGCGCCACAATTTCAATCATTAACGATATCAATATGAATATAAATTGCAGTAAATAGATATTAATATCCATTTTGTATCAAAAATCATTTATAAACATTATTTATAATATACAGATATTGATTATGCATGTTATACTAAAGTTTTAATATAAGATTTTATCATATTTCCTTACTTGATTTATTTTGAGCTAACCGTTTTAAATAAATTTACAATTTAATAGTTGATTTTCTAAAAATGATTCCCACTTTGTTTTCCACTGTCCATCGTAATTATGCTTTTTACGTGTACAGTAATATTAAAGATAAAAATAAAAATAAATATTAAGGATAAGTGGATAGAGGGCTGTATGGATAATAGGATACCTAGATAGAAGTGCATTCATAATAGAGTGCGTGAATAGCTGTGTGCTTGGTAGCATGGTCGATGTGCATAAATATAATTACAAATAAAACTAGTGATCGTTTTTTATAGAGTACGCATTCTCTTTCTCTCTCTCGCTTCATTTCATCCTACTCGATAACTATGCCAGAGTACATGCGATTCCATACGCTCTCTCTTTCTTCCCCTTTTTACTTCCCTCCATGACCACCACAAACCCTTCCCCTCCCTCTCCTCATTCCACCCACCTCATCCATTCACCCTATTCCTCCTATGTTTACGGTATTTCCTGTCTTCCGTTCAAAAACCTTCCATTCTCTCTTTCTTTCTCTTCGAATATATATATATATATATATATATATATATATATATATATATATATATATATATATATATATATATATATATATATTTTTTTTTTTATTTTTATCTTTTTATTTACTACACCATACGTGTATTTGACAATATTTTTTATTTCCACGCTCCTTCACCCCCCCAATCACTCACCACACTCCATCTAAGTATATTTTCTTCATTCTCTTACGCTTTCGGATTTTCCTGACCCCTTCATTTTATTCCTCCATTGACTACATCGTAGAAAATGAAGAGTTAATTTGCATCTTAAATATAGTGAATACAATCATTCTTTTACTTAAGGATTCATAATTTAACGATCACAGAAAGCAAATCAAGGGGTATAGAAAAAAGTAAGTAAAAAAACGAGAGTTAAAAATTGGCATAGTGCGTTTCTTACACATAAGAATTGTACACGTAATTATTGTGCACAATTTAGCATTGGTTAAATATATCTATATATAATTTGACCAATGCTAAATTGTATACAATAATTACGTGTATAATTCTTATGTGTAAGAAACGCGCTATGCTTAAAAATATAACAACGAGTTCAATTTTACATTATTGTATTTTAGGTTTGCAATAGATTTGAAAGATTTTTCAAGTAAAAAAATTATTGAAATGCAAATGATAACAATAATTTGCTACAACATATTACAGTTTAAAAATTAAAATTCTACTAAACGTAAGAACAATAATATGCGATAATACGATAAACGCATTAAAAATTTGTAAAAAATTACCACAAAATTCAATTTTATCATAATAATTAATTCAATAACATTTTTCATAAGTTTCCAAGTAGAGTTCACGACCCCCGTGAAGAAAAACGCCGAACTGCTTACCAAAAGTAAAGTAATAAAATGAATAGTTCCTAAAATATCAAAAAGAATTCCAAAAAAAAAACCACTTAAATTTTCCAATAATTTGAAAGCTAGCCTCCTCCATCCCCATTCAAGCCCTCGGTAAAAATCCCTGAAAAACGATAACTTTCGAGCCACAAAACGGCGAGTTCCGAGCGGCGCGCCCGACCCCTTTAAAAAGACGCCTGACCCATAAAAGGTCCGCGAGCTTGCGCGCGTTCATTAAAAGCCTTCAAAAGTTATTCGGGATCGCCGTACGCGCGCGAGAGCCATTAGATTCTCTCTCCTCTGATCCTTCGGGGGCAGGCAGCGGCGCGCAAAGTGACTAAAGTGCCGCTCTCGGAGGCTTTTCACCGCGGGGGTGTCCCTTTCCCTCGGCGAGGGAAACTTGAACGCCGCCACCGCCGCCGATCCCTCGGCAAATTAAGGGACTCCACGCGAGTGCGACGACGTCGTCGACGTCCCATTACCGGATACTTCGTGCCGGGAATGCCCGCGAAATTTCGAACGGTAGCGAGTGCGGTACATGCTGGATCGTTCTTTCTCTCTTTCTTTTTTTTTTAATTTCGAGGGGTATGTTTGTTGGGGTGTGGAGAGGCGGAAACCGAGGTGAATTGGCCTTTTAACCGTTTGAGAGCGAAGTGGATTTTGCTGGAGTGCCATTAGGATTTCGTTAATTTGCGTTGGCTGTTTGACTGGTTTAAAAATAAGATAGAATAGGAATTTTCAGATGATAGGTTGGAAATTGTTGAAATAACGCTAACGTATACTAGTTGTTGGTATTATTTTTTATAAGACTGTAAAATAATAATTACTGAAAATAATAAAAACTATACGGAAGAGTGCAAAATTTATTTTTTGATCGGTAATCGTGTAGTTCGTAAAGAGATTAAGCTGGTGCATATTTATTATTTGTTTTTTAATAAGAAAATCCAATTTACGAATGGTATAGATTAAATGGTTGAAGATTAAAGGTCCTCTGAGTGATATCGAACCATTTTTAAAGTTTGTCCTACATCTTTTTCAATTTTGAAGTTATCGTAAAAATTTCAAAAGCTTACGTGGGAATTAGGACTCAGAATTAAAAAATTCATTAGGTCCGTAATGTAGAATATGAAAAAATAAAGTTACAGTCGTTTAAAGTTTACAGATTTTCGATATATATATATATATATATATATATATATATATATATATATATATATATATATATATATATATATATATATATATATATTATATATATATATATATTTATATATATATATAGAGAGAGATATACTGCAATGTTATATGACGTCACGAACATATATGTGTTCGTGACGTCACGAGTATTTAAAGAGCTGCAGCTCTTTTAAATTGCATGTATTAAAAAAAAAGAAAAAATACGTGTCCTTTTTTGATATTGTACATAATGGACCTAATGGATTTTTTCATGCAAAATTCGAATTATAACACGAGCCATTAGAATATAAAAAAAAGGATTTATTGTTAAAAACCAGGATTCTACGTATAATACCATCATAATATGATTTCTTTGTATATGAAAGCCGTTTTTTAAATTAGAAATTTACAAATCTTGTATGCAAGGTACAATTACATAGAAATAACTATTGGGATCCCACATGCGACCTACATGGGGTCCTTATGGATCTCACTCTCACATGTGAGATTATTCAGTAGGGCAGTGATACATGCAAAATGCACCTAAATATAATAAAATAAATTTTTTAATAATATCTTTACGATTAGCATCTTTTCGGTGCTAATTTTGCCACCAAACTCAACATTGGTCTATATTCTTAATTGTCTTTTCGAATAGACAGTAAATTATTCTCTAGCTTTAATACTATGATCAATATATTATTTAACATCTTATTAAATTAAACAAGTATATAACTTTGCTTTTCTCACACTTTCACCTAGCCCATCAGTGTAAACCTTATAAAACCTCAATACCTCCCAAAAACACGAAACACAAACTTAAGCCCTTACACCGCGAAGCCTCATAAATCCAACTATCCAATTTCAAAGCGTCATCCATAAAAAGCTAAAAAAATAACAAACTCAAAAGTCAAATTCCCCCGGCAGCGAGCAGCGATTTTCACGCAGCGCTCCCCACGCGCGCCTCGCTACAGTTAATTAATTATAATCGCTCGGTAGCAATAATGCAAGGTGGAATTTATTGTGGCCGGCGGGCAGCGCGCGCTGTTCCGTTGCCGCCGCCGCTTGTTGGACGCGCGGACGTGCGCGCGGACAAAGGTGACGTGCACACGCGCGGGCTCGGGCATAATGAAATTCCAGTTTGACGGGAGAGAGAGAGAGAGAGAGAGAGAGAGGGAGGCCTCTCTCTTTCTCTCTCGCTGGTTCGCGCGCACGCCGCTTCTATTTTGGCTTTGACGTCTTACAATAAACCCGGAAATCGTTTGAAATGCATTCACCGCTATGCAAAATCCGACCTACTTACGTTTCGCCGGCGATTCGGAAACAATATTGGAATTCCTGCTGCAGGGCTTTGAAATGCACATTTTTAATGCCGCGATTCCACGGTAATTTGCTGCACTGCCGTGTTGCTGGTTATTAGCGTTTAATGAGTTATTTTGAATATTGCGTATTTGTCGGCTGCACGCGTGTTAATTTGGTTTTGGGAAATACTAATTATAATTTAATGTAGATGAAGTTATAAAATTTTGATGGTTTTATTAGTGTGTATCTAAAAAGGTTTTAATATTAATTTTTATGCTTTTTTATGATAAAGAATGTTTCCTTTTCTATCTAAAGAAATTTATTACAGTTATTTTATCAGCTCGATACGCATAATTTTATGACAATTTAGCACCGAATATAATTTTCGTATGACAAATAAATAAAAAAGAAAAAATAAGAATGCGAAAAAGTATAGTATACTTTGAAAAAAAATATTTCTACAAAACGTTTGCGCAGAAAGATTATATATTTATTGCTTACATCATTTTTTGTACGTGCTTATAAGTCTTAATGCGGGAATTACTCGATTGTTAAACTATGCAAGAAAGGTATTCGTATAAGATACCGAAGTATCAAAACCACTTCATTTTGCTTATGTTTGAACTAAATTATGTTTAAAAGATGACTATGTGTATTACATCAATGGATTACTTTTCATGATTTCATTAGACCTGTCCGAAAAATGCTTCCAATAAACTACACCCTCAAACGCGCTTAACCGCAGAAAGACCAAAGTACAAACTTAACAAATAAATTTCATCTCGCAGGCAAATTCCCGACACTCGAGTTCTCTATACGCCAGCAGCTCACACGCGATTATATATCGCTGTAAAATTGGTTATCGAAGCCCCAGCGAAACTTCCTCTAGTGCCAAGAAATTCGCGCGCAAACTCTTCCCTTTTCAGAAAAAAAAAGAAGAAAAAATAGAAGAACCCTGCACAGTGCACATACACACACACGGGCAAAGATATCGGATACTCGGAAGTTCGCGCGCAGTTTCTCCCGGGACTCGTCGTTGCTCCCCGAGCGGTTTTATCGAGAACAAAAGGCGCGCGACGTCGAAATTCGCCGATAAGAAATTTATGTGAAACAGTTAGAAAGCCACGCGGGGCGCGGCGCAACTTTCGCGAGCCGATGTTACGCGATAGTTCGCGGCGTTTTATGTACGTATACCGCGTATAAAGATGTGTGCTATAGCGCGAAGAGTTGGAAGGAGTTGGGGGTAAAGAGAGAAAACAGCTGGGCCGAGAGCATGTGTAATAGCGCGGTGTATAGAGGAGAGCTTTGAAAGTTGGCGCGGCAAGCGCAACGCCGGCCGCGATAATGAATTTTACACCGCGTTCGGGATATAAGCTGCGAAGACAGATTGGATATAAGAGCTGAGGTAAGTGGGAGCGTTCGCTTTATCGGTTACGAGTCGACTTGCGCAAGAGTTGCGGATCGAGGTGTATTGTCCTTCCGTTTTGACCACTGCCATTGACGTGTAATATGGATTTTGGGTTGGTTAAGGTCATTGACATACGTTCGTTAGAAACAAATTAAGCGATTTGTGAATGAGGAAAATGTTTATGCCTGAATTAGTGATGTTTTTACTGAAGGCACTGATGCATATTTAAAGAGTACAGCGCGGTGATGAAAATGTATTTTTTTAAGTATTTATGAACTCTGATAATGTCATTTTTGAAGTATTTATGAACAGTGAAGAGAACTACGATTGTATAACACATTATGAAGGATCAATAACAAAAAAGAAACATGGTGGTTCCATGTGGGTTACATGTAGATCCCAATAAGAGTTTTCACGTAGCTTTCTGCTGGAAAACCATATGGGTACCATGTGAAAGCGATATGGTATTAAAAAATGAACGAATTATTTATATGAGTCCTAGAATGGATTCCACATGGTTTTCACATGGAGTAATATTTTTATTCCGCGTAGGATTCGAACAGAGTTACCTTGAAGTTTAGATTCGATAATGAGTCCAAGTTAGTAAAAATGACGATTAACCCAATCATTGAAATTTGGAGTTAAGTAATTAAAAACGCATAGAGTCGTCAACTGAAGACTCTCTACTGTATAAAATTGTTATACATAACTCTAATAATTTGATTTGAAAACCACTTCGAAAAGTGTAAACTCAATTAAATAACTAAACTGTGCATGTCAGGCGCGCTGCGCGCGCCACAATTTTGTTTCGCCATCCCCCCGTCCATATGAAATACAGGAAATATATTTTTTGTACACAATATTTGTATACGCATTTCTTATAATATAAATGAGATGATTGATAATCATGTTATGTAGTTTTAACTTAAGTATTAAACAATATGCTTAAGAGAAAAAGATTAAATGATGATTTTTTAGCTAAATATGTGAATCAAAGGGTCCTCACTTACACAAAAAATAAAAATGATTTTCAGTTGTAAAATAATGTAAAAAATCGCAGGAAATTTAGCACATTTTCTCACTTGATTTATTATCAAGAGTATAAAAGAGACATTTCTGTTTAGCAAACCCCAAATCCGTAAAAGTTACAATCGCTTTAAATCAGAATTTGAATAATTTTCTCTGTAAATAAATGACTATTCAATTATGCAATTTTTTCATATTTTTTATTTGAGAGGAAACCTAGTTTTTTTAGTAGAGATAGGTGGATAGTAAAGTACATGGATAGTAGAGTGTGTGGATAATGGGATGTATGTATAGTAGAGTGTGTGGATAATGGGATGTATGTATAGTAGAGTGTGTGGATAATTGAATGCATGGATAGTGGGGTGCGTGGTAGCACAATCCGTTTGTGTATATATGAAAAGCACTCTGTCATATTATATTTTACTCTCTTTTTCACTCTCCATTCACTTTCTAGCTTTGTTCCTCTAACATTCACGCACGCTCTCACTCAATTATATACGCATTGACTCACTCACAGAATCATTCGCATACGCACTCACTTGCTAGCTTCCTCACGTCCTAACTCATGCACTCACTCAATCATACACTTACACACGCCCTCATTTTTGACCCACTAACGCTTGCACATGTACAATGTACAATACTTACTCATGTATAATCGCATGTACGCACGCACTCACTGTCATATTCGATCACTTCCTCGCATACTTACTCACTAAATCACTCAATCCTTCACTGACGGACTTAGACATGTAATCTCTCATTTACTTATTGGCATGTTTAGTTATTCAAACACTCACTTACTCAACTGCACACTCAATCACGCACACTCGCCCCACCCCTTCTTTTATCCTCTTTATTTTCTCATTAATATACTTTTCCGATTTATTGCCTTAAACGACTATTTCGATAGTCTTACAAATCAAGCATAATAACTACACATACAAATACATGAATATGTATTTAGACATGTATATTATACATAAATGTCTTCGCATTATATTTTATCACTTCCCCCTCTTCCCTTTTTCCTCATTAATATACTTTTTCAATTTATTGCGTTACACGACTTTTTCGGCAGTCGTAAAAATCTAGCATAATAACTACACATACAAATCTAGCATAATAACTACACATAATTATGCATTTAAACATGTCTACTATACATAAGTGCCGCCTACTTTAATTTTATCAGCTCACCCCCTCCCCCTTCCTTATTTTCCCTCTTATTTCTAATTTCACACTTTTCCGATTTATTGCGTTACACGACTTTTTCGATAGTCGTGCAAATCAAGCATAATAACTACACAAACAAACACATAATTATGTATTTAGACATGCGTACTATGCATAACTGTCGCATACTTAAATTTTCTCACCTTACCCCACCTCGCTCCTCCTTATTTCCCCCTTCTTTCTTTTTTGTACTTTTCCGATTTATTGCGTTACAAACAGCCATCACTTTGTTTATATAGAATTAATTACAAACAGAATTATATAGCCGCATTGCGTCAATTAACCAGACTAATCGAGGAATGACGGAACAAAACCATATTCTATTACTATTCGAACTTGACTGTATATTTATTGTGCATTGTAATTTCTTGATAGTTTTCTTATATTTATGACGAATGTTTATAAAAGATAATCAATATTAACATAGTCTTTAAAAGAAATAAAGATCAAAGTTTTATTTCGCAAGTAAAATAAAATTATTCCTGCAAAAAAATAAACGATTCAACTACTAAATTCAAAGCCACAAACTTTTTATCACCTGCTTCGCACCTCGTCAACAATCCCTCGCACCCGTCACTTTTCCGCCCCGCAACACCAACCGTTCGATTAAACGGCCTTCATCGATCCATCGAAACACAACACCGCTCATCAATACATGCCTCTTCACCTCCCCCACTCTCTCTCTCTCTCTCTCTCCAACTCGCAAGTGGCCTCTTTGTTCCGTCAACTTTGGCCAGGCCGGGGATAACAAGGCTCGTAAGTGACGTAGTGCATTTCCCCCCTCTCCCCTACCCGAAACTTTGCCCTGCTGTTGCTGCTGCTGCTGCACCGAAGTAACAACTATCGTCCTAAATCTTGGGCCGCGCGCGCACGTGGTCGAAGTTCGCGGAGGCGGCCGCAGGCTGCTGCGCTTCGCCTCCAACGGCTCCAGTTCCGTGGACTCGAAGCTGAGCGAAGAGTTTCATTATAAAAGGCCAAGTTGCAGCGGGTAGTAGGAGCCTCTGACTTTGCTCGTTTTATCTAGCGAGGGGGGGAAGGGTAGCGGCGGCTCGCCTTAGCGTTAGCAGTTGATTTATCTGTATGGCAAGATTTTACGGCCTGTCGGGGTGTTCTTGGTATTGGTTTGTGGGTTGAATTTATAATGGGTTTTAATGAATCATTTGAGAAGTTTATGGTTAAAATCAAAATATGAGACTTTAAATAAATAAATTAAAATAAAGACATGAGGAAATACAATAAATAATTTGTCATTAAATGATCTTAGAAATGACACA
Organism: Gastracanthus pulcherrimus; assembly: GCA_949152435.1. Taxonomy (NCBI): domain Eukaryota; kingdom Metazoa; phylum Arthropoda; class Insecta; order Hymenoptera; family Pteromalidae; genus Gastracanthus; species Gastracanthus pulcherrimus. Next base: position 27,501,516 of record OX424575.1, read on the forward strand.
TCGTCTGAAATGGAAGCTCTTTTCGTCTATCTGTATTATACTTTGTTTTTTTAATTCTTGCACCCATTCAGAGTCTAATTATTAACATTCTCAACAAACGGGTTAACATATGCGTACACACGCGCGCACACTTCTATAATATACACTCATGTTAATAAACACGCGCGCAGACACATACGCTCATACACTCACATTTCAGTTTGGTAGATATTCTTCATGGATACTGTTAGATATCAGCATAAAGTAGAACTCCTGTAAAGGATAAGTGTGTACCTTTACAAGTAATCGAGTACGATAGGTTTAAATATTATCAAAATGTACCTATATGCTTGAATATTATCAAAATTTGTACGCTAATTTTGAGAATATGCTCTTATACAGAGTGAGTGAAAAGTATGGAAACCCATACATATCTGGAAAGAGAAGCAATTTCGCTGAAAACATTATAGAAAAGTTTCAGGTTTTTAGAGGAGCAACTGAGATGGTCAGGTTTTGGGCTGATGAGTATCAAAATGGAATTACTGATCTAAATGAAAAATGGGGTGGTCTATTCGAAAAAATTGAGTGCGGGTTAGGTATAGCCTAAAATGGACCTTTAATCCAGAATCTCATCAGATCATATTATAGTATTTTTAATTACCTTAAAATTTTTAATGTCTTAGTAAACATTCTTTTCTTTTGAGGAGCACTAGGGTTCCCATATTTTTCACTGACCTTGTAAATAATTCTGATGATTGTTTCTGACTTATTAATCTAGCATTCGACAAGATAACTTTGCAAATCGATCTGAAGATGCAAAAGTAACTTACGAATCTGATAAAAAGACTGTCACATACCTGGGTCATGGATTTCTATGAAACACTGGAAGGTGCATTCTGTGAAATTAACCACCCGTTATTCCCATAAGCCCTTACTTCGAAGAAAGCAGATATTTTACTAATTTTTCCATAATATTTAGCTTCTAATTTAAAGCTTGTTTTCTGTACTGTTGTCACGTTCGATTTTTGAGTTGCCGAATTATTAGAGTTAATAATGGACGTCTAATTTAATACGACATCATGAAAATGTCACTCGGGTGAAAAATTACTGAAAATATCTGCTATCTGCAAAGTAAGCGTACGTAAAAAGAAATAATGGTTGCTTCTTTTAATACTTATAAGAGAAGACCATGGAGTCCGGGTCTTGGATTTTGATGCAACCTTGGGGATCGACTTTTGAAACCTAAAAAATGAAGCACATATATATATATATATATATATATACTATCAACGTTAATGAAATACGTCGTATCCACCGTACAAAGGCCCATTGCATAAAGTTTCATCAAAATCGGTGACCTGGATTCCGTGGCCCCCCGTTGATACGAGGGTAGTTCAATAAGTCTTTAGAATAAAGTATAAAAACAATTTTTTTTGGGTAAATTTTTTTTTATTTTTCAACATAATCTCCTTGGAGCTCTATACACTTGGTCAATCGCTTTTTAAGTTTTTTTAATCCTTCAGAAAAGTGCGTTTTCGGAAGTTTCTCAAAATAAGCACTTACAGAGGCAATGACGTCTTCGTTGTCCGTAAATCTCTGTCCACCGAGCCATTTTTTCAAGTTTGGAAATAAGAAAAAGTCACTGGGGGCTAAATCTGGTGAATACGGTGGGTGTTCGACCAATTCGAATTTTAGTTCTTCAATTTTAGCCATTGAAACGAAGCATGTGTGAACTCGGGCGTTGTCGTGATGAAAGAGAATTTTTTTTCTCGCCAAATGTGGTCGTTTTTTTTAAATTTCTTCTTTCAGCTGCTCTAATAATGATGCATAATACTCACCAGTAATTGTTTTACCCTTTTCCAAGTAGTCAATAAGTATAATTCCACGTGCATCCCAAAAAACTGTAGCCATAACCTTACCAGCTGACTTTACGGTCTTTGCCTTCTTTGGAGCTGGTTCGCCTGTGGAAATCCACTGTTTGGATTGTTCCTTTATCTCAGGAGTGTAGTGGTGTATCCATGTTTCATCCACAGTCACAAATCGACGAAAAAATTCCTCAGGATTCCGACTTATGCGCGCCAAAAGAGCCTCAGAGGCGACCACTCTATTGCGTTTATTCTCAGCTGAGAGCAAACGCGGCACCCATCTTGCCGATAGCTTTTTCATGCCTAATTTTTCATGTAGAATTGAAACAACTGCACCTATAGATATCCTTGTGGCCTCAGCTAACTCACGCACTTTTAATCTTCTATCCTTCAACACCATATCGTGGATTTTATTGACGATTTCGGGAGTAGTTGCTTCTACGGGCCTTCCTGAACGTGGTTCGTCACTTATTGATGTACGACCACGCTTAAATTCATTTACCCAGTTATAAACCGTTGCTAAGGCAGGGGCAGATGTGCCATGAACTGAGTCCAATTAATTTTTTATCTCATATGGAGTTAAACCCTTTAAATGAAAATGTTTACTTACCGCTCTGAACTCGTTTTTTTCCATTTTTCTTAACAAGCAATTTTTTTTTTTCAATTGGTCATAAAAACACGTAAACTCAGAAGATGTGGACTGTGACTGCACCATATATCTAGTCGGGGGTGGTGCTGACTGAAAACAGATGATTTGGAGCGATTCGCGCGCCATCTGTTGGTCATTCTAAAGACTTATTGAACTACCCTCGTAGTATCAAAAAATACCTCCCAGACCCTGGTAGAAAGTTACGAGTACCTAGAATGTCTGGTTAGCTTACTAATTATTAGCCAGATTAATAAGCTATCGATAAGCCAAATTATAGCTAGTATCTGGCTAGAATCTGCTTCAAAGTATGCATTAAGCACGTACGTATTTTGTCTGCAAATCTAACCTATTAATATTTTCTTTCTTCAATTTATTGTTTTTTTAAAATATACATTATTATACTTTATTGAATGTTGAATATAGTATGACGCAAATATAAATATTTTTATCAACAAATAAAAACTTTCAATCAAATAGACTTACGCATATACGTTTGTTTACCAATTATTGTTTTACCAAAAATTCTTAAAATTTACGTTATTCTGTTTCTACTATTGTTTTTAAAGTAACAATAATTATATGACTACATGTTTTACATTATTAATAACATAAATTTCTTTAATAAAGTCACTTCAGATTTACTCAGCGCTTTGATACATTTTGTGTAAATAATACTTTTTAAGTGCACTCGTCATTAAGTAAACAAATAACCTAACCTCCAACACTACTAGACAATGAAGGTACATTTTAAACTTTAATTTAGTAAAATACTCACTGTAATATGATTAAAAGTGCCTATTACTTCGATTTTTATAAAACTGTTATTATTTCCTTTATTAATTAATATATAAATTACTTATTTTATCGACTTTATATTAATTAGAATATTAAGCAGAATCTAGCTAGAAATTAGTTAAAAAGCATGTCGTTTTTAACTGATTTCTAGCTAATTCTTTAACCAGAAATAGAGCAGATTTAGAAACTCTAGCTAATATCAGGCTAGAAACCAGCTTAGATTACTACCAGAGGAGTTTGATAAAAAAATATATGATTTGAAGGTATGATACTCTCTTTGTATCTGCATGATATTTTTTGGTTTTCCAGTGATGTGTCATTGAATGTTCGTCTTCAATTGAATAATTTCACTCTTCTCTTATCAAGATTCGATTCATGGTTGGAACAATTCTTAAGTTCAGCATAAAGGCTGCGTTCTTTGAGCGATGATTCAACTATTATGTCTCTTGAAAATAAATGACAGTTCAACTGATAAGAGTCTACCGAGAAATTACAAGTATTACAAAAAATATGACATCATTCGAACTAACGCCCGTAATCTTTTCTAAAATTTATCAGGCGTCTTCCGTCGGACTTCGACGAATGCGCTGTCATATCAAATCTTGCAATGGCGTGACACAGAAATCTACGACGCAGGTTTTCGGTTTCAGAAGCGCAGATGCTGCATTGCATAGGTCAGCAGTCGAGAGGATTTTCTCAATAGTTATCGATGGTAAGTTTTCTATCCTCGGCGAATCGCCGACGATTTCGAGATGCTATGATTCGTAGCTGTCCTATTATTCGGGAAAACTAATAAATATAGGGATTTCTGGAAGAAATGAGAACGTTTTTCCATTAACAACTTTTCGATTTATATCATAATAACATTTCTATATAAGGTATTCGAAAATCTAATTTTCGTAATTCAGTTTTAAATATCGCAAAATTTAGAAATCTGTACAGTATACAAAAATCTCGACACTACAAGAAATATACAAAATAATAGATGAAAGACACCCCTTTCATACTTTTTTAACAATACATATAATTATACAATTTTTAACAACTTTTAATTTACCAACTTTACACTTGATATTCACACATATATAATTATTCACATATACACACTTGATATACGCACATACATATTATTTAACAACTGTTAACAACATAACAACAACACACACGGTCGATATATTGCAATTTTTAGGGTTTTTAGTTATTTGATATCCTCGTTGAGACAATTGGCAATATCCTAATTTATTTTCTCATTTTCTATTAATATTGACACTTTTTCTTCAAGTTTCTATACATTCTTATAAAACACACTGCTAAACTATCTAATTTTTCACAAGTTCTGTTCACAAATTTTCTTAATATGTGCACTGAGAGAAAAATCAAGGACTTATTCTGTGGGATATTAGTTCCGCGATGAATCCATGTATTTTTCTTGCGATGTATCCTGGTTTTACCTGGATAACCTGCATGATACAGATTAACAGAATGTTTCCAAAGAGCCGCCAGGAATTTTGCCGGCGCTCTTCATGGAATTCTTGTATAATGAAGCGCAGTGATTTGTTTCAGAAGCGATGCGCGGTTCGAATAGCATGTAGGTTATAAATAAGGTGTGTGTTATGCTATAGGGAGTAAATGAAACTATTTTATATTAATTCCAGGCTTCATTTTGTAATAATATTTATCTACATATAAATATAAACAATCAAATTGTCAGCAATTATGAAATTCTATTGATTGTATTTTATGAATATAACTTATTTATTGTTACTATATTTTTTCACATTTTTATAAATATAACAGTTATTTATTGTTTATAATATCTAAATTACAAGACAAAACTCAAAATTATTTGCGAATTGTTTTAATACATTATTTTACTAAGTTATCAATTCTGTGAAATGCTACATAATAACCAACCTAACAATAAAGGTTAGGTTACAAGTTTGGCATATTTTTATAATAATTAATTAAATAAATAAAATATAAATAATTAAAATATAATTATATCACTCAAACCACGAAATTTCAGAGATTTTAAACTGCTGTTAACAACAAATTTGATAAGATTAAATATATATTGTGTGCACACCAACAAGAAGACGAAAATCGCAAGCAGAGCAACCACAACATTCCTGGCGGCTCTTTGGAAAAATTACGTCAAATTATACCATGCAGTTCGTCCTAACAAAATCAGGATATATCGCCACAAAAGGGCTTGGATTCATCGCGTGACTAATATTTCAAGGAATAAGTCCTTGGTATTTCTCTCAGTGTGCTTCAAAAACTAAATTTTTATAACACAGAACTCTTAACACGTGTTCACCGCTGGTGCGAGAAAAGAAAATGATTAGTAATAGGCGCGATAATGTACATGGACCAACGGGTGATGTCGCCTTTTTTTTGTATACTCTTAAAATGCGTGTGCTGCCTAGTAGATGGAAAGAATACTCTAATTGTAATCTATGAGAGCGAGGACGAAATATAATTATATATTTTAGACTTTACCAACATTTTTCTTGATGGCTATATATGAATATAAGAAAAATTATGCACCATTTTGTTTTTATACGTCAAGATTTATGTTTAATAAGCGTATAAAAAATCCAGAAAAAAGTCAATCTTTTCATATTTCTTCCAATATTTTTGTCAAATAAAAATTAATTTCTTCATCAAAACTCGTTAAAATAAAGAAAATTCCACATAATAATTAGTTATAAGTATTTATACCTTAGTATGAGTAATAAAAATATGGAATGATTTTATTAAAAACTTAATCCGGAAAGCACTTTGAAATTTATAAAATATAATGATAAAATAATTTCTAAAAGAAGCAAGAAACTTAGACCAAAAAATTAGATGTCAAAAAATATTTGAATATTAATACATTGATTACTTAAAATGATAGTGATAAAGGGATCATTGTTTCTTTAATATTAATTAGGGTGACTGCATCTGTGCGTGAACACGCATTATTGAATGAATACTTTTTTTAAATGTTAGATCAAACTGTTTCTTATAATTCTGATAAATATTGTGTATACTAACTGACTTCCCTTGATCTTACGCTTAAAAAAATAATCTTTTAACTATTTAAAAGTTTAAAAACTGTTTAAATGAAATTGTCTTGTATTAAGCTTAATTAAAGGTTTGTTCGATGGTGCCTTCACGTAAGATTAAAATAAGACCAGAAAATTGTTAGCTATTAAAATAACTTAAATCAAATCTCTTTAAATCTACATTAATATTTAGTACAGAAAATCATTTAATCAGAACATTGCACATAATATATCCAGCACATCGTTAACCTCTTTATGAAAATTCAGATAAAACTATAATTACAGCAATTTCACGTAGTTCTCATTTTTACGTCATCTCGCAAATTTTTCCCCGTCCATTGTTCCCCCAACCGGATGCGTCTCGAGTACAATTAATTTCACTTAAACATAATCGTCATTTGCGTAATAACTACAATTAAAATTTGCATTATTCCAAATCCAGTAATTCTTCCAAAATTATTACAAGATATCAGTCCCCGTAAAGTATCGCTTCGCGTCGAAACGTAGCCAACGACCGGCACCTGTTTATTTTCTGTCGCACGTCACGGCCAACGTATACAGTTTCAGCGAAAATCCATCCGAGTGCATTACAGCATCGAGTTACGGAAGAATCTCGCGTCGCGAAATCCCGCAAACATCATCGATCCTCCCACATATACGCGCACCTAATAAAATCCTCTCGGAATCAATGTCAAGCATCGCGCCACGTCTCGGGTGTCATCTTTATTGATAGTGCTTTAATTACGCCTCCATTAATCACGCGCTCTTTTCATCCTCGCGGTCATCCGCATCCACGTCCTTATACGTCTTGATAAATGGTCACTTCGGCTCTCCTCCCTTTTCACGGATCCGTAAAAATTCATCCCCAGAGTGCGAGAGAGAGAGAGAGAGAGAGAGAGCGTCATTGTGCTCCGCGAGAGCGGCTATTTCACGGCGCGCTACTCTCGGCTGACACGGAGCTTCTTCTTCGTCGTCGTCGTCTTCTCTCCTTTATTCGCGACTCGTGACTAGGACAGTTTTCGGACCGAGACCTGCTGCGCTTGCTCTTTTCCTGCATGCGATGGCCGTCGTCGTCGTCGTCGTCTCGGCGTCTCACTTTTAAGAAGAATTTCTTTTACAGCGCGCGCGCCGACCGGACAGTTTAGAATTTTTGTTGCAGGTGCAGCAGCTTTTTTTTTAGGAAGTGTTATTGCACGGGGAGCGAGGGAATGTCAGGCTTGCGTTGGTGTAAAAAATGAAGGATTTTGAGGATTTTGTTGTTGTCACTTTTTTGTTAAAGTATATGTTTTCTTGATATATAAAGAAAGCTGTTCAGTCTCTTAAGGTGAGTCTACACTGATTCTTTAATAAAAGATCGAAAAAAAAATTGGTTACTAATAACATATTGAATTTTTTAAATAAAATTCCGGATGTTTAACGATTTTGAACAAATCAGTGTAGACCCGCTTTAAGAGTAGCGGGTACCGAAATTTTGTCAAAATGTCAACAATTTTTTATTGTGAGGAAAATATATGAAAAAAATTTGAGCTGAATATTTTACAATTCAAGAAATTATCAATAATGTTATACTACAGTTCCCATAAAAATTAGATTAGTTGGATAAACTTTATAATAAGTCTTTTTACAAAGTTATTATTTTAAGAATTTTTAAATATTCCTTTCACAAATAAATATTTAGAAAGACACTATTTCATTTCCTCCGAATTCACACCATAAATATCCAGTTAAATTCGTAAGAGTTTTTATTATTAACTGTATGAGAAAGATGGGTTGAAAAATGTTTATCTTTTTAACCACAGCTGTTAAATTATTAGCCTATTTTTCTCCTGCAGTTAATAATAACATATCTTGAAAGTTTAACTAAAGATTCATGGTGTAAATTTTAAGAGTATAACATAGCGCTATTATAAAAAAATGTTTTATTATGGAAAAAAATTAGAAAAGTGAGTCGTTAAGACTAGAATCGTATCGCTATAGTTCACTTCTCCTTGTTTCTTACAATACGCGTAAATTTAATATGAACTCCAAGAAAGTTTTTAAATTTTAAATATCTAACTTTTTTCCGGTATAGTTTTTCTTTCATAAGCATATTGCAATAGTACTTTTCGATACTAGTGCGATAAAAATGATTCTTGCACGAGTGTAAGTTTGTCGCCCGAGCGAAGCATGGGTGACAATCACATTCGTGTGAGAATCATTTTTATCACGTGTATCAAACATTATTTTTTGACACTCTCTGCGATAAGTGCTACTTTTGCGTACGCTTGCATTATTAAGAGTGCGTAAAAGTGGCACTTATCGCACTGGGTGTCAAAACTTATTTTAAAATACAATAGACTTTAACAATAGCTTTAGAAATTGTCATACTGAAGCTTTTGTGATATATTTTATAAACCTCCCTGTTACCGTCAAATACAAATATCCACTTTTTTCATTTAATTTTCAATTTTTAGAAAATATCTCTCTGAAAAGTTGTTTTTTTTATCGGGACAACAACGTTTCATAGAGATATTTACTAAAAATTGAAAAAGAAATGAGAAAAGTTGATCCTCGTATTTGTCGGAGACAGGTGGTTTTAGCATCGCCTTATTGAAGAAAATTAATAATTTTAAATATCTTTTTTTTAGTTACATTGACGTCCGGAATTCTGGAATTATTTGATAGGGGAGACCGGGATAAAGTTAAACTCGGGTTAAAGTGAGCTTTCTCTATATTTCGATATAAATAAAACATTTATATTAATTTCACTTATATAATGAAATAATTTAAGTAAACAAAGATTTTTAAATGCTTCTTTAATGAAAAATTTAACAATTAATTTTTGAGCCACTCGAAATTATAATTTTGCATATTTTGATTTTTGGATAAAGAAGTTTTATATACGTATACTATATTTTCAATCGATATTTTTTTAATACATTAAAATAACACGTAAATCTCTTAAAAAATATCCTTGCGTTACCCATGCATTCGGGACAAACTAACCGGGATAAAGGGAGCTTATATAAACGGTGTTAAAAATAAAGCTTAACCTCAAATTGGCTCTGCGGTTATGTGTGATAAGTACATCTTCTAAAGCTTTAAACCTTATATGTCTGTTAATAAATCGATTAGGTTACTTTTAAAAACTTTATAAAACTATTTAATTTATAATAATTTAAACTTTTATCCGCATATTTATTGAAGCTCACTTTACCCCAGGCAAAGGTTCACTTTATCCCAAGCTCATGAAAAAGTGAGCCTTCTCATTCTGTTTCTTGTAAATGGTTTTTAAAATACTTTGAATTCCTTTACAGTCTTGATGCTCGAGATTTATATTAAATAAACTCTATATTTTTTTTAAATATTTAGAAGTATAAATAGTGGAAATATATTTATATATTCGTGCTCAAACTTTTTTAGACTCACTTTCCCCTGTCTCCCTTACCAGAGAAATTCTATTTACTTGACAATTTATACCTTAAAAATTATAAAAATATTTATAAGATATACAATTTTCGACAAAATTAGGAACGAGTAGTTTGAATTTCAGCGTTAAGTCAAACAACTAGTCTATTATAAAAGAGTTATTGAGCAGAAGATATACTATTTGCATTTTTCTGAAGATTCACTCATCTATAATTTTATTAGTTAGTTTTTTAATAAAATCTTACAAGTTAAATTATGATTATTCTTAAACCTGTTTGTGACCGACAGCAAATCTCATATCAAGCTTAAATATAGTTTATAATTATTAAAAGAAAGAAAAATATTATCACATATAAATAACCACAAACAGATATGATATCAAAATGCAATAAAGTTATTCATGATTGCCCTGAGCTAAAACAACTACGATGTCAAATGAAAGAATACAAAAAGACATTTTATTTTATATTATGTTTGACTACACAATAGTAGGAAACTTGCCAGATGAATTGTATAGATACAAGATGACGCTATGCATGCAAGTGACTATTTATTTAACAACATGAAGTTAAAAAAGAAACATGCAATATTCTAAATGGTCGAACTTTTTATTTAAAGTAAAGTATTTAAGCATCAATATTTACACAAATTAAGCAGATAAAGTAGATTCCTACAATGTATTTTCGAGTTTTTGCAAAAATTGCTATTGTATGTGCTATATATTAATGATATTCAAAATATTATTATTCTATTTTTAAAATTCTAACCAATTCTGTTTACATTTGTTGGAGAAAACTTGCTGTAAAAAATTCTTTCATTATAATTTTTTATTGAATTTCCAGTCAATTTAGAAAATTCGATTTTCTCATTATCACAGTAGACATTGTAAAATATCAAATGCTACTTCAATATAACAAATTTTTAAATCATTGAATATATGTGTATTAAATTATTATTTAAGAATAAAAAAGTTTAAAAAATTAAAATATATGTCAAAACCTATAATGTTTTTATTACGTCAATTTTACTTGTTTCGATATTACGCAAAGTATACATTTATGAAGGTGTGTATATAGAATAAATATTTGGGTTAACCTTGTGGCGGTATATCTGAGCGAACTGATGAGTCAACGACAACAGTTGAGTAAACTCAGTGCGAACGCGACCGCTTAAGCGTGAGGTTGTGCCGGTAAAAGTGTACAGATTAAAGAATTCAGTGCCATCTTTTACAGTGAATAGTTTTTAAATATAAACTGTGACAGTGAAAATCAATTTGATTTGTATACTATTACATTAAATTTATATAATTTAGTGCTAGGATAGTGTAAACAAAATTTAAAAGCAATGTTCCCTAACACCTCTCGTGAATCTTTTCAAGTTCTAACGGAGGCATGAATAATGTTAATTAAAGTGCCTTTCAGTTATTTGTAAAAGTTTATTAGTTTATTAGAAAAAAACATTTAAAAAGTGACTGTTATTTTTAAATTAGTTTATTTTAAACTGAAAACAAAGTACAACGGAAAATTATTAGTATGTTATACTGCTTGTGTACATTGAATTTTATTTGAGAATTGCAAATCTTTGCAATTTATCATATTAGTAATTTTTTTAATGCAAAGTTTACTAATGAGGTTCATAATAAGACTGTGCAGAGTATGAAAGGTTATCATTTTATAAGCTAGACTATGCAAACACGCTCATTCATCTTATGTAAGAAGTGCTGAATATTGGTCTATAGTTATAACAACGTGTCACTTCTTGGCAACTCGCTAATATTCACTTGAGCAAATACAGATATTCCCGGCTATGCATTAATAAAATACGTTTAAACGAGACCGCAAGTTGGAGCACAGATAAGCAACCTACATTTTTGTATTTTTAACCATTAGACAGTACGCTGTCGTGAAGTAGCCTGCTCAGAATTAAAATGAAAGCAGTATCATTACTTTTCCTCGTAACATTATTATGCTTTACGAAGGATGTCAGAAGCTTGGAAATCACGTGCTCGGACTTAAGAAAAGTGACGGTTATTGGATCGATTTTTATCTCGTTTAGTAATACAGAAACAAAAGATATTCCAGTCAAATTTTATCTTTCAACCCCTAGCCACAGAGATTCAATAGAAATAACCGCAAATGATTGGTCTGGACTTGAAATCGGTCAATTTGATCCTTCGAAGAAAACTTATCTTGTCATTCATGGATACAAGTCCGGAGGACAAAAATCATGGACTTTATTAATGAAAGATAAACTTCTTGACGCAGTAAGTAATAAAAAGGAAATTATTTACTGCATAATTAATAAACACAAAAGGAAAGAGTTTTCCTACATATTATTTAGAATTATAGAAATAATTATTTGCTTAGTAAATATTCACTCTTTTAAAACAAAACGCTTAACCTCTGCTCGAGATGAAGAATTAAACATAATATAAATTATCACCGTTTTTTATATTAGTAAAATTTTTGATTGGCAATCGGTGAATGACTCCAATATAATTATTTCAATTATTAATACTTCTGATACTTATCAAACAGTCGAATATAAGGCAAAATTTACTCTGTGTATCTCTAAATTAACCATAGAAAAATGAATGATAATTCTAACGACTATTTTCTTTTGCAAAATATAACAAAAGAAATATATACGAGATAGCACCCGCATATACTATTGTATCTTCGAATACTAAATTATTATCAGTATTGACCTACTCAAATTCATTATACAGTTTTTACACAAATTTCTTTCTTTAGCGCCTTCATATTTAAAGTCGTTTAAAGTGTCCTTCATTTGTTAGTGCAGCCTCGCGCAGATTTCTACTACAGTGTAGTCGCATTTATTGCCACTTGATATTTTGTTGCCTGAACGAGTTTAGTTATACACGTGCTCACACGCTCGTATCCCCGCTCTTCTTACCTCTTGCGCAACTCAGTTGAGCGGGCGTGAAAGAGAATCAAGGTGCGTGCATCGAATTAATTGAGAATTCCCTGTTGAAAGAGTCGCGAAAAAAAGACCCTAAAGAAAAAGAGCAGGTTAAATAGGCATGTTTCATTTAAAATTGTACTCTTATTGAAAATAAAGAATTGTCGTTATATTATATAAGTTTATTCTCGTAAACTTTTATAATATAAAATAGTTAAAAATTATGTATGCATTTTCAGACGAACGCTAACATTATTCTTATTGATTGGAGTGAAGGCAGTAATAAGAAGAATTACGTCAACGCTGCTAAGAATTCTCAACTAGCCACTCATCGAATATTCAAGTATAACCATCACTATATTTATATATTTTTATTATCAAATATAGTTTGAGAAACTTGAGTGTAACTATATTTCCTTCCTCGAAGAGGAAGTTTAGTATTGTAATAGTAAAAAAAAGTTTGCCAAAACCGTTATAGAAACTAGGGCTGTTATTTTTACGAAGTTTCGGTTTCTCATAACAAAAGCATCGAAGTTTCGAAGTCTTTGAAGTAAATAAAGAATCGAATTAGGAATTTTCATTTACAATAATCATAAGAACTACAAACTTATTTATTTACGTGTAAGAAGAGTACGAAACGTAATCTTAATTTTTTTGTGATTTTCACTACAAAATTAAAAGTAAAAAATGGTATGGTTTTCTATATAATTATTTAGATAATGAGATTATTTCCTATTTGTAATAATGTTTATCGTACACACGAGGTCAAAACTATATTTCCGAGTGCGTCGGTTAATTAAGATTTCGGAAATGTATTAATTTCGGAATGTGTCGTTTTGACGATCGTAAGGGTACCTAACCACCATAAAATTACAAATAAATTGGTTATATATTTTTAGGTGAGGATAAATTATTCATCATATAATAACTATGTATACTCGGTAAATTTGAACATTTCATCAAAATATAACGGAGAGAATTAAAAATATTTTTTTTGCTGGTTGTTAGGTCTCTTTGCTCGGCTATAATACAAACTTGTATATTCCTGTTCTGCCGCAAGGTTTTGAGAGTCAATAAACTGATCATATAGGAGTTTTTGAGGTTTTATTGTGTTCAAAATAAATATAATTAGGATATGAGCGTGGAAATTTTAAAAATAAAATTATTAACCAAAGTTATAGCCTATTTAAGCCATATTTTAGGATAAAATGAAAAAAATGAATGATTCAGGCTTAAATGGTCTTGCCTTTGGGTATACTTTTAATTCATGTATTCGTAAATGTTAAACATTGACACCAGAAAAAGTTAAGGTTCTTTAATATAATTTGAAATCCGCTGTATGAACTGAATTAAAATATATTTTGTTAAAATTATGAAAATAATTTTTTTTTTACAAAAAAGTAATTTTAAATATTGGTTTCAAAAAATTTAAAAGTATCCCCAGCTTCGAACATCGAAATGATCTCATCTTTTGTACCATTACTAAATTTTGAGTCAATATTTCGAAATAATTAACTTCAAATCCTAAAATCGAATTACAGATAATAACACTAATGTACCATATAATATAATATAATATAAAACAGAAGTATATAAAATTCAATTTCACTGACTACTATATACAGTTAAACCCCGGACACTGTATGCGATTGTCTCGCAGACACTATAAATTCTCGCCTGACTGCGCATGCGCAGACAGTGCCATCATGTTGTGCTTGAATCATTTTGGTCAGAATAGCAATGGCGTTCCGTAAGAGTGTAAGGGGTGCTTCATGGTGACGATGTACAGTGTCCGGAGTTTGACTGTAATTGACATCTCTTTTAGAAAGCAGGATGCCAAATCAATTAGGAGTGTTTTTTTTATTTACTTTATTTCATAGTAACAAAAATGAAAGAATATAATTTAAGTCAGCAACTAAATATTGTTATTAAAAAATTTCTTTAATATCCACATTAAATAAGTTTAATTATTATAACGATTCTATTAATACATTGCCTCAAAATATTAATTAAACGTATATTACAGTTTTCTTCAACAAATGAGACATCACGTCGACCTATTGAAGAAAACTTCAAACAAAATCCAATGGAATCGTCTAAACTTCATTGGGCACAGCCTCGGTGCACAAGTAAGCGGACAAACTGCGAATATGTTAAAAGAAGATAATTTTTGGAAAATAGAGAGAATTACTGGCTTGGATCCAGCCAAGCCTTGTTTTGTGAATATCGATTCGAGTTTGAGACTTGATAGAAACGATGCAGATTTCGTTGACATCATACACACTCAAACAGGAACTGGAGGTAGTACTGATGGCTTAGGTTTAAAAGAAAGTATAGGTTAGTATTTTACTGGTTTCTAAAATACATGCTTAAAAATTATTATATTAAAAAATTAATCACAATCAACTAACATAAAATTTACATTGTATATTTTCATTTTTTTTTTACTATTTACGCAAGCTTTTTACAGTTATAGCATTATAATACCGGTATTATAATAAGAGACATTTGTAAAATTCAATGGAAATAAAGAGTGAAAAGTCGATTTTCTGTTGATATATGTATTTGAGAGATAGAACATTATAATTCGTATTACTTCTAGATAAATACATTTTATTGAAAATGACAGTGGCCTCTTATCATAATGCCAGCATTATAATACGAGATTATTGTACTCTCAACCTTAACATGAAAATGGTCCACTAATGAATCAGTAAAATGCCATTGCACACAAAATATGTTATAAAAATTAAATTTAAAATAATGATTATTAATTTGAGAGAGATATAGAGAGAGTTAGTGACCGGGAAAATCTGAAATGGTTAACAATACAAATAAAAATTAATCAATTGTTCATTTTCAGGTCACATGGATTTCTACATTAACGGTGGGGTTGCACAACCAGGATGCGTGGGTTCAGGTAAATTGAAAACTCACTCCAGCTTATATTATATATATTTTGATCGACAGAACACTCATTGAAATTCGTCCTTTTAATAGCAATAACGCCAAAATGGGAGACGATGATCTGCAGTCACAAACTAGCTTACGCATATTACACTGAATCGATAATTCAATTATTGATGGGTGACCAATGTACATTTAATAGTTATCCCTGGGATGGAACGTATGAGGATGCCCAGCAAGTTTTGGCGAATAAGTTGAATAATATATCTTGTCCGGACTGTCCTGAACTGGGACTGAATGCTCTAAAAAGCAACAGACGGGGACTCTTCTTCGTAATTACGTCAACGAAGGAACCGTATTGCAGTAAGTAATATCGAAACAATAAACCTCGTGAACATGTGAATTGGTTATTTTAAATTTTGAACACACTTGCATGTCGTCAATTTTACACATTTCTAAATGTATAATTTCTGCAATAAAATTGAGAACTATATCTATATATAATATGTAAGAGCAGTATTGAAATTCTGAAATATCTGTAAAGAGAAACATAATCGTTGACAACTTTAGATGGGAAAATTTCGAGGTTGTAAAAAAGCTATTATATAAACTGATCACATTTTGAGCTCGAGGTATATTTGGAGTACTACCCTACAGCTTTGCCATTTAGCATTTTCAGCTAAAATAATTTCCTTTTGAGATATTCCAGAGTTTCTATACTTAACTTACATCCTGCACAAGAATTTTGGATGCATGTAATATTATATATAAGTATTTGATAAATTTATATTTAAACAATTTTTATTACTCTCTGCAGAATTTGGAGATGACGATGTGAAAAACGTTATAAAGGTTATCAAGGTTCGTAATATCTTTAACATAATATACATAATTTTAAAATTAGATAAAAACAAATATTAATCGTAGTAGTATTGTTGTAAAAATAAAATAATTTTTTTCTTTTACAGAGATTAAAAGGAAAAGCACCTGTAAGTACTGATGGTAGTAGTACTGATGATATTAGTAGCGATGATGGTAGTAATAATGATTATAGTGATATACCAGTCGAACTTTACAACAGCTCACAGACTTTAAAATTTGAAAATTTAACATTTTTGTATTTACTAACTTTCGTTATTTTCATCCTTAGAAATTAAATTGAAGAAATTAAAAACGTGACATAAGTTATTAGGGTTATTGAAATATTTTGTTTATAACGTTTATATACCTATACAAAATCTAAGTTAAGTATTTTTAAAGTTAATGACGATTCTTTTTTTAAATAAAAATCAATTTTTATTTAGAGTGATTGAAAAGGACAACTTCATCAAGCCATTCAATATATCTAGAGAGAAACCAAGTTACATGTAACTGTAACAATAAAAATAGATGCAATGATTGGGGCTTGCGGCGGCTCAGTCGGTAGAGTGTCGGATTCCCACGCCGGTGACCCGGGTTCGAATCCTAGTCTCTGCCGATTGATACAAGCACCTCTGTAAAAATTACATGTGCTTTGTTTACAAACACACCACAGACCCCCGTCGTCGATTAGCACCACATGGGAGCACAAACATGGCGACGTTAAAAAAAAAAAAAAAAAAAAAGCAATGATTAAACATTAAATATTCAAGATGCATTTAAAGTGTTGTGACTTATCCTAATACATTATTTAATAAATAAAAAAAATCTAACTAGTATTAATAATGGGTTTCTTATATAAGATACTGCATACAAAGTTAAAAAGTAGTAAAGTTGTAAGAAGTAAACTTTTCATAAAAATGATAAAATGTAACCATACATTTGTAAAATGTTTTACACAAAAGAAATGTTCAAAATACTATGAGCATCAATATTTTTTATATCAATATTTATAGCATGAAGAATTCTTGAACTCAGTATTAAATATATCAGCATTCTCATATATGTATATTATCAAACAAACTAAGTAATATTGTTAACAAAAAAATAGGAATCTTCGCAAAATTAAGAGTCTTCGCAACACGCACATGTAGTATTAGTGAAAAATATTTATTTCATAAATATAACTAGACGACAACTACTTGTTCATTATAATAACATAATTAGTATGTAAAAAGAATAGTTAATTGCTTTTTATCTGTATCGGAACTTTGTAATGCCCCGTCTACACATACTCTTTAATAGTACCTACATTAGGTTTCAGTGATAAATAACACTCATATGGTAAATATGAGGCTAGATACAATGTATATACATAGTAAAGTAAATTTTTCTATATTTAATTATAATATATTAATTTAATCTTAATTATAATAATTATAATTAATATTTATTTACATAAATATGATAAATGTTATTCGCTACTGAAGCGTTCGTATAGACGGAGCACAAATGGCATATATATGTAAAATTTATGTAAACTTGTAAGAAAATATACATAATATTCAACATCAATATCTGTGCGCGTCCATTACAAAATTAATCCATCCAAGCACTACTGCTAGAATCATCATGCCCCTTTGGTCCTACTACCCAACGAACCAAACATTCACCCATCTCTCTCTCTCTCTCTCTCTCTCTCTCTCTCTCTCTCTCTCTCTTTCTCTCTCTCTCTCTCTCTCTTTCTCTCTCTTTCTCTTTCTCTCTTTCTCTCTCTCCCTTTCTCTCTCTTTCTCTCTCTCTCTCTCTCTCTCTCTCTCTCTCTCTGTCTTTCCCTTTCCTTTTCCATTTCCCTTTCCCTTTCCCTACATATATATAAAGCACATAAGCGATGCAGCCAACGGTTCATAGCATTCACACGAGATGAGCCTGAAAGTGATGATGATGAAACACGCGTAAATATTTAATCGAGCGTAAGAGCTTTGCTACTAAAATGGCGAAATTGGTAAATTTTTCGGAATTTTTTTCCTAGTAAACTATGCACAATGGAATTATTGGACACTTTTTCGTATATAAGGCAAATGTATTTCTGATCTGAAGTGTTCAAAGGAGTATCGAAGCTATCTTGAATGGTGCAGATTCTATATAACCTTCAAAACCAATATCATTAAAATGAAAATTTATGGGCATTTACAGTACAAAAACGTGAATTTCTGATTAAAATTTATAATGGTTCAAATACATTTACATATAATCCACAAATACATATTATATCAATCATATACATATAAGTCTGTGAGGTGAGGTCGTTGATGAAGCTAAGAAACAGTAAGATGACAGCTAGTTTTACAGCCGTTGGTCAATTATACATAGTAATATTTAATAATAAAAATTTTTTATTACAACATGATTCTTAGTGTACTAATAAACAAAAAAGCTGCTGTCCGGTAATTATTCTTTACACAGTAATGAAATCATTATAAACCTCGATTTTAACCTTTTATAAGCCTCGAAGACTTTAGTTGTGTATCCCTTTTATATTAACTTTTAATCACTTTCTCTTTGCAAGTAACGTTTCTCCTTTATTTTGATAACGCTAAATATGTCATGGCCAGATACTAGGAAATTAAAAGTGTACACTGGGACAGGTCGATTTTGGGCAGCCATGTATTGGTACATCGCATTAACTATCGCTTTAATTTATAATTTACTTAATATTACGAAAAAACCGCTGCCAATTCATTGGTACTTAACTTCCACAAACTAAATAAATTGTTCCAATGTAAATATATTTATTCTAATACATTAATTTTAAATTGCTATATCTAATTTGTAATTAATAGCTCAAAAAAGGTGAGTTTTTTATAATTGATTGTTTGTCAAAAGATATATTACGGGTCGATGAATCTCAAAATTTCTTTTCAATTCTGAATCTTCATTAAAAAACGAACAACATGAGCCCCAATTATCAAAGAAAGACCAAGCTATTTTCGAGATATAAACAATCAAAGGAAATTTTGAAAAAAGAAACAACCTCAAATAACTCGGAATATAAAGATCGTTATTATAATCTAAGCAAAGAAAGAACTCAAGAGATAGTAAAAAGCTACATTTCTCAAAATTTTCAGTAGGAATGGTGTCGTTTTACTCATGTTATCGTACGAAATAGATAATCGATTTTTTTACATAATGATTTTTCTCGCGAAAAAAGATAGGGATAAAGGCTTGAAAGTTGTGCAGAATATTCATCTCCATATTTCTAATCTCCTCAATATTTTCACCGTTTAAACAAAAATAAATGACGTTTTAGTGTATAACAGAAAAAAGGAAATAGATTATTTAAAATCTCAGGTCGGAAATATAGGTGATTTTATGCTCTTTCAAACGCATTTGAACTCGATGATATTATTTCAAACATACCAAAAAAATCCGAGTAGATAAGCTAGGCAGGTTCTCAGCCACCTATATAGGTATACTTCGGCAGGTCGAGAATTTCTCAGCCACCTATATAGGTATACTTAGGCAGGCTGAGAATTTCACAGCCACCTATGTAGGTATACTTGGGCAGGCCGAGAATTTACGCCACCTCCTTCCTACGCCACCTTCATCCTACGCCAAGGAGCTTCCTACGTCACCTCCCTCCTACGCCACCTTCATCCTACGCCACCTCCATCCTACACCAAGGGGCTTCCTACGCCAAGAGGCTTCCTGCGCCACCTCCGTCCTACGCCAAGAGGCTTCCTACGCCACCTCCTTCCTACGCCACCTTCATCCTACGCCAAGGGGTTTTCTATGCCACCTCCTTCCTACGCCACCTCCACTCTACGCCACGGGGCTTCCTACGTCATCTCCATCCTTGAAACGTTCTAGCCACTGCCTTTGCAGCTCGTCTCTCACGAATATTATGCGAGCCTTTCGCAGAGCTGATCGAAGTACGTTTCCGACTTCGGTGTAGTCGATAGTTCTGCTTGAGCCACTCGTTCTCCTCTCTATACTTTTCGTTGAGCCTGTGCCAGGCAAAAGGTTCCTTGAACAGCAGAACGATGGGTTCGCCGCTGCTTCTGCTGCTGCTGTTGCTGATGTCCACTGTGATGAGCGGCATTACGGCCAACTCCTTCAAGACAAAGTCGTTTACGAGCTGCTTGAAGCCCTGCATGTCCACCACGTACTCCATCTCGATGAGAAATGAATATTTCTCTCTAGAGTACGAGCATTTATACAAATTTCTTGACGTCGCCGTTCACTGGATTGTGCTGAACTATACGATCGTGCAAAATTAAGCAGTAGGCAGATGTATTAGCAGGGAAATTATCTCGTGATTCAAATTCCAAACGAACGTTGGCGGAAACGCTTTTCAACGATTCGGTTTGCTTTGAACAATCAATAACGGTGAGAGGCATGTATATAATAAAGTTCAACTTTTTCAACATAGGTTCGGAATTTGTATCGTAATAAACGCTCTGGAAATTTGCATACATATCGTACAGTACAGTATGCTGATTACGAGTCACATCTAAATGTAGATTTCCGTACGGATAGTACTGAGAATTGAGGAAAAGCTTTACATTGCTTATATTGTAGTGATCGAAGAGACTAGCGTTGTAGACCAAACATGTTTCGTGGAAGTCGGGAGCACCGGATACTCGTACAACTCTCAAGTTTGAAAATTCATTGTAATTGGTCTATCTTTGCTGATATAATTGAATAAAGAAATTTTACGCTTATCCGATACTACTACGTATGGCATCATCACTCAAGCCTTGTCAATTCAATCTTAAATGCTTCGTAAACATTATTTTGTCCAGCAGCTGTCTGTATATCTGCATTCACATCGTTTATCGACCTCGTGAGTATGAGCTCGTGGTTAATGTTGACTACGATTTTTCGGTAGTCTTCAGCCAAACCGAGAATCATACTCAGAGGTATAGATATATCGAAGTAGCCGTCATTGTTAGTCAGCTGTTGTGTCTCCTCAACGTCGAGCCAACCAGCATTTTCGATGATCAAACTTTGACTGGGATTGAATGATAACCAACCTTTCTTGAGAGTAGTCAACCCAACGTTCTTGCATCTATCGATCTCTACAGCATTTATCTCATATCGTATTTCCTCAAACATATAACAGATGGCGCTGTTCACCAATTGGGTACGTTCCACAGCAGTACCATCTGCTTTTACTAATTTACCGCCAACGTGCGGAGAACTACGCGATAGTGGGAGGTAAAAGTCCTGATGTTGAATGGCAATTCGAATCTCATCGCTGTTGTTGAAACTCAATGCTGTGTAAGGCTGATGGGAATGTAACTCATAA
This sequence comes from Gastracanthus pulcherrimus, assembly GCA_949152435.1. NCBI lineage: Eukaryota > Metazoa > Arthropoda > Insecta > Hymenoptera > Pteromalidae > Gastracanthus > Gastracanthus pulcherrimus. The sequence continues at coordinate 27,523,263 of OX424575.1, forward strand.
TGAGCCACTGACTCATCAAACGTTACAGGTAACTGTATGCTTAGAATTTCTTTCATTTCCGCAACAAAAGAATATGCAAGTCACTTTCCACCACGGACGGCGACGACTTTCAAATTAAGACTTTTCAAAAACAAAATATTTTGCCGTGTTAGCGCTTTGACGGTTCGCTGACGATTGATCGTTGGTCGACATGTTGATCTGCTTATATAGCCTCTATCGTATACGACCCCCATCACGCTTGCTTCAGATGAAGTATGATTGTAATGATTTCTCCTCGAAAATGAACCAAATGATCATTTTGATCGACTATACGCACTTGTAAGTAGTCTATGCTTTTGCCGGTGACTGGAAGGTAAATGACTTGTGATGCAATTTCAATGATCTTATATCCTGGCGGTACTGCGGGAAAGAACTCGTGTACAGTGTGCACTAGTTGGCCGTTTACATAGGCACCGGATGTGATGTTACACTCTACTCGTAGAGCGTTGACTTTGAGAATCGCTACAGGCAAATCGGAACTGTGAGTCAAGTCTGCTGGAAGAACGCGTTGACTGAAGCCCAGCAGGGAATCAATTGAGTCTCGTGGTTGAAAATCGATCGTATGACTACACTTTACTATGCTGCGAAGCGTATTATTGTTAGGATTTAGACTGATCGATATACCTTTGTGCGCCAACGATTTACTAAAATAATTATCTATATCTTCAATTTCGTAGCTGCCTGTCGATAATGAAATTTCCTCTGAACCGACGTAAAACTTGTTAGTGTCTGTATCAATGCTGGGTATGGAATTAAAAGTTAAAAGTTCAACCAAACCAAGAACGTAGTTCTTATGTGACGATAGTTCGACTGGGGGGGAAATATTGAGCTTCGAGAATGAATGAAGTACAACTGACACTCAACTTGAATAAATTCTCCATGACTGTTCAAGGCATAATGATTCAATATCGACCGATCTAGGTCTTTATATAGCCTGATGATTGAGCATATTACACAAGAACTTGAGGCAGAGATGGCCGCAGTTGAATGTATTGAAGTCTTGGAACCTCTTATGATTGTATTTAATTTCGACAACTCCCACGTATAACATCAAGTCTAAGGGTGGTTGAAGATCTCCAAAACTATTAAAGTAAACTACACCATTGCTTCGTTTACGATATGCTACCCAGTGTGTTTCAGGTCCGCTTGCACGGAGAAAATACACCGCTGTATTAGCTTTGTAGTAGTTACGACAAATCAGCGGTAGGGTTACACTGCTAGCGCTGCTGTAAAACAAAGCAGTTTTAGCTTGGCTCGGTCCCGAAAGTCGAGTAGCCGCAATGACAAATATTTGAGGTTAGTTTTACGAATATTTGGATTTCATACCTATTAACTTATATTTTACAAAGATGAATGGTTAATATGTTTGAAAAATGTATTTTCGAAGTAAATAATTGATTTTCACTGTAATAGTCTATGAGAAATTTGCAAAAATTAGTATATTAACAGTAACCCGTTTCTGAATCGCCAAGCTATAACTGCTTTGTTCTACGGCCGACACTGCTTGGCGATCATGTCATGCTACTGTTTGAGCCACTAAGGCTATAAGTGCCACAGTCTCCGGTAGATATAGCTGAGCTTTTCTCTCCGTGTGCATCGTCAAGATTCACGATAGCTGATTCGCGGAAATGTGGTCCGCTATCTGGCATTGCATTTCTCATAAATACACCTTGAAAATTTTAGCATACTTAACGAGATCTACATCTGTGAGTGCTCTCTGTGGTAATCTTACTTTGAGGATGTTTTTCTTTCCTCAAGCTACTTCCATTGTATGGCTTCAGATGAAGACCCAATCCCGTTTTGTGAGACTTTAGATAGAGACCTTTGCTGACGGCTATGTCCTCCATCTTTTGATTATGTCTCCGAGTCTCCTCCAATTGTTGATTAGCTGCTTTTGCATCGTTGACTGCTTTCGCTATTCCAGCTGCTCGTCCTGCTACTGCACCAGCTGCACACAGGGGTATAAAAACGCTCTATTTATAGTCAGATGATCAGTCGTAATCGAGATCTCGTACTACGTATACATGAATTTCAAAGAGAAGTCTGTCAAGCTCCCGGTAGTGAATTTTGACACTATCGTAGAGCAAATCAAAAAGGTGAAGCGACATGGAGATTTACTTCCGGATAGCATTCGAGCTGTATTTTGTGGACCATAGAACTGTGGTAAAACTAACAGTCTACTCGCTCTCATAAGACACCCAAATGGGCTCAGATTTGAAAATGTGTACGTTTACTCCAAATCACTCAATCAGTCAAAGTATAAATTTTTAAAGGAACTCTTGAAACCTCTTGAGGGTATACAATATTTTCCTTTCAGTGAACACGAGGAAGTGGTATCTCCTGATAATACGCTTCCAAACTCTATCATGATATTCGACGATGTAGTCTGTGAAAAGCAAAACAACATCAGAGCATTTTTCTGCATGGGTAGCCACAGAAGCGTTAACTGCTTCTACCTCTGTCAGTCTTACGCTCACGTTCCGAAACATCTCGTCAGAGACAATGTCAATCTGTTGGTAGTATTTCGACAGGATGACGAAAACCTGAGATATATGTAAGATGATCACGTCAATTCTGTCATGACTTTTACCCAATTCAAATATTTATGCTCAAAATGTTGGTCAGACGACAAGTACGGATTGCTAATGATTGACAAAGATAGTTCAATCAATAGAGACATATACCGAAAGGGCTTTGACTGTATTGCTATAAATATAGCACGTACATAAATTACATCATCAGTCTATCGTTGAATGTAGATGCATCAACATGTCTAACTTTCATCAAAAGAAAAACATACTTCAGCAGCTTGTTCAAGCACGAAGTGCAGTTAAACGCAAGTATAACTTGTTAAAGTTTGGAAAGGATCATTTCGAGAGAACGTTGGGAGAGACATTCAAGCCGATTGTTAATCCTCTGCAGAAACTTGTTGCTGTCGAGACATTGAGAAATCAGTCAATAAACGATTCTCATGATAATTTCTCAACTAAGAATCGTAATGAGAGTTTCGATATAACATATGATCCTAGTAGTGCACTTGATGATACATACAATAAAGCTTCGACGAATGATACCGTTCAAGCTATGCCTGCTGATACTATGTATGAAACAGCTGGTAGTGAAGAGGAAGAGAAACATAATTTATCTAGCAATAAGCATATCCTTATGCTCAGTAGAAAGCATAATCTTGACAAAATATATGGAGTACGTAAGGTACGCGATGGATTAATGATTGGAAACTCGCCGATATATTTTAAAGATAATATCGTTACAGTAAAAGATGTGAGATATCCGAAAACTAAAAGATTGATTGAGTTTCTATTCTCTAGACATCCCAGCAAATTATCGCAGCATTCTTGAAGCAACAAATGCTCGTAAGAAGCAATTCAGACACGATAAATCCATTCGTTTTCACAATAGTAAGAAATTCAATACGATAATTGCCCCTTTTTTTTCTCCGGAACTACACCTAATAAGAAAAAGAAGAAAAAAAAGAAGGGTGGTGCATTGCCTCTATATTAAATTGCTAGAAGAGATACAAAGATGGATTACGTATACTGGGATGATCCCAATGAGCTAGTAGATCAGATGCGCTTACTAATAGCTGAACAATCGGCCAGAAATCCTAGTCACGTCAACGAGATTCACACACGAGATCATAGAGGAGCTTCGCGAGGCTGGGTATATATATTGAGGTGCACAAGAATCTTTGACTCATTATCAAGATGAACGTCGACGTATTCGGACGTAATCTGAAAAGAAGTGTGGGTAGTCGAGGCCCTCCTGGCATCGGGTATAAAGTCACAGCCGATGGTCAGTATGATTTAGAAAACAAAAGGTTATGTAATCTTGTAGCACCTAACGAACTAAGCGAAGCAGTGAATCTAGCTACTAGTCTACTTTGCATCGTATAGTTCGAGCTGAAATTGAAAAAGTGTCTGCAATGATATTTGGATTAAGAACCTTTTGCCTGGCGCAGACTCAACGAAAAGTATAGAAAGAAGAACGAGTGGCTCAAGCAGAACTATCACGGCATACCCTGGACTTCGGGTGACATCGACTACACCGAAGTTGGAAACGTACTTCGATCAGCTCTGTGAGAGGCCCGCATAATATTCGTGAGAGACTGGCTGCAAAAGCAGTAGCTAGAACGTTTCAAATTCGTTACAACTAACATCTGCGATTATGGCTATCCTATGACTCTCACGCGCAAAACCACTGTGACTGTTTGCACGAATCATAATGGCGCGGACAAATCCACCTGCGCTCTGCATAACATCAAAATCATGAAGCAATTCTATCTCGACCACATTTACATTGACTGGGAAGACATCTCACAGACTGTAGAATTTGCTTAATCGATATAGTAGGGAGCAAATAAAAAAGTAGATACAATCTACGCAAATATTTACAGTGCATGGTAAATTGCCCCGTCAGTCTCAGCGGCAAGAGTCCTGCCTTCCGTGCGGAAGGTTTCGAGTTCGACTCTCGGTTGGGGCAAATTTTTTTCTTGTCATTTTACACACAAAAAAAAATAAGGAAATGATAGAGGTGGGGGTCGGGGGGTCTATCAAATGGGTTGGCCTATGTCGGGTGGCAGCAGCTGGAGAGGGGGTACGCTGCGCTATGCCGCTGGCCTATGTAAGTGGCGCCTCCCTTGCTCTATGAAGCTCGCTGGCGTAGGAACCCCGTTGGCGTAGGAAGCCTCATGGTGCAGGATGGAGGTGGCGTAGGAAGGAGGTGTCGTAGGAAGGAGGTGGCGTAGGAAGGAGGTGTCGTAGGAAGGAGGTGGCGTAGGAAGGAGGTGTCGTAGGAAGGAGGTGTCGTAGAAAGAAAGTGGTGTAGGTAGGAGGTGGCGTAGGAAGCCCCTTGGCGTAGGGTGAAGGTAGCGTAGGAAGGAGGTTGCGTAGGAAGCCCCTTGGCGTAGGATGGAGGTGTCGTAGGAAGGAGGTGGCTGAGAAGTTCTCGGCCTGCCGAAGTATACCTATATAGGTAGCTGAGAACCCTCCTAAATTATCTACTAACCCGAAAAGCTAAAACTCAAAAATCGAACGACTGCTATAAAAACAAAAACACATCGAAAAACAAAAGAAATATTTTTGAGCCCCCTTCCTTAAAAAAAGCAAAAAAATGAACCCTGAAACATTAACTTTGGCCGTAAATATTCAGAGTAATACTTATTCACCCACCCACACACATATACACACACACCACCTACACGCACACGCATACGCATACACACACCCAAATGGACATTTTGTTTCGTTTTGTTTGTGTTACTAACATGTTGTTTTAATCACTTTTTTTACGATTAAAAAGCTTCATTTTTAAGGAAGCAAAATTAGAATTTGTAATTTTAAAAGTAGAGATTATAAGATTTCAAATATTTCTTAAATATTAAAATCATTTAAATGATATTAGGGGCCTGCGGCGGCTCAGTCGGTAGAGTGTCTGTAAAAATTACATGTGCTTTGTTTACAAACACACCGCAGACCCCCGTCGTCGATTAGCACCACATGGGAGCACAAACATGGCGACGTTAATTAAAAAAAAATAAATAAAAAAAAAATAAAAAATTATATAAGTATATATACTTATATTAGCGTATTAGTTATTAATTAACAATAATATAGTTTTGAAAATTCATATATTTTAAAACCTGTTATGGCTTATCCATTCTACGTCAATACCACTTATTTTCTTATTACAAAAAAGTATACATTTATGAAGGCACGCTTACAGAATAAATTTGGGTTAACCTTGTAACTGTATATCTGAGCGAGCTGATGGGTCAACGACAACAGTGGAGTAAACTCAGTTCTATATCAGAATATAGACTGATACAGTGAAAATCGATTTAATTTGTAGATTATTACAATAAATATATATAATTCAATGCTACACCAGTGTAAAAATATTCAATAACAATGTTTCCAAACAACTCTCGTGAATACTTTTAAGTTTTAACAGAGTCATAAGCAATGTTAATTTAAGTGCTATTAATGGGGCCTGCGGCGGCTCAGTCGGTAGAGTGTCGGATTCCCACGCCGGTGACCCGGGTTCGAATCCTAGTCTCTGCCGATTGATACAAGCACCTCTGTAAAAATTCTATGTGTTTTGTTTACAAACACACCGCAGACCCCCGTCGTCGATTAGCACCACATGGGAGCACAAACATGGCGACGTTAATTAAAAAAAAAAAAAAAAAAAAGTGCTATTAAGTTATTTGTAAAAATTTATTAGTTTTTTACAAGAAAAAATTGAAAAGTTATTGTTATTTTAAAGTTGGTTTATTTTAAACTGAAAATAAACTGCGATACAAAATTATTAGTATTCTATACGGCTTGTGTGATACTCACTTTAGGAAATACATATTTGAAATTCATTTGATCTAGACGACAATTTGAAGCAGAAATATGATGAATACTATATCATTACTTTTTTTCGTAACGTTATCATTCTTTACGGAAGATGCCAAAAGCTTGGATATCAAGTGTACGGACCTCAAGAAAGTGACATTTATAGGATCGATATTTATCTCGTTAAGCAATTCAGAAACAAAAGAATGGCCGGTAAGATTTTATCTATCAACACCTAGCCACAAAGATTCAATAGAAATCAGCACACGCGATTATTCAAGGCTTCAAATCAGTAATTTTCATCCTACGAAGAAAACTTATCTCATCATTCATGGATACAAGTCCGGAGGACGAAAATCATGGACTTTATTCATGGAAGATAAACTTCTTGACGCAGTAAGTAATAACAATAACATTGTTAAATTATCGCAAGAGAGCTTTCCTTACCAGTAAGATTTAAAGCATAGTATTACATAGAAGAATGCAGAATTTTACGGAGAAAATACTATCATAAAGATTGTTTTTGTACGTAGAGAGATCTTACTAACTTCTGAGTATAAAGTGACTATCTATTAAGTTTCTATCATTTATATAAACTTTACTCTAAATTTGGACTAAATTTTATCTTTCTTGCAAAAAGTTATAATAGAAACCTAATTTCAACGAATAACGAATAATTTTACACGATAAAAATTATCTTTGAGATTTGCCATAACAGGATTTTTGGTTGGAAATCGTTTAATGACTTTCAAATTATTAGCAAAGGCTACGTTGATTTTTAAGACTTCATGTATGTCTCAAATTTCTTTTTACTAATTTGTTATATACAAAATAGCATATTTCATCAAATTTGAAGCCATTTACCCCTAATTATTGAAGTTATAAATAAAATTGCACTAAATCAACCGTTTTACAAAAGAGACGTGGCGTTAAAAGTATCCGGACGAATCAACTCCAAAATATGTTTAAACTATTTTCCTATCGCTCACTGCAATAAACATAAAATTTTTCAAATTAAGAACGCTACAAAAAATATGTATTTTTAATAGTTCAATTTTTATAATACTATTATTCATATTTAAATTTAAAAGATAATTACTTTGGATTACAATACGTTTAAAAATATACATATCAAAAATTATTTCATTAAAATAACACTAGAGATTTATTTTCAAGAGTAAAAACTTTGTTTTCATATAAAAAATAAAACGTTTTTTTCTTAAATCGGTGTACCTTAAGTGGATTTAAATAATGTTTCTTTTACTTTTGAATGAATACAGCTTTGAAATAAAATAAAAAATTTACTGCAAGCAAACAGGCACGCATTACTTTAGCATTTTTTTGCGTATATTGGTTTCTGAAAAAGAATGCTTTGTAACGATGGAAATTTTCGGATAAGAGTTTTTGATAAAATCGATGTCTTTGAGGTTCTTGAGTCAGAGAAATATGTTTTTAAAAAATGTATGTCTGTATGTATGTATGTATGTATGTATGAAACCAATAAAGCTAAATTTATGCCGACTATAAATCTTGCAAGGAAGCGTGATACGAGCTGAAATTTTGTAGACATATTAGGTACGAAATTAGTTTAGAGTTAGAATTAGATTTAGAGTTTAGAGTTAGATTTAGAATATTAGCATAGAAAAATATATAATCACATTGACAACTATTTACCCGTGTAAAAAAATTAGTCTGGCAATAGTCTGGCTCAATGAGTCTGGCGAAAGTCTTGCAGAAGTCCGGCAGAAGTCTGGCTTTGACCACTATACAAAATGTGCAAAACAAAAGCATCGCGTCATGTCAAATTGCCAGTAACCTAAATTTTTATCTCTTTTTTTACAAATATTCATATTTTAAACAAGATTCAAATATGTAAAAAAACTTTTCTCCTATTTTATCGAAAAGTACGTATTTTCACTATTCTAGTCGATACTAATAATTAATGTACTACTCTAATTATTGACTTGTGAAAAATAAGTTTTCTTGACATAATTAAAAAAAAAGTCTGGCATAGTGGCCTAAGTCAGACTTCTACCAGACTTTTGCATGACTTTCGCCAGACTTGTTCAGCCAGATTAATCCCAGACTAGTGCCAGGCTAATTTTTTTACACGGGTACTTACGTAAAAAAGAAAAAAAATGCCTCGTCTATATATAGACACACAGTTTAACTGAGACAAATGCTAGTGTAGACAAGGAATTACAACTGTATCTGTTAGATTGGTTGGGAATTCCCCATGAGAGAGTTGCGGAAAGACTCGAAAGAATAGAGTGTAGGTCAAATGGACGTGTTCCATTTTTAATTTTACTGCGATTTTTTTATTGAAAAATAATATATTGTAATTATGTCATCTTAGTTAATTTTTAGTATTTTATAATATTATATATTTGAAAATTATGTATGCATTTTCAGACGAACGCTAACGTTTTTCTGATCGACTGGAGTGAAGGCAGTAATAAGAAGAATTACGTAAACGCTGCTAAAAATTCTCAACTACCTACTTTTCGAATGTTCAAGTATAATCAACCACTATATTTATATATTCTTATTGTTAATGATAACTCGAAAAGCATGTATATAAATATTATTTATTACTATTATTAATATTATTGATATATTTAATAAATCTAATTATTTAAGTTTATTGTATTGGTGGATAGTAAAGTATATATATATATATATATATATATCTTTAGGATGTTTACGTGTTATATAAATTTATTAAAATCTAAATCTATATTACAGTTTTATATTATATAATAGAACAGATTGTCGTGCAGTTGACTGAGCACAAATAACCGCATATATATTTCATTAATCACCACTACTTAAACAAAAAATGTTAATTAGTTATCATAGTTACTGTTATAATATTGTTTAATGTATTTTTGCTTGTTGTATAAGATAATTACGCATTAACAAAATTTGATTAGAAATAGGGTCTTGATCTGAACAGACATTGCTCCCATGTATCATTTGGGTGATCAGAAATTACTCCCTGTTACTTTTTTCTTTAAAGCTTTATAATTCATTAATTTCTGATTCTTTGTGTATTTTTCAAATTACATATGAAAGATTAAGAGTTATATTTATCATTAGAAATGTTTCTTGAGTAAACAGTTCATTTTCAAATTGTAATGCATCAAATATCCCGACATAGCGCCTTAGCTGATTAGGAACTGGGTTCGTAATGGTACACATATTTATAATACACAATTTTTCATTCCTTTTGGTAGCCATATTCGATACGCCATCTTGAATTTGGAAAATTCGATTACGGATTCGTAATCAGCGGCCTAAAAAACCCCTATATACAAATTTGTATGAAAATTCATTTGAAAATATTGTTTTAATCCAAATTATCAGAAATAGTATAAAATGTTCGGCTTTGAGCCTCCATATTGGGTCCGCCATCTTGAATTTAAAAAATCCTACCTATACATTTTCAAATTAAGGGTCCATGGACGCAAAAATTTCACTTTTTAGAAATATCTTTTTACGATTTCAATACAAAAATATTCAAAGAAAAAAAATTTTTCTATAAATTTCATATTTTTTGTTAAATAAATCAATATAACTTTTTTAGTTTGCAGTTTCATGAAATTCTGATTGCATATTTCGAAATTTCAGACAATTTTACGGTAGAAAATATTATTTTTGAATTTCTTGACATCAGATTTTGTAACAAATAGTCGCCTAAAAACGTCTTGAAAAAACGTGCATTCAGAGCTTAATGGGTTCACATGGAAATGGTCCACTAATGAATCAGTAAAAAGCCATTGCACACAAAATTTGTTATAAAAATAAAATTTAAAATAATGATTATTAATTTGAGTGAGATATACAGAGAGAGAGTTATTCACGGAAATCTGAAATGGTTAAAAATACAAATAAAAATTAATCAATTGTTCGTTTTCAGGTCACATAGATTTTTACGTTAACGGTGGTGTTGTACAACCAGGATGCCTGGGTTCAGGTAAATTGAAAACTCACTCCAGCTTATATTATATATATTTTGACCGACTGAACACTCATTGAAATTCGTACTTTTAATAGCATATACGCCAATATGGGAGACGATGATCTGCAGTCACAAACTAGCTTACGCATATTATACTGAATCGATAATTCAATTATTGATGGGTGACCAATGTACATTTAAGAGTTATCCCTGGGATGGAACGTATGAGAATGCCAAGCAAATTTTGACGAAAAAGTTGAAGAACATATCTTGTCCGGACTGTCCTAAACTGGGACTGAATGCTCCAAAAAGCAACAGACGGGGACTCTTCTTCGTAATTACGTCAATGAAGGACCCGTATTGCAGTAAGTAATACCGAAACAATAAACCTCGTAAACATGTGAATTTGTTATTTTAAATTTTGAACACACTTGCTTGTCGTCAATTATCCACATTTCTAAGTGTATAATTTCTGCAATAAAATTGATAACTATATCTATATACAATATGTAAGAGCAGTATCGACATTATGAAATATCTGTAGAAGGAAACATAATCGTTGACAACTTTAAATGGGAAAATTTCGAGGTTGTAAATAGCTATTAGATAAACTGATCACATTTTGAACCCGAGGTATACTTGGAGTACTACCCTACAGCTTTGCCATTTAACATTTTCAGCTAAAACAATTTCCTTTTGAGATATTCCAGAGTTTCTATGCTTAACTTACATCCTGCACAAGAAAGGATAAAAAATAAACGTTTATAACGTAGAAACTTTCGGCACACACTTGGATTTACATTGTATGCATGTAAACATTAGATATAAGTATTTGATAAATTTATATTTAAACAATTTTTATTACTCTCTGTAGAATTTGGAAATGACGATGTGGAAAACGTTAAAAATGTTATCGAGGTTCGTAATATCTTTAACATAATAAACATAATTTAAAAATTACATAAAAAAAAATATTAATCGTAGTAGTATTGTTGTAAAAATAAAATAATTTTTTTCATTTACAGAGATTAAAAGGAAAAGCACCTGTAAGTACTGAGGGTAGGGAAACTAGGGTAAAGTGAACACACGGGTAAAGTGAATCATGCTTATTATTTCTTCAACAAATTATTATTTACGCCTAATTTTAATTTTAGTGAAAAATAATTATGCAAATATGATAATTAAAAAGTTTCACTGCATAACCATTAATATTTTATGAAAGAAAAATAATTGTATTTTCGACCATAAAAGACAGTTGGTTTGTCGAATTCGTTATAACGATTAAAGATGTTTATAATCAATTATATCGTTAGATTTTTTCTTTTAATTACTTCAAATACGTTTTACTTACTATTACCAAGAATACAGAGCTTTAAAAGAGGTTTTTCTTTTTTAAAACAAACATGTAAAGGTGTGTAAATGCAAATAATAAATAATAACACACAAAATTTAAAATTGAGCAAATATAAATTTCCTATTTTTATTTTTTCTTTATTACCCTATCAATAAAATAAAATATAATAAAATCTCTATATACGTCTCGCGGAGCAGATCCACAATTTCTTAAAAATCGCAACCTATTCTATCCTATAATACAAAGAATATATCGCCACGATGCACACACATACCGGAGCTTTCCTCTTCCACTTGGAGGCGGTGCAGGCTGCTGTCTATGCCGTAAATTGTACTCAGAGTTGCGTTAGAGAGACGAAAAGTTAAGATGTTGCAGGCCCTTGATGACGCTGCTTCCATCAAAGCCACAACGAAGATTCCTGGACGTCTCCAGATGAGCTCGAGCGCAGATGCCAGAAATGCAAATTTATGCACCCCAACAATCACTTGTTCACACAGATAAATTGTATGGCACTGCAGATTAATTGCAGAGACAAACCAAAAATGCAAGAATGCCTAAGAATTGTTGTTTCCAATAATTAATGCAAAACAATTTTATTAAAATTGTGCATGAAGGGGGTTCTTAAAATATTATTTTTTGTTTAAAATAATAATTTGTGCTTTATTGAAAAAAAAATAATTAATTCACATAAAACTAATCCGTTATATAAAAAAAATACGCGCGTTGGCTTATGATATGATGATCTAAGTCATATTGAACTAATAAAATCTTATATCTAATCGCAATTATAAAAGTATAAAAAGTATAATTAATACGCAGATAATCTTATAATAGAAATTCACAAACTAAAACAAACGTTCAAACATGCATCCATCCTCCGCAACTCTTCACTCAGCGGCCCCTGTCTGATGATGATCTTGTTCTGGCAACCCGCCGTCTCCTCGTAGAATGAAACGGGAAATTCCAGCAGATGTTAAGCCAGTTCCTGAAGACGACGTTACGACTCTCGATCGGCGGTTGAGGTGAGAGCGGTGAGATATAAGGGCTTCACTGGACTCGAAAGATTCGCTTTCGTATCGAATCAGCGCTGTATCAGTCGAGCGTCCTCGACATCGATGAGCGAAGGCGCACACGATACTTAGAGTCTAATGAATTAATTCTACTATATTTTGATCGCATTCGATATGGTCAATCTCGCTTAGAGGTGAGAGTTCAACTGCCTACTCTCACGCAACGATTAAGGCAAAATCTCGCTCTTCTTTTCCACTTAATTCTCTGTCTCCTTTTCCTCGAAATCCAGCATGGATCAGCCGATCGATTCGCGCAAATGTGCGAATCGTTGTGTAGCGTCACTGGCCGTCTCTCTCTCTCTCTCTCTCACGTAAGTGAGATATAGAAAATAGACTACTACAGAATGATTGGAGCACAGAGAGAGAATGAATGAAAGATGCTCGGCCCTTGGCCGAACGATAGCGAGTGATCGACCGATCTTTTCTCCTCGCCAAATCCCGAATGCTGGCGTCATTTCAGCCTTTGAAGTTAAGTATTTCCGAGCATGTTCACTAGTTATTGTGACAACATTCGGAACGGCGAAACTCAATGCTGGCAATTTCTTAGGAAATTGTGTGTCTCCGTTTCGTTCTCCTTTTCCTCTCTTTAATCGTGAGATGTTCGTTATCTCCCTTTTTTCCTCCTCTCTTAGAGGATACCATTATTAACATTTTAAAGATTCGTTTCTCGAGGTAAAGTAAATCGGGGTAAAGTGGTCCGGAAAATAATGCAAAAGCACTAATTTATACGCGGCCAGATGGAAAATTTAACAAAATATTAATCAAGGTGAGTGTTAGTGTAGTGTACAAAGCCTCTGTTGCAACGCATTTTTTATTTATACCAAAATCGGTCAACATAACCTCTATATTTAACTGTTTTCCAAATATTTAATTCTATCCCCTAGTTCACTTTACCCCGCATTGAATGACCCGGGTAAAGTGAACAGGTATTTTTCAAAAGTAGGTAAATAATATTAAACTTAATAAATTACTTTCTTTAAAATTGCTAGTATCTTTATTGACGTAAGAAGTTTTTTGTGCAATTTACAAAGTAATGTTTAAAGTCTGAAAAATACATTTCTTTCGAATTTTAGAGTTACTATGTTCACTGTAGCGACGATGGTAGTAATAATGATTATAATGGTATACCAGTCGAACTTTATATCAGCTCACAGACTTTAATATTTGAATATTTAACATTTTTGTATTTACTAACTTTCATTATTTTCACCCTTAGAAATTAAATTGAAGAAATAAAAATGTGACATAAGTTATTAGAGTGAAATATTTTGCTTATAACGTTTATATTCCTATACAAAATCTAAGGTATTTTTAAAGTTGATGACGATTCTTTTTTTAAATATAAATCAACTTTTATTTAGAGTGATTGAAAAGGACAGCTTCATCAAGCCATTCAATACATTTAGAGAGAAACCAAGTTACATGCAACTGTAACAATAAAAATAGATGCAATGATTAAACATTGAATATTCAAGATGCATTTAAAGTGTTGTGACTTATCCTAATACTCGTACATTATTTAATAAATAAAAAAAAATATAACTAGTATTGATAATGGGTTTCTTATAGAAGATACTGCTTACAAATTTAAAAAGTAGTAAAGTTGTAAGAAGTAAAGTTTTCATAAAAATGATAAAATATAACCGAACATTTGTAAAATGTTTTACACAAAAGAAATGTTCAAAATACTATGAGCATCTATATTTTTTATATCAATATTTATAACATGAAGAATTCTTGAACTCAGTATTAAATATATCAGCTTTCTCATATATTTATATTATCAAACAAATTAAGTAATACTATTAACATAAAAAATAGGAGTCTTCGCAACACGCATATATAGTATTAGTTAAAAATATTTAATTCATAAATATAACTAGACGACAACTACTTGTTCATTATAATAACATAATTAGTATGTAAAAAGAATAGTTATTTGCATTCATCTGTATCGGAACTTTGTAAGGCCCCGTCTACACATACTCTTTAATAGTACATACTCTAGCTTTCAGTGATAAATAACACTCATATGGTAACTATGAGGCTAGATACAGTGTATATATACAGTAAAATAAATTTTTCTATATTTAAATTATAATTAATCTTTATTTACATAAATATGATAAATGCTATTCGCTACTGAAGTGTTCGTATAGACGGAGTCCAAATGGCATACATATGTTAAATTTATGTAAACTTGTAAGAAAATATACATAATATTCAACATCAACATCTGCACGCGTCCATTACAAAATTAATCCATCAAAGCACTCCCGCTAGAATCATCACGCGCCTTTGGTCCTACTACCCAACGAACCAAACCTTCACGCATCTCTCTCTCTCCCTTTCCCTACATATATAAAGCACATAAGCGATGCACCCAACGGTTGATAGCATTCACACGAGAGGAGCCTGGAAGTGACGACGATGAAACACGCGTAAATATTTAATCGAGCGTAAGGGCTTTGCTACTAAAATGGCGAAATTGGTGAATTTTTCCCTAGTAAACTATGCACAATGGAATTATTGGACACTTTTTCGTATATAAGGCGTGTATTTCGTGTATTTCTGATCTGAAGTGTTCAAAGGAGTGTCGAACCTATCTTGAATGGCGCAGATTCTATATAACCTTCAAAGCCTATATCATTAAAATGAAAATTTATAGGCATTTACAGTACAAAAACGTGAATTTCTGATTAAAATTTATAAAGGTTCAAATACATTTACATATAATCCACATATACATATTATATCAATCATATACAAATAAGTCTGTGAGGCGAGGTCGTTGATGAAGCTAAGAAACAGTAAGATGACAGCTAGTTTTACAGCCGTTGGTCAATTATACATAGTAATATTTAATAATAAAAGTTTTTTGAAGCTACAGTATGAAAACATTGAGAAAAATTAATTAAGAAACTTTGACGATATTGATATTATAATTTATTACAACATGATTCTTAGTGTACTAATAAACAAAAAAGCTGCTGTCCGGTAATTATTCTTTATATAGTAATGAAATCATTATCAACCTCGATTTTAACCTTTTATAAGCCTCGAAGACTTTAGTTTTGTATCCCTTTTATATTAACTTTTAATCACTTTCTCTTTGCAAACTAACTTTTCTCCTTTATTTTGATAACGCTAAATATGTCATGACCAATTACTAGTAAATTAAAAGTAGACACTGGGACTTAATATCATGAAAAAAGCCGCTGCCAATTCATTGACACTTAACTTCCACAAACTAAATAAATTGGTCCAATGTGAATTTCGATATTGTAATACAGTAATTTAAAATTGCTATATCTATTTGTAATTAATAGCTCAAAAAGGTGTGTTTGTTATAATTGATTGTTAGTCAAAATATAAATTACGGGTCGATGAATCTCAAAACTTTTTTAATTCCGAATCTTCAGTACAAAAGGAACAAAATGAGCCGCGATTGCCAAAGAAAGACCACGCTGTTCTCGATATATAAAAAATCAAAGAAAAATTAGAAGAAAAACAACCTCAAATAACTCGGAATATAAAGATCGTTATTATAATCTGAGCAAAGAAAGGACTCAAGAGATAGTAAAAAGCTACTTTTCTCAAAATTCTCAGTAGGAATGGTGCCGTTTTACTCAAGTTATCTTACGACATAGATAATTGATACTTTTTATAAAATGATTTTTCTCGCGAAAAAAAGGAAGGGATAAATACTCGAAAATTGTACAGAATATTCATCTTCATATTTCTAATCTCTTCAATTTTTTTCACCGATTAAACAAAAATAAATGACGTTTTAGTGTATAACAGAAAAAAGGAAACAGTTTATTTAAAATCTCGGATCGGAAAAGATAAGTAATTTTATGCTCTTTCAAAAGCATTTTAACTGAATCGATGATATTATTTCAAACATACCAAAAACCCCGAAAAACTAAAACTCAAAAATCGAACGACTGCTATAAAAGCGAAAACACATCAAAAAACAAAGGAAATAATTTTTAAGCCCCCTTCCTTAAAAAAAACTAAAAATGAACCCCGAAACATTAACTTTGGCCGTAAATATTCAGAGTAATACTCATTCACCCACATACATACACACACACACGCATACCACATACACGCACACGCACACGCATACACACATCCAAATGGACATTTTGTTTTGTTTTGTTTGTGTTACTAACATGTTCTTCTACAAACTTTTTTTACGATAACAAAGCTCCCTTTTTAAGGAAGTAAAATAAGAATTTGTAATTTTAAAAGTAGAGATTATAAGATTTCAAATATTTCTTAAATATTAAAATCATTTAAATGATATAAGTATATATACCTATATTAGCGTATTAGTTATTAATTAGCAATAACATAGCTTTGAAAATTCATATATTTTAAAACCTGTTATGGCTTATCCATATTACGTCAATACCACTTATATTCTTATTACAAAAAAGTATACATTTGTGAAGGCACGCTTACAGAATAAATTTGGGTTAACCTTGTAACTGTATATCTGAGCGAGCTGATGGGTCAACGACAACAGTGGAGTAAACTCAGTTCGAACGAGACCGCTTAAGCGTGAGGTTGTGCTCGTAAAAGCGTGCAGATTAAAGAATACAGTGCCATAGTTTACAGTGAATAGTTTCTGAATATAGACTGATACAGTGAAAATCGAATTAATTTGCAGACTATTACAATAAATATATATAATTCAATGCTACGACAGAGTAAAAATATTCAATAACAATGTTTCCAAACACCTCTCGTGAATACTTTTAAGTTTTAACAGAGTCATAAACAATGTTAATTTAAGTGCTATTAAGTTATTTGTAAAAATTTATTAGTTTTTTAGAAGAAAAAATTGAAAAGTTATTGTTATTTTAAAGTTGGTTTATTTTAAACTGAAAATAAACTGCGATACAAAATTATTAGTATTCTATACTGCTTGTGTGATACTCACTTTAGGAGATACATATTTGAAATTCATTTGATCTAGACGACAATTTGAGGCAGAAGTAAGATGAATGCTATATCATTACTTTTTTTCGTAACGTTATCTTTCTTTATGGAAGATGCCAAAAGCTTGGATATAAAGTGTACGGACCTAAAGAAAGTGACATTTGTAGGATCGGTATTTATCTCGTTAAGCAATTCAGAAACAAAAGAATGGCCAGTCAGATTTTATCTATCAACACCTAGCCACAGAGATTCAATAGAAATCAGCACAAGCGATTATTCAGGGCTTGAAATCAGTAATTTTGATCCTTTGAAGAGAACATATCTCGTCATTCATGGATACAAGTCCGGAGGACAAAAATCATGGACTTTATTAATGAAAGATAAACTTCTTGACGCAGTAAGTAATAATAATAACATTATTAAATTATATGATTATAGAAATCAGTGCGTTAATTAATAATGAACGCAAGCGAAAGAGCTTTCCTAACCAGTAAGATTTAAAGCATAGCATTACATAGAAGAATGAAGAATTTTACGGAGAAAATGCTATCATAAAGATTGTTTTTGTACGTAGAGAGAACTTACTAACTTCTGAGTATAAAGTGACTATCTATTAAGTTTCTATCATTTATATAAACTTTACTCTAAAGTTGGACTAAATTTTATCTTTCTTGCAAAAAGTTATAATAGAAACCTAATTTCAACGAACAACGAATAATTTTACACGATAAAAATTATCTTTGAGATTTGCCATAACAGGATTTTTGGTTGGAAATCGTTTAATGACTTTCAAATTATTAGCAAAGGCTACATTGATTTTTAAGACTTCATGTATGTCTCAAATTTCTTTTTACTAATTTGTTATATACAAAATAGCATATTTCATAAAATTTTAAGCCATTTACCCCTAATTATTGAAGTTATAAATAAAATTGCACCAAATCAACCGTTTTACAAAAGAGACGTGGCGTCAAGTATCTGGGCGAATCAACTCCAAAATATGTTTAAACTATTTTCCTATCGCTCACTGTAATAAACATAAGATTTTTCAAATTAAAAACGCTACAAAAAATATGTATTTTTAATAGTTTAATTTTTATAATACTGTTATTCATATTTAAATTTAAAAGAGATATCTAGAGATTCATTTTCAAGAGTAAAAACTTTGTTTTCATATAAAAAATAAAACTTTTTCTTAAACTGGTATACCTTAAATGGATTTAAATAATGTTTTTTTACTTTTGAATGAATACAGGTTTGAAATAAAATAAAAAAAATTACTGGAAGTAAACAAGCACGCATTGTCAGATAAGAGTTTTTGATAAATCTCGATGTGTTTGAGGTTCCAGAGTGAGAGAATATGTTTTTAAAAGATGTATGTCTGTCTGTATGTATGTATGTATGAAACCACAAAAGCTAAATTTGTGCCCACTATAACTCTTGCAAGGAAGCATGTTACGAGCAGAAATTTTGCAGACATATTAGGTACGAAATTAGTTTAGAGTTAGAATTAGATTTAGAGTTTAGAGTTAGATTTAAAAAAGAAAAACAATTATATATACGAGTGAGTATCCGCATTCGACTATAATCTATTATCTAACATAGAAATTAAAATTTTTACATTATTGTTTTTTTACTTTGATATCTTTTTATTAAAATCAATTTGAAGCGTCCTTCATTTTTCAGTACAGCCTCGTGCAGATTTTCACTATATAGTACAGTCACGTTTATTGACACTTAATATTTTTGCTACCTGAACGACTTTAGTTTTACACGTGCTTACATGCTCCTATCCCCACTACTTTCGCTTTCTACACAACTACATATGCCTAGTCTATATATAGACACACAGCTTAACTGAGACAAATGCTAGTGTAGACAAGGAATTACAACTGTATCTGTTAGATTGGTTGGGAATTCCCCATGAGAGAGTTGCGGAAAGACTCGAAAGAATAGAGTGTAGGTCAAATGGACGTGTTCCATTTTTAATTTTACTGCGATTTTTTTATCGAAAAATAATATATTGTAATTATGCCATCTTAGTTAATTTTTAGTATTTTATAATATTATATATTTGAAAATTATGTATGCATTTTCAGACGAACGCTAACGTTTTTCTGATCGACTGGAGTCAAGGCAGCAATAAGAAGAATTACGTTAACGCTGCTAAAAATTCTCAACTAGCTACCAGTCGAATATTCAAGTATAATCATCCACTATATTTATATATTCTTATTGTTAATTATAACTCGAAAAGCATGTGTATAAATATTATTTATTATTATTATCATTATTATTATTTCTACATTTAAAAAATCTAATTATTTAATTTTATTGTACTGATGGATATTAAAGTGTGTATATATATCCTTAGGATGTTTACGTGTTATTTAAATTTATTAAAATCTAAATGTATATTACAGTTTTCTGCAAACAATGCGACCTGCCGTCGACCTGATGAATAAAACTTCAAATGAAACTCAATGGAATCGTCTGAACTTCATTGGGCACAGTCTCGGTGCACAAGTAAGCGGTCAAACTGCAAATCTGCTGAAAGTCGATGATTTTTGGAAAATAGAGAGGATTACTGGTTTAGATCCAGCTAAGCCTTGTTTTACAAATATCGATCCAACTTTGAAACTTGATAAAGACGATGCAGATTTCGTTGACATCATTCATACTCAAACGGGAGCTGGAGGCGCTATTGATGGTTTAGGTTTAACAGAAAGTATAGGTTAGTATTTTATTGTTGTATGCAACAATCTTTAATAATTTATTAAAATTAATAATTAATAATTGAGGTTAATAAATTAAGAATCAAAATTAATAAATTAAAATCAATTATCCATTTAATTTTTTTTTTTAAATGTCATTTATTATATTAAAAATAACCGATTAACAGCAATTTTTAATTATCAACTGTTAGCTACGCGCATTCGTCAGAGCTGTCTATATCGCAAATGGGTTTCCAGTAAACATTGAAGGCGATAAAAGGCTACAGTCATTCTGCCATGGATCGTAAAAGACGTCAGTCGCGAACATAATATATTAATTGTCGGACTCGCAAGTAATCTACTAATGAGCCAGTAGTTATTGCAGCTTCTTATCACTTCTTTGAATCTTTAAATCTATGGCTGTTAAAAGAGTAAGATTGAATAATGGCGACCTTAAAGACTCTGATATAACTATTCAGTAACAAGAAGATTTAGAATATCTAGATAGTAAAAATAAGACTCCTAAGGATATTATAGAAATAACAACAGTCGAAAAATGCATTATAGTTCAGTTGAATTAGGTTCCGAAACGTATATTGCTTGAAGGGTCTCAGATATTTGTTGTAATCGCTTCTAAATATTATTTCAAAAGATAATACCGAGGTACCCCGGATTAACAAAAACGTTATAAGTTAAACGTCCCAGTAGTTGGAAAAATTTCGCAATAACTATTGATCACGCATTTCACTGCGTATTGTGTTTGGGTAATAAATAAAGAACATTTAAATGTTAAATTATTTTCATAGATTATCTAACATACACCACGGAAAGAAACTTAAATTAGCCGCTTTACAAAACCAGAGAGTGCAGCGCCATTATACAATCGGTTCGCCATGTAGGCGAGCTGCTGCACTCCGAAGTTCAGCAGCGCGTTGACAAAAAGAATAACATCCTTCCCGTGTTTGGGAATGCAGTACGCCCGAAATAGGCGCACAGTTCGCTCAGGAGCGGCGCGCGGTTAGACCGAATCGCGGTGTCGGTCGCTGTAGCTGTATTTGGGAAAGCGGCGAGATTAAATTTCTACCCGTGTATGTCATTGTGGATACAGTTTAAGTTTCTAACGTAATGTTTAGGTGTCCAAATACCGGACTTGAGAGTTTAATCACTGGTACATTTACCTTATGCCTAAAAGAATCAAAAAGTGAAAAGAGAGCCAAAAACGGTTAAAAAATGGGATAATTTTCAAGTACCTTTTATTTGCTTTAACAAAAGACTTATATATCTTATCTTTCTAGGAATCTGGACTGAAGTACTTAAGAGTAATATATAATAAGTTAGTATGCCAACACCCGAATCCAAATGGTTAAGTAGTGTACTAATAACAGGCACTTGAAAATTACCCTATTTTTTAATCGTTTGTTTTCGAGTATATTTCAATTTTGCAATATAAATATTGTGTTTAAGAATTTCGAACCTGCTATATCTAGTAGATAATTTTATTATGAATAAATTTGTTCTGATTCATTGTTGCTTAGATGTGATAAAAATCTCGATATTCACTGCGGAGAAATGTAATTTTTGGCTATTTTTACACTATTTGATTTTTTTAGGCATACGGAGGTTTTTTAACCGGAGCACCTCGATATTATCTTTTTAAATAATATTTAGAAGCGAATCCAATAAAAAAACCTAAAGTCCTCCATGCAACATCAAAATGTAGACACTTTTGAACGGCGAGTAATCTACTGAAATCTTGGTCTCTATCTCGGAATATAAAGCGAAAAATATACAAAAAAAATCAATAATTCTGAAAAAACAAAAACTAAAATTCTGAAAAAAGGTCCTAGTTTTCGAGATATGTCACAATAAGTATGACTGGGTGTGATTAGTGCAATCTACAGAAAAATGACACAAATATATTGACGAAGTAAATTTATAATAAATTCCTTACAACTAGCGATGGTGCGAGAATCATAAAAGATGATTGTTATGTTTACTGGTTAGCCTGTACAATGATAATAAAAATAATAATAATTATTAATATGAGTCATTGAGCGAGAAATCTCAGTAGCTTATTAATAAAAAATAAATAAATTTCTAATAGGGAAGAATACCGATATTTAGTTAACAGTGTATTTTATTGTCGATCATGGTATAATTTATTTGTAAACTTTAAAAAATTTTACAGTAGCTTTAAATTTGAAGAAAACATAAGTAAAACTCTGAAAACAATATGACGTCACTTTGGTCGGCATCTTTAAATCTTTTAACTATGTGACGCCAATCAAAAGACATTTAAAAGCTATAACTTTTGTAAATTTAATTAAATTTTCAAAATATAAAAATAAATATACGTCGGCTTAAATATACGTTGCCACGAACGTAAACGCCGATCATAAAATAAATTTTGTATTCTTCCCTATTCCAGGTCACATGGATTTTTACATTAACGGTGGTGTTGCGCAGCCAGGTTGCGTGGGTTCAGGTAAATTATTAATTTTCTCCTGCTTATATTTTCATTTTGATCGACAACAACCTAGTTTAAATTACTTCTTCTATTAGCTTTAACGCCAAGATGGAACACAATGATCTGCAGTCACAAGCTAGCTTACACGTACTTCACTGAATCAATAATTCAACTATTGATGGGCAACCAATGCTCATTTAAGAGCTATTCCTGGGATGGAACGTATGAAGATGCAGTGCAAATTTTGTCGAAGAAAATGCTAGGTGAATCTTGTTCGGACTGTCCTGAACTGGGCCTTGATGCTCCAAAAAGCGACAAAAGAGGACTTTTCTTTGTAATTACGTCAATGAAGGAACCGTACTGCCGTAAGTAGTGCCGATGTATGTAACGTAAATATGGAAATTTGATCAATGTGTGTCTTATTACTTCTTATTACTATCTGTAGAGTTTAGAAATGGCGATTACCAAAACGTTGAAAAAGTTATCAAGGTTTGTAACAGATATCCAATGTAACTTTTAAATTAGATTTTAAATTAAATAATACATAGTTGTAAAATTAAAATAACATTTATTTTACAGAGATTAAAAGGAAAGGAGCCCATAAGTACTGATGAGCGTATAGCGAGATACGTTGGTGATGATGATTATAGCGATATACCAGCCGAACTTTATAATAGTTCATGTATTTTAAAATGTGAAAATTTGTCACTGTTGTATTTACTAACTTTCGTTATTTTTATTCCTAGAATATGAATTCAAGATAGTCAAAATGCATTGTAAGTTATTAGGGTTAGCGAAACATTTAGTATATAGTTTGTATATACATTTATATATCACACCACCAGATCAAGACTAATTTGAGAAGGTTGAAAAATATATTACAATAAACAAATGTTCGTATGAAAATTGTATGTCATGGCGGGAGGGTGATATACTTTAAGTATCTTTTATTTTTTATATTTTTGTATAAATTCTGTATAAATTATGTATAAATATACAAAAATCAATCTATATTTAGAATGATTGCAAACTACAACACGCCTCTTGATTTAAAATCCACTATATCTTCTATAAAGGAATTAAATTACATGTATTTATAACAATAAATAGTAAGCTCTGAATAAAAATATAATATATAATAGATGTATTTAAAATGTTGAGACTTACACTAATGCATTGTTCAACAAATAAAATAAAAATAGAATAAAACTAGTATTGATAATGATTGTCTTACATAAAAGCTGAGAAGTTAACTTTTTTATAGAAATGACAAAATGTAACCGAATATTTGTAAAATGTTTTGTAAAAAAGAACTATTCAATATACTATACATATTTAAATTTTTTTATATCGCTACCCAGCACGAATAATTCTTGTACTCAGTATTAATAATCCTATAGCGATACGCATTAAGAAATATTTTAAGTGTAATAATTGAACATTTAATTACTCATTTTAGTTACATAAGAATTATGCAAGAAAAATAATTTTGGATAGCCCTTCGTAGCATCTAGCTTTGAGAATCAATGATGAACAATACGCATAAGACTACACACAGTATACAGTGTAAATAGAGTATATTTTTCTCTATTCGTTAGTTATAATCAAGTTCCATTTAAACAAATACCATTAACGTTACCCGCTACTAAAGCGTACGTACAAATGAGGCCTAACCGATAAACATATGTTAAATTTATGTAAATTTGTAAGAAAATACTTACAATATTCGACATCAACAGCTGCACACGTCCATTACAAAATTACCCCATCCCACGCACGTACTCCCGCCAGAATCATCACGCCCTTTTGCTCCGTAGACCCAACGAAGCAAACCTTTGCGCACCTCTATCTCTCTCTCTCTCGCCCTTTCCCTGCATATATATATAAAGTACATAAGCGATGCAGCCAACGGTGGATGGCGTTCGCGCGAGAGGCAAGCTTGAAAGCGACGACGATGAAACGCGCGTAAATATTTCATCGAGCGTAAGGGCTTTGCTGTTGCAGCAGCGGCAGTGCGCGGACCGTGTATTATATAACGAATGCGTTTAAACACCCGGAATCAACGGACAAAGCCGCGGGTCTATTTAGGCTGGTTCTCCAATCGCGCGTCGGCGTGCGTTCGTTGGCGTTTGCCGTTTGGTGGTCCTTCGCGCTCGTACTAGTGATTTCGGTTGCCGTTTTAAATTCAGACGCGACACAGCTAAAAGTACTACTTATTTCAAGAATATATGTTCTTTTATTGAGATCAGACTACGATTTTCTCATTTAAGTCACTTTTTACCTTTTTTCTGTATGTAAACACAAGTTTAAAATGTCACGCAGCTTATCGAAATAAGCAATGTTGGTTCTTAAAATAAGAAATTCTTTCTTCTTATTTTTCAAACGTTTCTTTTATAAGTAAAAAAATTTCTTAATAGAAGTAAGTAAGTTCTTATAACTTAAGTACAGATTTAAGAATAACAAAAATTTAATATGGAACAAAAATATAATTAATCCTTTTTGCTGTGTAGCTTTGGAGGTGTTATTACGAAATTAGACGGCTCCTCTACTTAATTTTGTGTTGCTTTTAAAATATCACCTTTTGATTTATTGAAATCGCTAATATGACAATTTCAGAAAATTAAAGTAGCTTTTGGATTTTTCCATAAATTTTAATACAACTCCATATACGACT
Organism: Gastracanthus pulcherrimus; assembly: GCA_949152435.1. Lineage (NCBI taxonomy): Eukaryota > Metazoa > Arthropoda > Insecta > Hymenoptera > Pteromalidae > Gastracanthus > Gastracanthus pulcherrimus. Next base: position 27,548,851 of record OX424575.1, read on the forward strand.
CATTTATTTTCGAAAATACGATTGCCCAATATTGAACAAACACCGTCATCTAGTATTGGAGACAATGAATTAAATTTCATATTAATATTCATAAAACGTTGTAAAAAGAGTATGAGTTTACATCGAAATTAAAAAAATATATAAAAAATACCCATGTTGCAGTAAAATAAAAGAAAATTAATTTTGAAAAATTCAACAAATTACCTCTAATTGTAACTGTTGGAATTAGTATGTCGTTTGGTAATTTCAATTACTAGTGAAATCAATTTTTGTACGCTCAAAAATACGGCACTCAGAGTATCTTCACCATTCAAACTATATAAACATTATACTTTTCAATACCTCATACGCAACCATTCCCCAAGTACCTACACACCAACAATCTTACCTCAGCCGTTCGATACCACGAACAAAGTCACGCAAACCACCAATAAAACCCCCACGCAATCGCCAAAGCCAGCTCTCCCAAACACACGCAAACGCTCCCCCAAACGCACGACTGAAGAGTCAGCCTCATATATATACCCAAAGAGAAGCACGAGTGGCTCGCACAGACGAAATACGCGGAGGAGTATAATGGGATTCCCGGAAGCTCAAGAGCAAGAGAGAGAGAAAGAGAGCGCGGACTCTCCTATCTACGCGGCGTAATCCTTCGGATACATCTAAGCTCGAAATTAATTTCGAGGCGGACCGGTGCTCGCTGCTCCTGCCTTTCGCTCTGGGCTGTGCCTGGGCGCGACGCGAGTTTTGAGCCTGCAGATATACTTATACACGGAGCTGGTGGCTCGGGCTAATTGCTCGATCTCGCGGCCCAAGGGTCTTCGAGGTGTACGGATACACGCGCGAGGGTCGTAGCAAGCAAGCAAGCGAGCATTATAATTTGCACACGTGGAGTACAGGACTTTGAGGTTTGTTTCGTTTCGGGGCGAACATTAAGAATCTCTGTGTTAATTAATGAAAAAATCCATGGGGAATTGTACCGTTGGCTTGAAAATCGATTGCTGATTTGCCTAATTCAATAATTTTGGAGATCAAAAGTAACTACAACTAAATTTTTCTGGATGAAGCATAAAATAACATTCATAATTTTAAGGACTATTTTTCGTTATTTAAAAATGTTTTGTTTTAAATAAATAAATATATATATATATAGGTAGGTACATTTGCCACTACTTAGTCGTATACATTTCCACGAGCGTCAGCAAGTTATGCATCCTTGTACAGGACACTCCCAATGCCAGGAGATTAATCCCACCCCTTCACGTTCAACACCGAATTTCGGCCAAAATTAAGAGATACTTCACTCCCTCTCGGCCGGCAACCCTGCAGGCAAGCTGATTTTTGGGCCGCGACTCCAGCCGGGGTAAACGCTAAACTATTATCCAAGCTAAATTCATGGAAGGTTCGCGCTGCGAAGTTTGGCTGGAACTGCGGAGAATGGGCGCGCGCGCGCTCGAGGGAGAGAAAATGCGTTGAACTCGCCTCAAACAGCGACCTCCTTAGCGAACTCTAGCAATGTGTGTGTGTGTGTGTGTGTGTGTGTGTGTGCGTGTGTGAGCGTTCGTAGGGTCGGGGCTGACTATTTTGGAGGGAAATGTTTAACAACAAGTTGCCGGTTGTCCGTGGCAACCGAGCGAGCGCATCCCGGGCCACTTTCCCCAGAGCGGTAAAGTGATGCCAACGTAAGAGAATACTTAATACAAAAGTTTCGAGTGCGTTGGGCAAGTGTGTGTGCAAGGGTTGTGTTGAGGGCCACGTGTGAGAAATTGGATTATGTTCCTTTTTAATCAAGTTTACGCTTATGGTCTAATGAATCTTATTATCAATATTGTATGTATTAGAAAATTATATTGATTATTGATTTATAATAATGCTTGGTTTATCAAATTAATATATTAGTAGCTGGACTAATTCTTTTCTTTATTGTAATTTTATCGACTTTATATGATAAATAAAGTATATTATATGAGAAGTGGATAATATTCCATTACTGGTCGAGCTTGATTTTACATTTTTTTACCATTGTAATTTCTCTATTTGATTTATGATGACTTTTTAAACGTTTCATTTTACAATTAAATAAATAAATTTTCCGATCATCTCATACATTTGAAAATAACATCGTTTATATATTTAATAGTCCTTTGGAGCATATCAGGATTATATATTATTTTAACTAGACTCTTTCTCTTCTTTATTACAATTATATTTAGTTGTATGCTATAAATAATATAATATTAAAATTGTTAATGTCTTCAATACTTTTTTAAACAATTTCAGATTAAAATTTTAATAGCTAGACTCTTTCTCTTCTTAATTTATTGTAATTTTATCTAATTTTACATTACTAGTTTATTTACTAGTGGTCTGGGTTTCCTTGTGTAAAGTTTGTTGCAAAACGCTTAAAAACGAGTTTGTTTTTTTATAAAAATACTTATGCCTAAAATTGGACGGCGAACATGTGCATTTGATAAGTAATAATCTACTTTACGCAAAATAAAGTAAATACGCAAAATTTTAATTATATTTTTGTAAACCCTACTCAAATATATTTACAAACCAAATTCATAAAAAAAATAAAAAAATTTATTTGTTAAAACTTAAAGTGCTCTAAATCTGAACAAGTTGAAATTTGTTCTTATTTTCCATATATGATTGTAAGTACATTAAATAATTTAATGAATCTGGATTTTGTTGTAGAGTTTTATAGTTGTCAACACTACTTACATAAATCTAAAATGAATTTCGTCATAAAATAAGTTTTCACGCCCTAACAATTTTAGGCGTTCACGAATCTTCTCTATATAACTTTATTATTTTATACTACAAATATAATATAAACGTTATACTTTACATATAATATAATTCTTATCAAACTTATATTTTAGCAGCTAAACTTTCCTCTCTATTACAATTTTATGAGTTTATACATCTATATATCGTTAGTTTCATTCAATTATCTCAAATTAGTTCATCGACCATTAAGAAACGATACTATCAGATTAACAATGAATTGTACAACAAATACCACTTGAATCGAATGTAACTACATATCCACTTTCAAACATATCGTATAACCAAAAAGTTAAAGGGGAAACTCAATCTTGGCATGGGTTGAAACCGAAAATGGAGCACTAAAATCGATATACCCACGCCATATCGACACCCGATAAAACCGCGACTTTCACGAGCACAAAGAAAGAGAAAAAAACTCCGCTTGCATCCGAACTTTGCGGCTACTGCTGCTGCACCGAAAGTGAAAAGGGGGTCGAGTAAAAAGCTCCTTTGAGAGGGTAGTCGTGTACTAATTTATTTTCTTACCATTTCTCTAAAATTTTGTCCATCTGTTAATGATTATATTATATATCTTGTCAAAATTTAAGATAGCTTAGCGTCAGAGTAGGCGAGATACTCAGTATCAAAGTTTTGATATTTAAGAGGAAGCCATATCTACTGTCCTTGTCTAATCGCATTTTTACTAATTACTCAAATAGTAGTTTGTTAATTAAAAGACTATAAGTCCTCTCCAATTCTTCTTAAAGTTAGGAATATTTTGAGACCTAAAAGAATACCTAACATTATTTCCATTTCGAGAATAGTTCGAAACGGAAAACCTAACTTCAATTTTCGCGTTTCAAAGTATTCTCGGAAAGGAAGTAATGATAAATATCTTCCTAGTCTCAAAATATTCCTTATTTTACGAAATATTGGGGACGACTCTTAGTTTTTCAATTAACAAACTACTATTTGAATAAATAGCAGAAATGTAATTAGAGAAGGATAGTAGATACAGCCTCATCTTAACATGTAAGCCATATACGAAACACGCATCGACGATGCACTTTTATCTCTAACTTTTAATATTTCTTAAAAATTTGTTTACAAAACTAATGTGTCATACAGAATAAATATACATGTATATATGTATACATATTATGTAGAATAAGAAAACCAGCAGCCAGACATCCTTCAATATGAAAAATATAGCCATTACAAGTTTGCATGCAACGTAGTCGCTATATGTATACGGTGATACAATTATCAAAAGGTTACTTAGAATACAGTATGTTTCAATTTTAAAATATAATATACCTTACAGTTCCAACAACGAATAACCTACTTACACGCTGATGTAGAACAAAATCAACTTTCGTCTTCTACCGTAGCCCTGACTACTCCCCCCCTCGAATTTACCGCCTATACGTACACCCAATATACACACTTCCCAGCACTCCAGGACATCGCCCTCGGGAATTTCGCGGACATCGATCTATTTTCTGGCAATGCGAATGGAGTGCTGCAGCGGTTCGGGGGAACGAAGACAGCGGGACGAAATGTGTCGGTGGTGCAGGCGCAGAATGCCAAGTTATTCCGCGATTCTTTCCGCTTCTCGCTGTTTTGGGATATCGAGATTTTGACGCTTTGTTTTGTTGCCGGTTTGTATTCGGTTGCTTCCAGCTACTTTGGGTTTTTATAAGAACAGAGGCAGTTGTCAGTAATTGACGGTGCGTTGTCGTTAATATTGCTATATTTTTTATATTTTTATACTAATAACTAAGGTCTACACATGAACCCTTTCGGTAAACATGTCCTTTTTAAAGGACACTAACTTTTTTATCTACAATACCTATTTTAAATTTAATTTTTTAGCTTTTAACTATGATATTTGTCTAATATAACGTAAAAATAAGCTATTAAAACTTTGGTTTTGATAACAAAAAAATAGTATAAAAAGTTATACCTTTAGAATGGAAGAAATCGTCGGAATTTGTTGAGTGTGGTTGAAAAATAGTTGTTGTGAGTTATACACTTTTTTTATTGACTTAGTTTCCTTATACCTCAATAAAAATATATAATCAGGTTCAATATGTATTCTGGTACCTAAATACATGAATTAGAAGTTAAACCAATGGCATACTGTCCCGAAATGGTGAAATTATTCTTTTTCTTCAAGTCCAGAAAACTCGCGACCATTAAATACTATCGCACTAAACCTTGCACGAAAATTCTAGTTTAAACATGTACTTTAAACTTACCGAAAAATCTATACTTTATTCCGCGTATAAAAACAGTCGTGATCGAAAGGATTAGATTTTTATTACGTTTGAAATTTATATATATATATATTTAATTTTAAATAAAAAAAAAAATATATATATATATATATATATATATTTAATTTTAAATAAAATAGAGTATTTCATTTTTATACATACCCACAATTATTATTATTTAGGAACCTCACTTATATCTCGGTATACATTTTTGATGAAAGGTAAGTATAAATAACCAATAATTAATTGTTGATTGGAGCTAAGAACTCTCGCTAAAATACAAATTTTGTATCAAATAAAAATTAAGATAAAAATGAATATAATTAAAAAGAATGAAACTCGTCTTTGCGATAATAGATGAAAGTTATTTATTTAAGTTATTTTTTTCAATAAATTATACAATTTACACATACGATTCTAAAAATAAAAAAATAATAAAAAATAAAAGAAACGCTATTATTTATTTTACTGCTAATGCTACTTGATATTCAAAACATATAAATTGTAAAATGTAAAAATATGCACGTTCAGTAGACGCAGTTAATTTAATTATACATGACTCAACCATGAAATTAGCTGTGATGTTTTACTGAATGCAAATTCTCCGTGAATGCTTCGTTTCACTTTTCCTTTCCACCGCTGCATGTTCCTGTTTCGTTCTTCCACTTTCAGCTTAATTCATTTCCATATTTTCTACTTGTGCTGTCTGCTTCAACAGCAGATAGGGTACAAAATTCAATATACGTAATGTTAGTTCTATAGTATACACGAAGCCAAGAAACAATAAAGTATGTAGCTACTGCTCAAAATATTAGATGAAAGAAGAAAACAAAAATATGAAAAAGTTCTACAAGATTTAGTAAGGAAATTGCCAACAAATCATTTGTCATATTTTCAAAGTTTTAATTTTCATCTGGTATTAGATTTAACTTAAAATAGCATGTTTGGAATTTTTACAGTCTTACTAGACTTGGTATGTACATACTGAAAGAAGAATGCCATATTGCATGGTTATCATATTTTCATGTCTTAATATTCTAATGCAAAGTACAAGGTAATTGTTTTCAAATTGTAAGCTCCAAGTAAATAAGATTTTATGTAAGTATCATTAGCTTATTCAGTGCTACATGCTATATCTATATTATATATGTACCACGATTTGTTTTGCCTGGATCTGGCTTACTAGGAGAGTATCAGGTCTACGGTTTACGGATCTAGCTGAAACTCTGGGATATGTTTTTTAATCCAAAAATTTGAGAAAAGCCAAAGCAACTTCCTTTAACGCTCCATAGTTTCAATGTTATAATGTATGATAGCAATATTTTAAGATTATTGAATAAAAATGGTCATTATTCAAATATTAATAACTCGACTCCTACGGGTGCAAAAAAAAATAAATAAATTAGTAGGTAGACGAAGAGAGATTTAATTTTAGACATTGAGCATTAAAAAGGATTAGGTGGATCGAAAGTTATTAAACATCAAAGTGACTAAATATAAATGAACATTATGATAATACAAGAGAAGTTAAAGTATGTTATTTTTCGTGTATTTTTAGTTACTACCTTTGATCTTTAATAACTTTGGATCTACTTAATCATTTTCAAAGCTCAACGTCTCAAATCATATAATAACTCTTATAGTGTACTTTACCTAGAGAACAAATAAATGATAAATTACGTTTATAAAGTACGTGTAATATCACACACAGATCAATAAATTACAATTATTTATAAAGATTAAAATTATTCCAGCTGGCATTTATAGGTTTATACAAACTTCTCTTATATTGTTATCACTGAACTTGTTAAACTAAAATTCATCTCTGTTGTCAAATTCGCTCTTCTGTGGTCCATTACAAACTGAATAAACTACTCAGAAGATATAACGATATCAAAAGGTACACATTTCAGCTCGCCAAAAGCTTTCTGGATTTCCTCCCATTGTGTGAGGTATGATTATACTGCGAGCCGCGAAACGCGCGCGTCGGCAGCATCATCCCCCCGAATTCGCTTCTCTCCTCCTCGAATTCAGTGCCTTTCTTACTCAGGTTATTTTCCTTGGCGCTTTTTCGCTTATCCTCCTCATACATGTACACTAGCGCGCGCGTGCTTTAATGAAAACACGCTGTACGGGGGGTGAGAATACGCGAGATAACTCTCTAAATTTATCCGAGTGAAAACTCGCTACTCTCTATTAGAGTTTATTTTCATTCGCTGGCACAGGGGTACGGTGGGAGAATACAGTAGTAGCGGACGGTGGGGAATGAAAAGTCATTTGCAGGTACGCAACGAGTTTGGTTATTCGATTTGGAGTTAGATTTTTTACTTTTGAAATTTGTTTAGAATTGTCACGCATTTAGATTAATTATTATTCTGAATAAAAGTTAGGCTGTGTTAGTAATAAAGTGAACAGTATTCATTGGTATGCAGACTGTATATATATATATATATATATATATATATATATATATATATATATATTGTACTTTGTATTTATTATTATAATTACAAAGTACTATGTGGGTAATGATTAGGTTCGGTACATTTAAAGATTAAACCGACAAAATTATAATAATAAATACAAAGTACAAAATGTGTTTTTGCTCAACTATTTAAAAATCGAATAAAGTATTAAATAAAAAGACCAGGTTTTTTTGTTGCAAAAGAATCAGTACCATTTATTATATAAAAAAATATTTCTGATGACCTGTTTTTTAAGGCGATTTGCAAATCTGTTGCAAAGTACTTGATAAATAGTTTTTCTCGTAATCTTGATGCAATTCTGCAGCAAGGGCCTGATGCAATTCAGCAGAAATATAATTAAATTATAGTCTTAAGCTAGCAGACCAGACATGCTTTGCTTTAATTTCTATTACATGAAGAAAAATTGCGCCAAAATTGTGACCATCTTCCAATAGAAAAGTGTATACATACATTTATAAAATAAACGGTGAACTAAAAACAGAAAAGTATAAACAAAATCTTCACATAATTGAAGATTTGAACTTTTCTGCCACAAGCCTGCTGCAATTCTGATGCGAAGGATTTAATAAAAAGTTAATTTTCCCATTTTGTATGCGATTCTCCTACAAGTGACCGGTGTGATTGTTTATCATAGCATAAATATAACAAAAGTGTGAAAAAAATCCCGCACGCTCTACTGCAACTTCCATTATATGCAGACATATTGCAATAAATTTGTGACAGAATTGTTGTAGAAATCGGTTTCACTATGGCTTTTATTAATATCCTATTTTGATAGATTACAACATACCTACTTTCTTTATCAACTGCTCGAATTTTTGCAATCTGTTAAAAAAATAAAGACACGACGTTTCGAAGATTTTCGTGATGTCATACCGTTGATGATGTACCCATTGAAGTAACTAACAGCCTGGCGTGATTCAATATGAATATACAATAGTTTTTTCGAATTTAGTTTTTCTTTTGGAAACTTCGAAGAAAATTGTGGATTTCTACCGGTACCTTAGACATCTGAGAACAACAATTATCTATAGATAGAAAAAAGTTAAAGTTAGAAGAGAAAATTTTGGAATTTGTAGTTAATTTATAGTTTTTTTTTTTTTTTTTTTTAACGTCGCCATGTTTGTGCTCCCATGTGGTGCTAATCGACGACGGGAGTCTGCGGTGTGTTTGTAAACAAAGCACATGTAATTTTTACAGAGGTGCTTGTATCAATCGGCAGAGACTAGGATTCGAACCCGGGTCACCGGCGTGGGAATCCGACACTCTACCTACTGAGCCGCCGCAGGCCCCTAATTTATAGTTAATTCGAAGATGTGACTGCTTCAACTGACTGAGTGCTTCAGTACAAAGAACTGCAGTGTCTTAACTGTCAAAAACTAGTATAATAATGTATTTTTGCTCAACTAATTAAAAATCGAATAAAGTATTAAATAAATATACTCAGAATACTTTATCTCAGTATACCCGTTTTACAAAACGCAAGAAATTCTATTTCAACAATCCAGAACCCAGCTCCTGCACGCCCCACCTTCCTTACACCACAATAGAAATTCCATCCTAAAAAATTCACCAACCGAATCGAAAGAGCAAGTAGCGAAATACGTGCCCGGGCGACGTGTGTATTAGAATCGCGAACCTATACGTACATACATACATACATACACAACGCCAGAGCAAGAGATAGAGAGAGAAAGAGATCGAGCGAGCGAGTACGTGCCGCAGAGCCCCGCGAGAGTCTCGCGCCGGGGAATCCGCGACGAGGTCATTGTAAATCACGATGCGCTGGGACACGCGCGATGAATTACAAGCGGATCTCCTCCTCCTCCGCGTCCTTTCCGTATCTCTCCCTCTCTCTCTCTCTTTACTGGTATAGGTTGTCGGAAGCCAGGGTTTATACGGAGCTGGGAGCTGGAGCTACGGCTGCACGCCGTTTTATTGAGCCTGCTCGCGCAAATTAAGCCTCGCGCCGCTGCTCTAATCATCCGAGGCTGTTCGAGCCCGCGCGAGCGTGAAATTTATGCGAGGCTTGCGCAACGACGAGTTTGTATTAATTGTTTTTTGCGGCCGGCTGCGTGGGTGGTTATAGAGATGCGAGGGTTGATGGTTCTGGTTTGTATTATCATGTGGAATGGTTGCGGTGAATGAGCGTAGTTGTAATGAAAGAGTTCGTGATATTATGTAATTTCTTTGATGGAAAATTATGTTCTCTTTGGAGAAGATATTTCATGGCAATTAAAATATTCGTCTTTTATGCATACGTTTACTGGTCAAAATCTGAACATTTTAAAGGCTTGAGAAACTTATTTGTGACAGGAATTACTGTAAAGGAAGTACTAAAATTGGTCAATAGATACGTATTTTACAGATGATGTCGAGGTAAAATTTGTGATTTTGGTTCGCGTATTTTCATATACCTTAAAGAGCAATCATTCTATGAATATTTTTAACCTATCAAATTGAAGCTAAATAGTATATTTAATAGCGATTATAGAAATTCACATTGTACCTGGTTATTGAAGTATACGTGATTGAAGTTCAGCATACGGTAATGAATTAAACCACAGAAGGGTTAAATATTAGACTATATATTATTATTATAAAGGCCAAGTAGTAATGGTATGCAGCAACGGTGTCTGCAGGACAACATCTATTACATCATCTTTATGTCGGCTGTAGACGTGCTTGCATCATCACAATAGCTATCATAACTACTTGTTGGGACTAGCTGTCCATAGCTATGTAGTCCGTAGGCTTGTTCACACAATCAGGCCGTCTTTCTCTATGGTTTGCGAGTTGCATCCAATCCTCCTCATAACATCCTATTTCTCGTAGGTCAATTTTAATATTGTCCTCCCACCTTCTATCAACCCTCCGATTTAACTTAGTTTTAGAATACGTGGTCAGGGCGGTACAAGAAAATAAAGAGGGAATTATAATAAATGGCTAACACAATTGCTAACATACGCAGATGACATAGACATTATAGGAAAAGACATAGAAACCATAATAAAAAAACGTAGAAATACTAATATTAGACTATAGTGTTTAAAATTTTGTTAACTAAAATTATAAAACGTTACATATAAAATTGATATGGGTATATCCTCTTTAAATGTTGTCCATTATAGTTCATATAAAAAATCTTTCGTAACTTACGTACTCTGAAATGAAGATGAAATATTCAGTCAAGGATTACATACCTGAAACAAACAAGAGCAAAATTTATAATTTTCAGTCCTGAATAATCAACTAACATATATAATGTTCATCAATAAGAAACACATTTCCTTCAAATATCTAAATCAACAACACGCAAGTCAGCAGTCTCCACCATCAATCATCTCAATCCCAACACGCACTACCATCCTCACCACCCATCAGCAGATAACCCAGCAGTCCCAAAAATTCCCGAAAAGAATAAGCACTTCCGCCTCGTCAAGACTAACTCTCCTCGCAGCCCACAAACCAAAACGAACCCTTGCCCACACCTTCCCCGAGAATACATCAATTCATCTCACACACACATACTCACATAAAGGCATGACATCACGCACAGGTTGTTACATACACCACGCAACCTAACCATCCTCTCTCCAAATCTACGACTTCCCTGATACTCATCCCACATCCCGTTTTTTCCACGCGTACACCTAGAGAACATGGGAGGAGCGCGAGACCCGCTATTAGCCGCGGAGATATATTTTCTTTTGCACTCCACTCCATACCAGCGAGCTTATCCGCGCAGAATTCAGGTGAGATGCCAGCCCCGAGATTCGCCGTTACGCCCTTCGTTCGTTCGTGCAGTGGCTCGCTGATATATATATATATATATACACACGGTAGCTCGCGGATTTACGGCGAGCGCGGTCAACGCCGGCTGCTTGTGTGTTACTTGGGTGGATTCGCGAGGAGGAGAGAGAGAAAGACTCTAGGTGTGCGTGATGCAAGGGGGCTCGCAGGTGCTGGGCAAGTAGGTTGAGATGGGGGAGATAGAGGTGAATTTTTCGTAGAGATTTATGGGGGATGCGGTGGACCGAGGGTAGGTGTGTGTTGGGCTTGGAAGGAGTGGCTCGGGGGGAGGGGGGGGGGGGGTGGGTCTTAGATGGGATACTCGCGCGGTGTTTATTTTTAAAAGGATGGAGGTAAGCTGAATTGTTCCGGAGTGCAAGAGTTGTGGTTTGAATCGTGGGATCTGTGGTTAATTGTTGATGGGAGACAGAGTTGTGGCATTGTTGCACTGGAAGTTTAAGTGGGTAGTTTTGATTTGTTGGCAGTTTTATACAATACCACGGGTTGTAATTTACTTTTCATGCATTGTAATATATTTTTTCGTGTAAAAACTGTACACGTGGAGATATGTAAAATTGGCAACAAGCTTGTGACTTGGCAACGCGTGTAATTTTATGGGTTTGAATTTGCTGTGTGTCCATCGTTAACTGATGAATGTTTTATTAAAACAACCTTAAAATTATTTTTATCTTTTATAAGGAACTTGATGTTCTCAATAGAGGAGCACTCCTGTTTAAACATACTTTTCTTTTTCATCAATGCGTAGTCCGAAATAATTAGAAACCGCTTCAGTAACTTATTTCTTTAAACATTGAAATTAGTCCACACGTATAACAGTGCAATGACAATGTATTTTAGATTTTTCAAAAAAATACTAATTCTTTTCAGGGGTCACCTAGACATTAATACTTTGTATATTCTTCAACAAAAACTGTTACTTTTCGTAGTTTATAAAAAAGTATTAGACTTTATTAGAGAATCTAAAAATGGCTAGTTTTACAAGAGATCTCTGAAGAGATTTATTATTTTTTGATAAATCTAAAATATACTAATCTTTGTAAGAAGCATCTTTATAGGCTTGAATAATAAAAGTTATAGCGTATAAAATGTTAAAATATTCAGAGCTGAAAAACAATCAAAATTGAAAGTACAATAAGAAAGAAGTCACAAGTCTTCTGTAGGTCGTTATTTTAGTTTTTAGATAACACTTTTTGTGCATGTTCTTGGTGATCAAGTTGACTATTATCTGATCAAATTGTTTGATTAAACTCGTATGCGAGTTATAACATAATTACAAAGTAATTTCTAAGATACCCTTTCCACTAAGATATTTTCAGGTAATTTAACGCTTATAACACTTTATAACTTTGCAATTGGTTTTCTGACTAAAATTATTTGAACTAAAATATCATAAAGTCAGTGCACGCAGTGACAGTGAAAAAAAAAATCTAGAGATTCGTCCATTTGTCATTGATAAAAAGTACTTGTTTGACACTAATTATCCAATAAAAAAAGATTATACCCTAAGATACACGTACATCTTCATTTTAATTATCCGCATAAAACGTTTCCAGCATAGAAGTAACTAACTTAAAAGCGCCATCAAACACGCGTAAAACTCTCGAGAAATTCAGAGCAAAAACTGTACCTCAAACTCGACTTCCCTAACCCAACATCCTTTAACACCCCTGCGCAGAGAGCCGAGTATACTCGTCCAAACCGCACGTCATTTTTGTATACATTTTGTATCACAAATTTAAATCGTTACTTTGTTGGGACATCTACAACCTCTCAAATTGAAGCTAAATAGTATAGCTATTATTTAAAAGATGTTACGAATTTGCAGAAAATATTGTTGCAGACTTACATTCGATCTAGTCCATATACACGAAAATAAACTTCTGCGCAGGAGGGTTAAACCCACCTCCTGCAAGAATTATAACCTATTTATGCCACAAAACTACGCCCACCTTAATTCCCACAACAATTACGCAAAAATTCCCAGCCTCCGCGCACACCCGTACAAGAAGAATCTCCCCCAACCTCTCGCGAAACAAGAAGACGCGCGCAAACAGAGCAAAGACGAGAGCGAGCATCTCCCGCGCCGCGCAGTAATGGAATTACAGGATAACGAGGGCACTTTTCCCGATTAGCCCGAGCTACGCGGGGAGCGATAAGAGCTCCACAGCTCCATCTCGCTCGCTCTATGAACACGCGAGCTTATGCTAATCTCCTTCCCTCGCGACACATCTCTCTGCCGGTGGGTATTACACGTATATATACTTCGAAGGGGGAGCGCGGATTCGCCGAAATTTATTAGCCTGCGGAGAGCGGAGCGGAGCGCTGTGCCAAAGTGATACCCGCGTCAGAGTGGTGTAGAGCAGCTTGGAATAGTTTGCGAGGGGGGAGTGTCTGTGTTCGCGGGGGGAGTGCACGTGGAGCCTCGGTGGTGAGCTGCGCTCTTTTTTTTTCGGCGGGTGGGGTGGGGGGTACTGAATGGGGTAGAGGGATTAGAATGATAATGGAGGTTGTATTGTTCGGTGAAATATGTGTCGGGATGTATTGGTTTTTTTTCGGTGCGTCTGAAGAATCATTGTTTGGAGAGGGTTTTGTAATGCTAATTAATGGCTGAGATGATGAGTTGGTGGGGTTTTATTTGACAAGTGTACGATAATATGGAAATTTTGTTTGTTGATGTAATTATTTCAAACATATGATTTAAGTATACAATTCATATGTTAAAGATAAATTTATTCTATATTCAACAATGTTCTACCGTTTTAATCGAAGCAAAAATATTATACATTATTTATTATATCCAGTAAATAAAGAGTCAATTTTTCTGTTGCTTTGACGTAATAAGGTAATGTTATATCTTTCGGAACTCATCAAACAAAAGCATTTATAAATATTGGGTGCGCATGTGCGATGCAAATTAAAGAAAAACCTTTATGCCTCAAAGCTGAATCTAGAGTAATTATTTAATTTTTAGTAGAAATAATATTATAAAAACTTATTTTGATCTAATACAGATAATGGTGTAAATTGAGAATTATTTAGTTTTAATATTTATAATATAATTATTTAACAAAACTTGTCTTCGTAAGATATTCACACTTTACTGTATTATATCATACAAGTCGTTGAAGCAATTTTCAAGTGACTTATAAGCCATTTCACTACGTGCAAATATCATTTTATGTTTGTAATTTTAATGAACAAAAACTTGATATACATAATATTAATATAGAATAAACAAAATTGTTCTGAATATAAATAAATTAAAAGTGAATATTATTAATAGAAAGGTTATATAATTGAAAATCATAATATATAATATCAAAAAGCCACCTTACTATCAAAATGCTGATACAAAAATTATTAAATATCTTTATGTACCAAAGTAGAAATGTTTAGAGTTTTTGTTAGAATATTATTAATTAAGTTTGCTGGAATATAAAGTTTATGGTGGAATACGGGACATTTTATTATGTGCAAAACTGGGTATACAACTAATAAAAGTAGAATTTAGAGATAAAATGTTTAGAGTATGTTATGAAACTTGATGAAGTACTTTATATGCAGTTTATGTATAATAAGCAAAGCACTAATTATATTGTCATACACAGTTTGTTATTAAATTCTCAATTTAGTTCTACTTATTTTTAGTAATCGATATTGCAATTAAACGAAAATCAGTTCTTAATTATAATTATAAAATGTTAATTTGAACATATTTGCTATATTTATGTGTACTGTTTATAGTTTAACTAGGATAAACTATGTAAGTCAATTACTGACATATTCAGGATAGATGTAACATATTTTGTTGATTTTATTATCAAGTCTTTATTGATAAAATAAATTACTTATTAACACGTCACTAATGGTACAACACTCAACATCACTTTGATTCTTATAAATTTACTAACGAATGTTAAGTATTCTCTAGTTACTGTTAGTAAAAGTACCTACAAATCGCATACTTATTCTTGACAGTAATAATTATATGGTTATGAATATTCAATTCATCATTTTATTAAATTGAGTAATCAAACTATATTTTCTGATTATCCTATGATGAATTAAGTATCGTATCTCAAATCTATTCATATTGAACTTTTTAATGTAATAAATTAAGAAATGTACATATCTTTAGGCATTGGAACATTTACCCTATTTAATTTACAGTCAATTACTCTACCAACGCCGCAAAAAAATCCAAGAATGCAAAAATAAAATTTAAAATTTACTTAGAGACAGCTTAAGTTGTCCAACTACTAACTGACACCCTACGTTATTTTCCTCAAAGTAAAAAGAATACATCGCTATTCCTTTAATTAATTTTAATCTGGTTACCTTGAGTTTTAAACTGCACGGAGGTATCACTCAAAGCGGCGAATATGACGTCGTTTGCAGCGCGAGCTCAAGTTAACATTTTCATCGCTGTTATTTTCATTAGCTAACGTCTAAAAGGGAGCTTTTACGCCATAAAGTGTTCTTTGACCTCAGTCATGAATTAGGTGAACACCAAATATATTTTGTTATGTGACTTATTTTCAATACAAACTTAATAAAAAAGTAGGGTATCAGTAATTGGGATGTCAGCAATACGTCAGTAAAACTCAAGTGTCAGCAATATCGCAATATATTTTATTTTAATAAATCTTTGACTTATTCAAATAAATATTAGAATAAAGATTTTTAATATAGTGATCGAATTCGGCGCAATATTCAAATGTGTGTCACTAGCATTTTTTGAGCTGTTTACATATTTGTATAAGATCGCTGACAATTAGTGATTTAAAAAAAATAAACCTTATAGAAGGCAACAAAACTGGAATAAATAAATTATCTTTTAAAATAAAAATACTAAACATCATTTTATAAACAACACTTCATAAATTCATATTTTTTTGTACCAAAAAAAATTGTGATCTCGTCAATCTTAAAAATATGTGTATTTTTAACACAATCATTGAACATCATAAAAGTATTTAAGTATATAAATTAGTACAAATGTTTATTTAAAAATATGATATCAATGAAATTGATCTTACAGACGCTTCAGACACTGTTAAAGTTGAGTATAAGCCTACATTTGAGAACCTTCATTGAATATTCGATAAAAAAAGCTATTGATCAATTCAGCAGTGAATATTAACTTTTTCACTGCGGATTAGTGAATATTTACTGCAGAATCAGTGGATTTTTCACTAATTCAAGAGCAGTAACATCCTTTTCACAGTTTCGTCTTTACAGAGTATATTCTTGAATGGTGTAGTAAACTTGAGCCGTACGAAAGTTATGAAATTAAATTTTGGAGTGAATTTAAAAAATGTTGATCATTCGAACACCTTACTAATTTTCTTTTTTTATAAATTAGACATATATATACTACCAATCCACAATTATACTTCTAAAGAAATCTCTATTTTTCCAAACAATAGGCAAAAAAGTAGCTAACAAACACAAGTAAGTTTGAAAGTGTCGGTATTCGGTGGATCAGCCCAGCGAACAAACGAACGCGCAATTTCTCGAAGGTCCCTTTTACGACGAGTCCCGCTCGTCCTTTCGCTGCGGCAGGAAAATAATGCGAGAGTCTTCCCTATAGTTAAGTGAAGCGAGCGAGGGAGCGAGAGAAGCTCACGAAGAGAGACTTTAATGAATTCCAATGGGACGAGACTGCAGCGCCAGCTATATATATATGCGAGAAGATCCGCGAAGTGCTCGTCGGATAAAAATGGTAATTACGATATAAAGCGGTGGCTTCTCTCTCTCTCTCTCTCTCTCGTCCTAGAGGATGAAGAGGTGCATTGTCGGTGCCTCGCGCGTGCAAAAAAGGATAGACAATAAAAGGCGACAGCGCGCAGGCGGAAATATGAGTCGTGAGGGTGAGCGTCGGCGAGTTCTGGCTGTAAAATGGAGATCGGATGGAATTAGTAAATAAAATTAAGTGAGCGGTGGATGGGAGAAAGAGAGAGAGAGAGAGAGAGCATGAGAGTTTATATAAAACTACCGTATTAACGCTGATCGCTTGAGAGCGATTCATGATTATGCATGAGATAATTAATCTATGGAGCTTGTCTTAACGAAATATACGATTATTAAGGGTTGTTAAGGGAATATATTATTCGTACATATTTTATGAATAACTTCGTGTAATTTACTATGAAGTGAGTTAATCTTAATTACAGTGCGATGAAAATCACTTTACTTTCAGACTAAGTTTATTATGATTACTCAGTATCTACGAATTTGTTTAACTGTACTTCGAACGTTAAATTATTTCTGATATTGAATAAAAATCTTTGAGATGTTCAGTATTCATTTATTCATTTTAACTAACTAGAATAAACGGTAAAAGTTAATTTTTAAACAAACATATAATAGTTAAGCGATCGATATTAGACCTCAGCATCTACTTTAGTGAGTGTAAATTAAGTTTTTCGTTAAAATATAAAAGTATCTTTAGATGTCAAAAAATCATCATACGAATATTAATTTAAAGATTTGTATAAATACACGGAAAGAAAAATATTGTAATTCCTACTAAATGGGGTTATGACTGACAAGGGGAAGTCCCCAGGTGATAAGCGCCCCGAGAAGTCTTATTAGGCGGAAAGTGTTCTATGTGGTACCCACATTGAAGATTTACCTATCCTAACTGCTACATTTTCGATATTTTTTAGGGCTGATTGTTGAAAAATAGCGTAAAAATCGCTAAAATTAGAAACTTTCAACAATCAGGACTAAAAAATATCGAAAAGGTAGGAGTTAGGATAGACAAATCTTCAATGTGGGTACCACATAGAACACTTTCCACCTAATAAGACCTTTCCGGACGCTTATCATCTGGGGACCTTCCCTTCCGAGTACAGTGCAAGGTGGGTAAATCGGAACCGATAAAACCTAGTTCGACTGATTCCTAATATAGTATAGTAGTAATCAGTCCTTCTTGGATAATTGAATAATATTGAATAATTATTTAATATTTGGCTTATTTTATACGTTATAATTTTTATACGTGTATTACTGAAGAAAAATGGCTTAGCATTTAAATAGTTATCATAAAGTCTATATGTATACGCATTTTGTTAATATAAAAGCATGAAAAGCGGAAGGATTGGAGGTTACGCGAAATTTTATTCATTCCTTTACAGGTTAGTACTGAGTCCTAACCTGCGTAGTACTGTCAACCCATTTAATCTTCGTCTCCGAATTCCTACCCTAGTATAGTAATCGTTACTAACTTTTCCTCTCTGTGTAGATATCATGTATTACGCAGAAGAGTCAGTGTAACTATGTTATACATAATATCTTATAACTACACTTCAACTCTACTCGTAATAATATTCATTCTATCACGATTTATTTTAACTAATTTAAACAGTTAAAGTAGACTAAGAATTAAGAGTTTTAATGCTACATTCATTCATACAAATGATTAATTTTAAACTACATCGTTATAATATAATCTTTTCTTTTCACAAATTCATTACACAGGCACAATCAAACCGCAAACCAGAAATCCATTCTTCCTCTACTAATCGAAAAACAACAACCCCAACTTTTAATTCCCACAGAATCAGCACTAGCTGTAAAAAGACTGCTCTCTCTCTCTCTCTCGTGCGCGCGCGCGAAATCGCTAAATTGCTTTTCCAGCTCCAGCGCCGGCAGCCCCAAATGTATCACCCATAATTAAGGAGCGCCGCGAGCGTCGCGCGACAAGTAGCGTATCGCTCTGCATAAATTAGCGCAGTGGGAAGCGATTTATACCGTCGGCGCGGCGCTGTACGTACTCGTCCTCGATAATGAAAAGGTTAATCAGGAGTGGCGCAAGAGCGTAGGGATATCGAAACGTAAGACGCGACGAGACGCGAAGATCCGTCGAGTCCATTAACCTCGTGAATCCTCCGTTTTCGAGGTAGATGGGTGCAGCGATGAAATTTAGAGCGAGCGGATGGTTTATTTATAGGTTCTTTGTTGTCTGCTGAGTGTAAAGGATGTAAGGTAAAATGTATGAATGAGGGGCGAAGAGATTGTCTGAGAATAGATAAGGAAGCTTATTGCTATTGCTTAAAAAGTTAGAACAATGCTAGTTTCTATTTAAGCATGGCTTCTCATCACATTGACAGTTTTCTAATTTAGGTAGCTCTGCTGTTGTTTCAAAACTCACCATTAACAAAAGAATTTGAATAAAATTGTGCATTTTAAGTTTTCTATTGATATTTCGGTTTCGTGGGGTCGCTAGGTAAACTGAAGAAAGAAAATATTTGAAAATTAGAGTATTCAATATGGCTCTTATGGCGAAACTAGTATTTATACCTGAAAGCACCAGAAGATTGCAGTTTTTTAGTCATATTTTCTATTATTTAAGAAATTAATAAATAAAACTAAAATGAGTGCATTATTGTATGCGTATTTTTAGGCCAATGAGTAGAACAATTGGTACTGAATTTTTTTATTGAAATTGTTTTTACACAACCGCGTATAACCTATAAATTGTTAAAAAACATTTGGTGTTCCACCCCCCTCCCCCGTTTCTTCTTATTCTGAATCCGTTGAAACTAAGAAAGTAATTTCATTCTACTCAAAACATGTGACAAGAGCGACTGGAAAACTGGATAACATTGAATTGAATTTTATTAAATTGAAAATAAGACTTACATAATTTCAATTCCCTAAAATTAAATTACATATAATATTAAAAGAAACAATGGCAGCAAAAGGACAGCATTGCCCGTATATGAATAGATAAATGATTAAATAAATAAATATTGTGCTAAATTTAGCTTTTACCCAGTAAAAGGACAGCAATGGCCGTATATGAATAAATAAATAAATAAATATTGTGCTAAATTTAGCTTTTACCCAGTAAAAGGACAGCAATGGCCGTATATGAATAAATAAATAAATAAATATTGTGCAGGATTTATTTTAGCTTTACAAGAAAAGGTATAATAAATAAATTTGGAACATTTGCGCATCCAAGTTTTATGAACGCTATTGCTTGATGAGTTTGAAAAGTTAAGAATGCACTGTTTTCAAGCAATACAAAAATGAAATTGAATTCATAATAGTATCGACCTAGATTGTAATAACTGATGTAGTGAAGAAATCAAACGCTTAAATGACTAACAAAATTCAAAAGTAAAGTACTCCGATTAAAGTTAAAAGCTAACAACTCAATAAGCTTAACAATTTCAATATTCGATAAGTAACATTTTCTAATACTGATGATCGATAAATAGGTCGTCTTTTAAGCATCTCTTCATACCATTTTAAGCAATTATAAGTGTGTCCACTTCATTAAACTTCTTATAATTCGAACATAGAAAGTTCTATTGAATATAATCGTATGCTTAAATTCTTGTTTTCTTATCTATTTTCTCTGCACAAAATCTCATAATTGGACTTCCCAAGTGTAACAGTCGCGACTGAAAGGATTAACCCAAACGCAAGAAAGAACAAAAAGACAAGTAACAATCCTACCAGAACTCACCGTACACGAGCAAAATAACTACCAATCTAAAACGCCAACTACCTCAAAACGAAAGTTAATCCAATCCCACCTTACGTAATAAGCCGGTAAATGAAACACCAAAGGAGCTCAAAATAAGCACCAGAATTCCCCCAAAAGGGTGAAAAATGCCCGAAGGCAACAACAGCAGCAGCAAGTTCTACTTACAACCCTTCCCCAGGGTCGAGTTGAGAACTCAGAAAAGAGATGATTGCCAAGAAGAAGAGAGAGATAGAGAGAGAGAGAGAGAGCCAAGGTGGAAAAGGGCGGTAATGGCGCAGGACGATTAAGATGCATCGGTTTATAATGATACGCCCGAGCAAGAAGCACAGAGCTCTCTCTCTCTCTCTCTTTCTCTTTCTCGTCCCTTCTGCTTCTTCCCTATTTCTATTTCGTGCCGCTCGGGCGTACAAACTTAATTACCGTTTAATGAAACTCTCTTCCGAAATGAAATCCTTATCTGCCCGAGGATACGCTGCTCTTGTTCCCTCTGTCCTCTTCTTCTTCTTCTTCTTCTTCTTCTTCTGCTTCTCGGCGTTTTGATGATATCCATCCGGAGGGAGCCTTTCTCTCTCTCGTATCGTTTCTCGCGCTCGCCCGTGTTTCTCGGCGTCTTACACGTACTAATCAAGCAGTTTGTATTAATTAATTGTTAGGGGCGTTGCTGAGTCGAGCGAGAACAATCGCAGCGTGTAATGGGTATGGTTGGAGTGAGTACATGGTTATTAGAGACGAAGAAGTTTTGGATTATTCGACATTTGAAACAGAAGGGAGATTTGATTAACGTGGGTTTTTTTAGGGTTCATTGTTGGAGAAGATGAATTGCGAATGGTGAGTATGTGATTGTGAGACGTAAGGAATAATGAGCATTATTAACCCTCCTGCGCACCAATTTATCAAGTGTACTTTTACAACCATACATTCTATAATCTTCTGGAACTTTATAAATAAAGCTGTATTATTCAGGTTTAATTTGAAAGATAGCATACGTTTATTCAATGCAAGAATTCTGAGTTGTGATACAAGATGTATAAAAAAAAGACGAATACTCTGGACGAGATTCTCGTCTATATGCTCATGAGTATTAATTAGGAAAAATACTCGTATCATAATCAAAGAAAGAGGGTCAATAAGGATGGTTTCAATCCCAGTATGAATCAGTTATACAGTAAAAAGGATTTCTTATTTCTTATTGTTGCATCTTAAATTTTTTTCGTTCTTAATACAATTAACGAAATAGCATATTTTACTTATTTTAAGAAATCTATACTTAAAATAAGAATGCATTACTTATTTTAAGAAAAATAAATTACTTAAAATTAGAAACTATTCTAAAATAAGAAAGTAAAAAACTTAATTACTTATATTAAGAAATAAAATTTACTTATTTCGCGCGATCTCGTGGTCGCCACAAAATTCCCAAAACTCTTGACTTTGTCGAGGTTTGTAGAGCTACGTGAGGCGAAGACCATACGATATTTTGGAAATAAGAAAATAAATTGTATTCAAAATATAGTAGATCATTTTTACACAGTTTTTAGCACTTGAAGTTTTGTAGAATCTGAAAGGAACCAATAAATGAGAAAACTTAACCTTACATTTTGCGAATCTAAACAATACGACTAAATTTCTTAAATTAAGAAAATAAGTTTCTTAAAATACGAAACTTTTCAGCGTGTCTTGAAATAAGAATAAAAGTGTTCTTAAATTTGATGAAACTTATTTTAAGAAAATTTTCTTCTTAAAACAAGTAATTCTTTTTACTGTGTAATTTTTAAGTAGATAATTTTATAAATCACAAAAATGCATTACAGCGAGTAATCTTAGTTTTGGAAAATCATGTCAACTGCAGCTGAAAAGCAGAAATAGGTTCTATACCGGTTAAATTGGTTCGTTTCAACTTAAAAGTATTTAAGGTGCTATTTTATCGAAATTTAGTAAATTGTCAGAGTTACACTAGAGCCATAAACTGCCTTAATTGACCCTCCTCTTTATATTGTTAGATTGGTATCCAAAAGTTGCGAATAAATATGAATGAAATCTGAAGCCGATTTAAAAAGTCCTACATTGAGTAACAAAGAAATAGTTTATATTGATCTGATAATTGGCGCCATCTTATCTTTATCGACTGACATTGAAAACTAGATCTTACATTCATCTTCTTAAATGACACTTCGTATTCGCCATATCTATTTATAATTTGGTTACTCTGACAACAAAATACAAATTGCAAATAAATTTTAAAATCTTAATACTGACAGGAAGAAAAATCAAGAAAAAAAAAGAATGTAAATAACTACGCGACATTAAGATACTACTATGAATAAATAGATCAGATTGCAGTTCCATTCCGCATTTAAACCTCAATGAATAATTAAACCAAACAAAATACTGAACCAATTTAGTTTTAATAAATTGATAAACACAAACAAAATCACCAGAGCGTTAAATAAATAAATATGGTCAAGATAATCCTCATACCAGTTTAAAATCAATTAAACGCTTTGAATCTTCTCTGATCGACAAATAATCACATGACCTAGTTTTTCCTTCTCTTACTACGACATACCAAGCAAAAGTCCTTCAAATAAATCACAAAACTTATCCACCACCTTCGAATAATCCATTCAACGCTTCTTCCACACGACCTAAAAAGCACACTAAACCCATCCCACTACAACCAGTACTAGCATTTCTCCTCTCGACCTCTACCAACCAATCCATGCCCTTACACTTCCAATAAGCATTTCCAACCGAGCTTCTTCGCAGACTCTCCCGCTCCTTCACCACCACGCGAGCACTCGCCTCCCAGCTACCGGACAGAAGCCCATTAAGTCCCGTTCAACTCGAGCTCTAATCTCGACGCGACGTCGTTCGCCTCGCGCAAAAAAAAGGGGGGCGCACACGCCTCTTTACCGTATCCTCGTCCCTTTCGCATTGTGCGAGCAGCAGCGGCTTTCCTGCATTTTTCTCGTATATTCAGGAAGTGGAAACGTCACTGCTGCTGCACGCAGTCGGTATGCATACACGTGTGTATGTGTGTGTGTACGTGCGCGAGCGCCGGGAGTGAATAAAATATGGACGTTGCAGAGCGGGATGAAGCAGCTGCCGGGGAAAGTGGCTTGTACGTATACGCGCGGGGATATGCGCGGGTGTGCGAGCGGCTTTCGGCGCGCTGCACGCCGACTCGTACCACTGCGGACGAGATAATGCAATTTGCTTCGAAGAATGGCGGATGTTTTTTTTTTTCTCGGTTTAGTTGGTTTACGGAGAAACAAATGGATTATGTTTGTTCTTTGGAACAAAAAAGGATTTTGTAAATTTGATAACGGACGTTGCTTTTTTTTTCGTTTCAGCTGGCAAAGAATTTAATGTAATATTGTAGAAGCAGGGCTTGTGAAAGTGAATTTATAGTTTCAAATTCGATAGCGATGCGCGTGGAATTGGTTTTTGTTTCAAGAGAACGAATTGTTTAGAAATTGCGAATGTAAATAATAATTTTCGGAGAATTTTTAGAATCTTACATACTGGCGTAAAATAAGTTTTCCATTTGGTTTTAATAATTTTGAAAATTTATGATCAGAAAAGTTTGACAATATGTGTTTTAATAATCTCCAATTCTGTGGTAACGAAAAATTACGTCAGCATTTGGTGTTTTTGAGATAAAATATATCTTCCGGCCTATTTTGCAAAAAGGATTTTGCTTTCATATTTTGTATTGATACCTACACAAATCTCTGCAATTTCTCTTTACTAACTACAATATATTAAATTCTATTGATAAAAGAACATTTTTTCTAAAGATATATTTATCCGACAGATTCGTATTTTATTTTATTATGAAGAATAAATCTATACAAAAAAATATTTAATTTATTCTGGTCTGAATGAAAGTGAGTCTAGATATTATTTAATAAAATATTCCTCTTATTTATAAGCAATTGTATAAACTAAAGGATCATGAAAAGAAGTTCCGTCTAATTTCATAAAAAATTGTAGATTTCAAAAACAAAAATGCGATTCGCAGTTGACCTTACCCTAATCTCCCCGACATTTATTCACCTACTTTGAACACACTTCAATACCATTCAAAGAATAATAATGCATACACCGGTACGTCAATGATCAGAGTATCGAAAAGGCATTAATTTCCTGTATCTTCGGCAAAAAATTCGCTACAACCACCACACGCGCAATATATCGACAAAATTCAGCAACGTCTCCGCTCTGCAAATGCAACACGATAGAGAACTCCAGTCTCGCACGTCTCCCGGAGCAGCCACACGCAGAATACAAAAGCCAGTTCTCGGAAAAGGAGCCCGAAGAAGCATCAGACGAGCTACTCGCACAATATGAATGCACGCGCGATCCGTCCCCGGTCTTATATTAACTTACTCCTGCAGCAGCGCGAGCGTCGCCAATCTCGCGAAGAAGCTGCGCGCGGCCGGGCGCGCTACGAAAATCCGATATAACAGTGCCCCAGATGCTCCACCGGCGGCACTGGCGTATATATATGTACTTATACCCGTATCTCTCTATATATTCCGGCGCTGGGCTTTTTCTCTGGCTCGCAGCGCAGCATATATCCCCTTTCTCTCGCTCGCGCGGGTGTATGTACGTAGTAGTTTTGCTGGCTGGGGAGAGAAAGGAGGGAGAAAGGAGGGAAGTAGTTATTGGCTGCTCGCGAGCTTCGACATCTAATTTCCGCAAATCCGAAAGAATAACGCGACGACTCTCGCTGCGAAATTGAGGACGGCTCGAGTGTATCGTTGACTTTTTATTGCCGGGCGCCGTTGTTCCGTGATTCCCCCGCTGTTCTTTCTGCGCTTTATTTTTGCAGGGCAGGAAGCTGCGCGTGTTTTTTCTTGCGTCGAGCTGAGAACAGGACGGTTGTTGAACTTTCGTCTTGAAGGAAGTGGAAAAGTAAATTGTATCGATAAATATGGGCTTTGTGTGATTTTAATTAAGCTTTTATTTTCTTCCGAGTATACTCTTTGAAAATTTAGGTTGAACTTTCACTTTGTTATGAGTATTTATAAGTCAGAAGCCCAGAACGAGACTCAAAAATCAAATCTTGTATAGCTTATCTTATGCATGGATATTAAATATGTAATTGTATTGAAAAATTTATATTTACTAATCAGAAAAATTAATAAATGTAAAAGTTAAAACTAGTTGTTATTTTATTTTATTTTATATAGATAGTACAAAGTTACGCATTAATTGGTTTTTCACATCTGTTAGTTCTTTATTATCACAAATAAACGTGCGCTTAAAATATTTACTAATACGTCAATGGTACATCATTAGTAAATCCTAATAAGATCATAACCAATATGCAAACTTTCAAACAGCACAAAATATCTATTCAATCAAGCAGCTTCGTATTTTCAAACATCAATCAAAAAACGAACCCCAACTAAAAATCAAAATCCCCTCCATTATTTATTAAAAATCCAATCAATTTCCTCCGAATAATTTTCAGCAATCATATTACTTCCACGAGAACGGCAATATATTTTTCGCGCATTAATTAATCCGTCATCATCCGGTAATCGACGAACATCAAAGCGCGCTCTTTTCGAATTACCCCTCTCCACCTCTCTCTCCCTTATCCGCTCGAGCCGGGGCAAAACTCCGAAGAGTTCTTTCCGCGAGTGCATTTATGAAGCAGCGCAGCAGCGCGTTTACGACTCCGCTATGCCGGCGCGCATCACTCGACGCGTGATTTCGCGCGCACTCGAGGGTGTTACCGGGGGTATTGAAAACTCGCGATCGTCGAGCTGCCGGGGGGTAATAAAAGTAGATACGGAGATGCGAGCGCGAATTTTTTAGACGATGCGCTTTTTCATCGATATATGCGACGGCAAATCGCTGAAAGGAGGTTAGTTTATTACGCGTATTTGGATTTATTCAGAATCGCTTTTGTGGGAGTTTTATCGTCTGAAAAGGAGGCGGGGTTCATTTAATTGAAGAAGATCTATTGCAGTGATTTCGGGAAAGCTGTAAAATGGTTGAGTAAATTTATATGGAAACGGCATCTTTGTATTTTTCAGGAAATAATAATGTGAATTGCTTTTTAGAGGTTCAAGTTGACTATTTATAACTAATTACATTTGAATTATTACAAAAAATATTTTTGTAAAGAGATAAAATTGAGACTGTAATAGTCACAAATCATTATTTTGCCATATTAGGAAGACAAGTGTAGAACGATATTAAATTTAAATAGATTACTCCGATTATAATTGAATTTCTTGTTATGAAGAAAATAAAATAAAATAGAAAATAAACAAAAATATGATTGTTTAAACAAAAATATAGTAGTTTTTGTAGATGTGGTGAGGAACATACTGCTATAAGTGAGATTATGATGAACAACTCTTAGAAAATCTGGAAGAAAGAAAAGAGTGAGAAGAACGACAGTCGCTTATGGAGCAATAGTAATTATAACTTTGTTGCGTTTTAGTTTAGCTCGATTCTGGTTTTACATTCTGAAAACACGATCTCAAAAGTGTATAAGAAATGACCTTTCACAATATTTTCTGCGAGTATAGCTTTATCATAACAAAAAGACGATAAAAAAGTATCCATTCGGCACGCAATGGGTTAGGAAATCTTATATACTAAATCCTTCCATACATTTATACATTTATACACTTTCACAATTTCCATTTTCTTCAAACTAAAATACAACGTGTATATTCCCACAAGCCTACAACAACCCAGCAAATCCCCTCAACAATCACCAAAAATCCCTAAACACCCGTAACAACGAAAGCACCTCCTCTACGCGCTCCCCCGAGCAAATTAGCACCTCGCCGGGTGCACTACACTACACACAGCCCTCAAATTCCACGACGACGGAGCGACGTCGTCCTCGTCGTCTCCTCTCTGCGAAAATTAGCCGTCGCTCCGGCGCGTATACGTCCTCCGCGGTCCTCCTCGTTGTTGTCGTCCTTGCCCTCGCCGTGTACGTATACACGCCATCAATCTCATAATTAACGCCGATCTGCAAGCATCGAAGGTGCAACACCAGCTGCAGCGCCGGCTACAGCGCCGTGTCTACACTCGACTTGACGAGCAGAGGAGAGGAGCTTTTGTGAGGCGAAGCGAGGGCACGGGTTATTCAAACGCCCGGACGAGGTAAACCGGCATTGTTCGCCTTGTTCGGCAGAGGAGCGAGGAAGCGCTTGCCGCTGCTGAAAGGATCTTCGAGCGGTTTTGGGAGGGGGAGGGGGGAGGTGAACGAGTGTTGGGTGAGAGATGAAAGGTTTAGGGATGTGGATGAATGATGCTGTAGGGGGTTTTTTAATGGTAAGAAAGAATGGATTTTATTTTAGAGTGGTGGGGAATCGCTGAGAGAAGGTTCAGATATATTTCAAGTAGATGCTGATTTTTAATGGCTTTTATAAAATGACAAATAAAGTTTTTTCTAATTTTATTGCAGATAATAGGAGGATTGCTACAAGCATAAAATATCAGATTTCATTGAATGCAAACACAACTCTTTTTCGCTCGATGTATTAAAAATTGCACAAGGAATGTCAATTTTTAGATATTCACAAGATATTCACTCAAAGTTCAGTGGCATAGTCATTACGAGAACTCGCCGAGCAACCAATACTAAGTTTGAATGTTCTGTTAATGACTCAGTATTGTTACAACAGCTATACTGTTATAGTTAAGATTGCAACATATAAGGTATAAAAAGAGAGGCGATTACTATACATATTTATGTTAATTACAATCTTTAATACATCTATACGATTATAATTGGTTTTACATTCGAAGAATGTTTTAATTTATGAAAATACAAAACGAAAATATAAAAAAAATCATAAAATTAAGTTTTTAGATCATCATTGTTAAATAATCTTTTAATAAATTATCTTAAAAAGATTATAAATATAGAATAATGATATGAATTACATTTTATATTTAAATATACAGTTAGTAAGTAGAAACTCTTAATTATTCGTAGGTTATGCTTCGTTGAATAGAATAATATTGTAGCTGATATAGCTAGCAATTTGCCGAAAGGATTTTTCTTTGCGCAATTTCGCAGTTAATGTAAGGACAGCAAAATCGTGTGGCTACGATCATAATACAAAGTGGTGAAATTCTGATAATCACCGCGTTACCAATGGGTATTTTGTTATGGTTATGGTTTTATCAAGTAACCAAAACAATTATTAAAAAATAACAACTTTTACATTGCGTTTGATGAACTAAGCTTGGAAAAAAATTTAAATAAATTTTATCCCAATTAAACAACACATTGTTAATGACAATTGCAGGAATTAATCGCATATTTACTTTTAAATACTTTAAAAACATTTTAACGTAAAAGCTGTATACGTAAAACTGTCACAGCAATCGGTATTGCTCTAGAAGCTATACCGATCGTCAAGGTAACGAACGGAAATATATTCAGGGTTATAATGGTAGGAGAGCAATTGTATTTTTTTAGTAGATATATCGAATTTTGGGGCTTCGGAAACTATTGAGACATGTTATTTGAACCTTTAACTCTAATACCTCATGAGTTTCTTTTACAAAAAAATTCTCTCTAAATTTTAATTAAAGAAGTTGCAAGTAGTTAAAAATTGGCCACTTTACCAACAGCGTTGGCCACCTATCAGTTCTTATGGTAAAATCGTATAGTATGTGCTTCAGAAAATCAAGACTATCCTAGCAGAGAATTTCTTGATGTATTATTTAACTATATGGTGCAGTAGCGTAAGGCTTGCTGTCGATATTTTGGGATTAGTAGGCCTAGGAATTTCGAAAAAGCAACTGCTGCTTTTATCGGCGTCAATTGTCTTGGGAAAAGCATTACGATGAATTCGTATAGCCACTTTACCAACCGATAATCGTCAACGAAAGTTGCAATTTTCTCATCGAAAATAAATTCTACGGCAAAAACTGGTACATGCATCTTGAACTACGTAAAAAAAGGTACAATTTGATGTACCGTATGCTTTGTTTTCGCTTGTATATCGCTGACAAAAGTGGTTTCTTTACATGCATGAACTGCTAAGAAATCAGAGTTTTGATGCTTCCGCGCGTAAACATGACACTATCTTATAATTAGAGGGCTTTAACAGCGGGGACATCGCGCTTTTCAACATCTATTATCACAATACATGTACTATAGGAGTTACGGCGCCCCATAATATTGCATACAGCGAGATCTCGTGTGGGTGGTCACATTACCTGCATGGCCATATTGCATGTACCCACCTTAATAATGATGATAGCATAATCATAATCATAATCATAAAACTAGCCTATAAATCAGGGTAAGTAATGTTTGGTTTTCTTACAATATCAGAAAAACGTACTGCGTTAACTCTGGGGCGTTTTAGGACCAATTCAGATTCTTACAACAAAGTTTTAAGTACAATAGATTACTCAATTTCTTATGCGCAAAAAGCATTTTCAAGTTGGTAGGTTTTCATCAATTAATTTATTAACATTTACTCATTTCTATTAAAATATTGTAGAAAATCTTGTTCTAATATGTAAAAACGTATACTAAAATTTTGCATTACTAGAAGGACTGGAATAGAGTTATGAATTTTCGGAATAGATTCTCTTTAAGTTGAAATTTAAGCCATTCGAATCAAAGACGTTATTAAGAGATGCATAATTGGATAATGTCGTCATTAAAGCAATTAATTTTATCTTCACTGTAAATGCGAAAACTCAAGAGAGCCATAGAAGAGCTTCCGCCACTGTCTCGAGAGCAAGAGGGAGGATTTCACCGAGAGAAAGTGCACTAATTGTATTGCATGACGTGGACTAGCGTATACACTCGGTATAATGAACTGCTTACAAGCGTCGAGATCAAAAGCGGAAAAACCACAGCTATGGTGCATTCGCGTTCTGAAATGATAAATAAAATATTTTAAACTTTGAAAGTGTATATTGTTGATTCTTCCGTTATTGTTACTTATTAATTTACTAAATATATATTATACGTTTTACTTCTTATTAATGGATTTTACACTGAGAGAAAAAATTAGTAACCACTACTAGACGATCTAGTAAATCCAATATGATGTAGGAAAATTTTACTCATTAGTATGAAATTTAGAACTGAAAACTAGACGTTTTGTTTTGAGTGCCAATTGTATCTTATTTTGGTTGTACGAGACTCAGTACTAGACATTCTTGTAATATTTACTATCCTACTAAGGAATAGATACTATATTGTAACTTATATATAAAGGTACACTGACAAAATGGATTGGGCATCACATCAATACTTTTATATTTATATGATAACTATAGCGGTATTGCTCGAGTAACCATACATATTGCAGTCGTAGCTACATTATGGTTGTCGGTGATATTGTATGGTTGTCACAGAAAATAATATAGTTGTAAGAGCAATAGCAAAGTATTGTTGCAGCATCAATACGTAGTTCGATCCATTAGATTAATTTAATTAATTAAAATAATTGAACTCAGTCCTAGATTGGCTGTGAATCATTACTAATCACACCACATTATATTTTCTTCCTAGTCAGTCTAGTAATGATTCCTACCCTCTGGTAGTAGCCGTTACTACTTTATTTCTCAGTGTAGTATCAAATTGAACTCTTATGAATAATACAATCAAGATTTTATAGCTCGATCCTAAACTCTGTTGCCACATAAAATTGATAATATAAATAATTCATCGTACAAGGTCCTTTTTTAATTTTGAACTTTTAATCAATGGAAAATACTTAACTGAATAACATGAACTATGTTAAAGTTGAATTAAATTAAAAACAAATAAAGTGTTATTGCTTTTTGTGAATGCAATATATTTATAAATTTTGTTTCATTATTTGCAATCGCAAAAAAAAAGTTTATAACTTTTTTCATTTGTTTCAATTTAACTTTAACGTGGCTAATATTGTTCAGTTAGGTATTTTCCATCGATTCATTAAGCTAAAAATTGAAAAAGTACGTTTTATTAATATATTTAATATATACCAGTCAAGTTAAAAAGTTATAAAAAAAACAAACTCCAAAACTTATGTATATTTAACCGAATATGTTCTTCATTGTTGTTTGTTCCATAAATCAATTCATCACATGTAAGGTAAAGTGTTCGAATGTGGGTCAAGATCTATTAAATTTTCTTTCTTCAAATATTTCTCATGGCTTAAGCATACTATATTAAATGACTATATCATTGAAGAAAATTCCCCCCAAAAATTAATTACTACTCTTGCATCATGACTTTTTTGTTGAAAACTCCACGTAAGTGCTCAAACGAGGGTCACACAATATTACCAGTGATCAAAAGCAGTATTCTTACTCCAACACACAATTCGTTTATCCCACTTTAATTTCTTTCGTCAAGGTCTACCTCCATGAAACAATTGCACCACCAACCATCAAGCTCCCGCCCACCCATCTACACAGAGAGAATTTTCTAATAAAAATTATAACGAAATTCAGGGTAAAAATTACCGTGTATAACTATAAAGCTGGGTAAGTCCTACTTTCTGGCACTTTTTACTGATATTTTACTAAAAACTTTACCTCATTGACTACAAATTTTACTGCAGAGACTATAAATTTTACCGCACTGAATGGTAAAATTTGCCTGATTTGAGAAAAAGAAGACAGCTGATAAAGGAAACAACTGAGCGTGTACACATTTTAGGTTAACTCAAATATAAATATGTATAATGTACTTATTTAAGTATTAATGATACTGCTACAACAATTGGAAGAAAATCTAGATTTTTAAAACATATTTCATACAAATTTTACCACTAATTTTGGTTTTCTCTAAGATTTGTACAGGGAACTTTTACTCTGCGGCAGGCAAATTTTACCCTTCAGTACGGTAAAATTTATCGTAAATATCAATAAAAACTGCCGGAAAGTTAGAGTGTCCCAGCTTTATAGTCATTCACGGTAATTTTTACTGCGAATTTCGTCATAATTTTTATTAAAAAATTCTCTCCGTGTACAAAAACCCCCTATCGACCCACACCTCACTCGACTTCGATCGCCTCACCTCGCGCTTCCCATACACACCCGTCAATCGAACCATCAGCTCCGATATACAACGCCCCTCCGGCCCGATCCGCGGCCGTCTTACGCCGCAATATCTCCGTCAGGCGCGCGCGCGCGACTCTCAGAATGCGCAATCCGCGTTAATTACACACGGCCGGGAGGTATATATAAGCGACGCACACTTGTTGATCGCGTCGCGCGCCGCCTCGGAGGAGGCGCCATACCGGCTTCCGAATCTCGCGCGTCTTCCTGCCTCCCCCCGCGTATATATGCGCGAATTGCATTGCCCGCGTGCGAATCGATATCGCCGACAACGCCGGGAGATTGGATTGCATCGTTGGGATAATGAGCGAGGGTTTAAACGCGCGGAGGACTGGTGGGGGTTGGATGAAGGAGGTCTTATTTTGAGATTTCTATGTGAGTGAAGTTGGAGGGTTAATATTATGGTTTTATGTTTGTGGATTTTTTTAGGGAAATAATCGTATTTATTGTAGGGTAAGTTGGAAGATTCAAAATAAAACTTGCTACGTGAGAAATCAGAAATTGTTGAATTAGTTTCACAAATAGCTCTTTCTTTTTGCAGAAAGTATAGTAATTTAATGATAGACTGTAAAACGTGAAAAATGATTATACTTTCTGGCAAGCTTTGCATAATTGTATAGTATCTTTACGAATTTTGACTAGAAAGTTATTTTTGAATTACTATACTTTTTGGTAAAAATTCAATAACTATTTCTAAAATGTATTATATAATTTCTCTCTATATATAAATACGCCTATTTTCAGAAATTCGAGTATATCCCTAATGTACAAACCGAATAAGTAAATTTTGTTATCCATTTTAAAATTTCTGCAATATAATTTTATTCGCTTTAATTTCCTGATACAAAATTAACTATTTCGAGGTTATATGACACGATTTTCAGACTGATAATTGTTCTTCTTTTTATTCTTTTATAAATGTTCCAATATCTACTAGGTTTATATTGAAGAATCTTACATGCTTCGCATGCACGTCTACTTTTTTATTGTGTTTTCGATTGTATACTCATGCCTGATCATCTATATAAGAATGCTGAGTAATATCAGGAGTCACATTAGAATCGTACCAAAATTTCAAAAAGGAACATTATCTTTATCGCTCATTGCTCTAATTTCCTTCATTGACGTTTGCATCTAGTGAGGTTACTTCATACATCACCAAATTTATGAGAGTTATTAAGAGGATAAGTTCTACAATAACATTATGCCATGGTAGATTACGGCATTGATTACATCATTCAAATTACGGCATTAAACGTCATACTTTTAAAGTATTCAAGCTTCTATCAACTCATTAAAAGTCAATTAATCAAAGGATTGAATTAATAGGTCAATAGCAAGTTAGAAGTTCCAAATTAATATATGCAAATCTTCTTTCTGGAACTTACTGATTTGTAGCTAATATTAATGATATAAAAGTGTCTCCACGACTGTCTAAATTATCCTTATCTTCCAAATCTAAAAAAAACTGTCCTTCAAGATGACACTATATCAGCTCATCAATTAATGCACCCATATATAAAAAATCACTGACAATGCACACACAAAAGATAAATCAAAATATTCAACGCCGTGTCCACACAGAAGTAAAATGAATACGTGATTCCTCGCGGTGCGTAATATTTCGGAATTACAAGCTCCGCTACAGAGCTATAGAGCTAGAGATTGAGAGAGAGACAGAGAGACGAGGTAACGCCCTCGGGCGCGTATTCCATCGCGTGTACCCGCGCGCCGCGGTACAGTGTATGCGTGGCACAATCGATGCGACGTGCGGTCTCGTGATGAACCTGCGTTATAGCTGATGGTATTTTTGGAGTGTATACGTCGTGAACGTAATGGTCTACTTCTGAAGTTGACGATTGCGATGATATTTTAGGTGAGGGTTAGTCGGTGAGTATTTGAAGGGTGTAAGTCAAAGGGAATAAGGCCATTCTAGCGTATACGGGCTATGTATAGCCAATTCTGCGCGCTTTCGATATTCTCCGTTAGTGGGTGATATATCTGGGTGGTGGTCGTGCCATTAGCTAGTGCGGGACATCCATTTGAGTTGTTTGATAACCGCACTTGATTAATTGCAGCGTACGAGGGTGTATGTATGATTTAGCTTTATATGGCAAATCGTCGTTGAGTATTTCGTTTGTTTTAAGCAAATGAGTACAATGGGCTCGAAGAATAGTTAACTTTTAGTTGTAGTGGTTGAATCTGTGAGATTTTACTCGAAAATTCAATTAGTGATGACTCTATGCGCTGTTAAATGCTGTAAATCTCCGTTTACTTAAACTATTTTTAGCTAAAATTACCGTGCAGCTGTTTACAGATTATTGAAATAATAATAAATATGCGTGAATAAAATTACTCATAAACAAGTAAAAAATCAAATGTAACCTCAAACAACTTCTGGCAATAGATTACGAACAATAAAAACAATCAATTACTTGTTTCCCAATTGAAACTCATGTAGCCTCACGGGCGATGTGGGTTAATTTTAGTATCATATGTTATCTATTTCTAATATGAATTTTATTGACTAATTAAGGATAAATTCAGACTGAATAAAAAGAAATGGACCAGATAAATTTAGAAAAACATATTCGGTAGAGAGTTACCTTAATATTGAAAGAGAAAAAAGTCATTGATGTCGACTAGATACATGGCATGTATGTTCTTCTTGTAAAAATGCAAACATTTTGCTAGTTGAAGTAGCAATTTATCTTGATTAAAAAATACGATTAAATCTATAGAAGTTTACAGGCGTTAATTAACTGTATTTTGAATTGTGGGTTATGAATTATACAGATTTTGATGATAAATAAACATTGAATACCCTGAAGAATATATTAATTGTACGTCTCAATTCGTATTCAGAGATTCAATTTGTGGCTCAAATATTAACGTTTACATTTATGTTTAATAAATAAATATTATAATATTTGATTTATCCTTGTTCAAAAATATATTGATTTTAGTCAATGGTAGCTCTAGGAAAATATGTACGAGTTTTATGAGTACTTGTCAATTATTAAAAATATTAACATTAATTTTTTGTTGATGTTCTATTCTTCTTTGAAAACTAATATTTTTTCGAAGAAAAGTGATATTTTTACTCTATTGGAAATAAATACTCGGTTTGGAATAATTATTAGTATTTTAGTTTATTCAATAGATTAAAGATTTATATGAGTGCATTTTCATTTCAAAGCAACGTCAATACACAGGTATCAAATCAATTATTTCTCAATCTCGAATTCAAATGATAAGATTATTATATATTAATAATAACAATAACAATAACAATAAACAAGAACATATTTCTGTATATTTAAAAACAAAACTTGTTTAATGAATGTACAACTTTTCCACACTAGATAAAAAGATATTAAGTCTACCTATAACATTTATCTATAGCATAAAATTCAACACTCCATTAAAAATCAAGAATTCTTTAATAACAGAAGCCATTCACAGTCATTGAAAAAATCGCCTTTAACGTGAAGCTCTCTCGATTCTTTTAAAACCTGTAGTTTTTCTTCTAGATGGGTAAAATTTTAAGAGAATTTTTATAATTGAAAAGTAATTTTTTTAAATTTATTTATATGTTATTGACATGTACCCGAATTATAAGCCAACATCGTAGGGGACTCACCCACTTTGTGATAGCGCCTATTTTGGGAAACTATACTGGTTTCGATACAGCCCGAATATAACGTATGTACATCGACAACGATCCCGCTGTTTGAAAAGCTGTTTTTCTGTCACTCAATCTCATTAGCGCTATTTCCCACTAAAATATACGAGTAAAATTATGCATACATTACCAGTATTTATTTATCATAGAAGAAAGGAAGTAATAGTGAAAGCAAGTATTAGCTTTTTCTTTCTTTTTCCCCTCCACGCGTCCACGTTACCCTTCTTTACTCCTTACACTTGGAGGAGAGCTCTCTATCTTTTTTCCCTTACGCTCCCACGTCTCTCCATACTCTCACCATCGTTCTATTAAGCACTATGACGTAGTAACTGCACACGTATTTCTGTATGAAGGTTTTAGTGTGACGCTCGTATCCTTTCCTTCTTTCTATTTTTTCTCCTTAAGGTCGGTCTACACTAATTTTTTCAAAATCGTTAAACATCTGGATTTTATTTAAAAAATTTAATATGTTATTAGTAACAAAAAAAGAGGAATGTATACCAATTTTGAGCAATTCTCACTTTTCTAATCCCAATTCATTGAACAAAATGCACTTTTTTGCAGTCAAAATAAAGGTTAATTCAAAAAGTTCCTTACGTATTTAACTTTGATAATATCAACCTAATAAATTCTCACTAACTTTAAAAACCGTAACAAACAAAAGTTAGTATTTTTTATTATAATTTGCTATCATAAATAGCTTAAAAAAATATATCTCCTTTTTAAATAAATATATGACGAAAAAAAAACATGTTTTTGTATATACATTTAATCGGCAAAAAATGGTATGTACGCAATTCTAGAAAAAAAAAATACTAATTTCTTTACAT